>CM035788.1:12598719-13106219 GCA_020466265.1 Siphamia tubifer
CAGAGAGCAACGTGTGGAAAAAGAAAAAATAAAAGCTTTGTGGAGGAGCTTTAATATATGACGTCTTGTTTTTTTATTTACATATCCTGACTGAGTGATATTGTGTACTTTCATTCTTCTTCATACTGTGCTAGTGTAGGAATATGTGAGGAGGCTGTTGGCGTGGAAATGTACTACTGCAGCACTGTGCTGTGGGCTTCACAGTGAAGGCACAGTAGCACGCTTTGTGCCCTCGTCCTCTGCAGCCAACTGCTTCACAGAGATTCTCAGAGACTTTAGCACTGCCAGGGGGCCTGGTTGATTTTGGAAAGACATTACTGCCTGTTTTTGAGGTTTTCTTCCCATAGCGGCTCTCTTCTTATGCCAGTAAACACATTCAGAGGTGCCATTTTGTGTGTGTCCTTACCTTAAAGGTGTGTCTTACAGAGGTGTAAAGTAACTAAGTAAAAATACTTCATTACTGTACTTAAGTAGATTTTTTTGGTATCTCTACTTTAGTATTTGGGTTTTTTTTGCATAAATATCTGTACTTTATACTCTTTATATTCTCAGAATAAACTCATTACTTTTACAAACTAAACAGATGTGATTGGATGAAAAAACAGTCACTTCAGAGAGAAAATCAGTGGCCGAAAGAAACTGTGACTTTATATATTATAGTTATATGACTATTATCTCATAATTTTGACTTTTTATCTCATAATTTAAACTTTTTATCCTAAAATTATGTGTTTTCATCCCATATTTATAATGGATTTTTTTTTTTTTATCTCTTTACTTTTTATCTCAATTGTGACTTTTTTTTCCCCACATTTCCCTAAATTTCTTGCCAATATCCACAAAACTGAGTAACTGTGACTGGATCAAACACATTATCTACACAGTAACTCACTTTCAAAGGCTTTATTTTAGATACTTTTGAAACATTTTTGAAGTATTATTGCGTTCATGACAAAAAGCAGTTTTACTTTTTACTTTTGAGAAACTGTACTTTTTTTTTTTTACTTTTACTTAAGTCGAGGAATTTAATCAGTACTTCTACTTTTACCAGAGTATTTTTTCACACAAGTAGCTGTACTTCTACTTAAGTACAGTATATGAGTACTTTGAACACCTCTGATGTCTTACCGTGTGTGTCACCATCTGTAAAAACATTGTGGTACCCAGAGTAAAGATCAGCAGCTATTAACAATTAGATAAACCATTGTGTTCTGTCATCATGCACCACAGTGGCTTTTTGACCATTTAAAACCCCCAAAGTGTGCCCAGCACAAACAATTAGAGGCTTCCCTACTGCGATCTTAGCCTTTTTCTTTCACTTTGGAAACATCAGCAGCAGGGGCCTTAATTAGTCTTGTTGGCTTGCTGAGGAAATGAATGGGCACTGATTTGACCGCAGGGCTGGAACGGGTGCCTCGGGGGTCCTGATGAGCCGCAGTCTTAGACTCAGAATTGGCAGAGTATCATTCTTTCACATTTGCTGTCTGTTTGTAGCCATTAGCTCTCATTTTGTTTGCTCACTTTGCCTATCAGGCTTTGCCTCCTGACTGACTCTCCCTATTGCTTCAGGACGTATTACACTATTTCTTCAATGAATCTTCATTTGCTGAGCTATCACATCCCAGGAAAGTAATCAGATTCTTGTGTCGTCTCTTTCCAGCGACCAACCCATCTATGAATGATTTTGCAGTTGAATACTCTTCGCTTGCAAAGAATTCTTCTATCATTTCTTATGCTGCTCTCGGATGCATACACTCGTCTTCCATCCTCCTGTTTTGTTTTTTTTTTATTTTATTTTATTTTATTTTTTTCCACTTTCTAAGATCTGTTTTCTCCAATTTTGTGTGTTCCAGCTGGGTACAGAGTGGACCGCTCCAGGCGAGTTCAGCAAGTTCAGGTCCCAGTCCTCCAAGTCGGTGCAGTAAGTACCTGTGACAGACACACATATTAATTCGACACTTAATCCAACACAGAGTCTACAATATATTCCAGTTAACATCTAACATTCAGCTTAATAAATGAATCACCTTTTAAGCTTCTGATCTTGTCACTGTCACTGGTTAAGTGTTTCTTACCTGTTAAGTAGCACACTTTTACAAGTAATGCTCTGTGTCGAGCCTCTTTTACTGCATAATTGCTTCCAAGGGCTTTTATGGCTCATACAAGAGGAATCCTGTTGCTTATCAGGTGTTGTAGGCTGATAACAGGCCTCTCTATTTAAATGTACAATATTACTGCATTAACCTATTAGCTGCTCTAAAATTCAGCATAACTCTCCTCCATAATTAATCCGTATGAATAAAAGTAGTCTTTAATTTGTGGCTTAATCCACGACCAGTTTCCTTCTAAAGGCATTGTCAACTTGATATGATTATGTAAAAAAAAAAAAAAAAAAAAACGGGAGGAGTTCCTAAAATATAGCTCCTGATCCTTTGGGTTACTGATTGAATGAAACACAAACTGGAGTGTTGTCTTAAATTATTCAAAAACACACACTGCCAGTGGTATTTTGTAGTTAAGGTTTAGAATATTTTTTAACAAGGATAAATGGCACAAGTGGAATGATTAACACAGAGAAAAGAAAAGGAAAACAAACTCATGGTGCAGCTGCTTATGTTGTATGTTACACTGATATTCAAGGAGTGGTATTTGGCTTTTTTTTGGGGGGGGGGGGTGAATTATGCATTTTAAAACATTTCCCTGCGGTCTATATGAACTGTAAATGCTTTGTTTAGGTATAAATTCTTCATTAATTCAACTCCACAGGTCCAGCTTCAAGTCTATTTTTGAGAAATGAAATGAGAAAGGTTGTTTTGCGCTCTGGACCTTTAAATGTACGTATATGACCCCCCCACCCCCCACCCCCTTCCAAGTTGTTGACTGTGTTGTTCTGTACAGTTCAGCCAGTAAAGTTCATTAATACAACTAAAAACTGAACATTCTAGTTCAAAGTTTGAACATATTTCAGTATGGATTACAACCACTGTTGCTAATAAACAATTATGACATACTTATTGACATACTA
The DNA here is from genome assembly GCA_020466265.1 of Siphamia tubifer. Classification (NCBI taxonomy): domain Eukaryota; kingdom Metazoa; phylum Chordata; class Actinopteri; order Kurtiformes; family Apogonidae; genus Siphamia; species Siphamia tubifer. The sequence continues at coordinate 12,601,745 of CM035788.1, forward strand.
ATTGAGCAGGAATTTAAATTTATTGTAGAAATCCAGAAAATAAAGGTAGCTTTACAGTTTAAATTCAACATTTATGAACGATTAAAGCTCCAAAGATTAATAAAAGTGTGTTTAACAATATATATCCAACCCCTTTAACATAAAAACACTACTGCTAAAAGGCTGGAATTATACATATACATCATACCATTCTCAGATTTCTTTTTATAAATATTTTATTTTCATGTTAGTTTACAATATGTCACAACATGACAAAAACATCAAATATAATTTGACAAAAACATTTCAAATATGCTCAAAAATATGCTCATTTTATTAGGTTTAAATACAATTCTTCTGGTGTTTGTGATCATTCAATATATGAGCTCGCACAAAAATAATCAGAACATATTATATAATGAACTGACTGTCATTAATCCTTTTAGGAGTTGATCACAGGCCAGGACCTGATGTTGTTTGTGTGTGTGTGGGATTAAGTGTGCTTGGTTAGCACAGCAGGCACTCCAGACAACAAGGGAATGGAGAGAAAGTCATAGAAAAAAGGCAGAAAGGAAGAGTGGGAAGTTAAGACTATTTATTTTTATTTCCAGTCTGACAAACATCTTACATTTTCTGCAAGATAACAACAAAATAACTGTTCACTAAGTGAATATGACAGTGCAAAAAAGTATGGGTGCACCATTGCATGATATTATTTTATATCTTATGTAAGTGGATTCACAAGGACTTACATGAAATATGCATATGCTGTTTAGTGAGTCATAACTTTGTGTTTTTCTGTCAAGTAAACACCGCAAATGTTTTATTCAGCCGGAAGTTTCTGTTCATTAGATCACTTTTTGTACGTTCTAAGCATTGCAGATTAGGATCACCTGACAAGACTTATATTTTTGGAGATGCTTATTATGCTGACTCCAACATATTATCTTTGACCCTAGATGTTAAATTCCCCTCTAATATAACCCACCCACTCAAATGTTCCACTGTAATAAAACCATAACACTGCTCTACATTTAAATATCTGCTTTGGACATTGAATATGCTAAATCCTACATACTTTAATAAGATGAGTCAGAAAACCAATGACAAAAATGTCATATATATATATATATATATATATATATATATATATATATACATATATATACTGTACACATTCCAGAAGTGTTTTCGTACCGTGAATTTTTTGGAAATAGTTGCCCCAATACTATCCCTCAAACCCTTTAAAAAAATATACAAATGTACCGATTTTGTTTGAAATATCTGTTAAAATAAAATGTAGATTTAGATTTTAGCTGCTGGTCTAGGTGGAGAAATGATGGTTAAAGTGTCTGTGTTACCAGGAGCCACAGCAGCCGCAGACAAACAAGGCACGGCCATCGCCCTGTTTACTATAGTAATGTACATACAGTACTGTATTTATGTCTTGGGGGTTTCGGTTTCCTTTCACAAATAGAATTTTCGTTCATATTCAGAGACAAAAAATTGAGGTAAAGGTTTTTCGTAACTTGGATTATTCGTTAGCTAGATCTTTCGTAAGTAGAGGTACCATTGTGTAAATATATACATATATATATATATATATATATATATATATATATATATATGAATGATGAAGTGTTATTCCACATATATGGTGGTTTATGTATATGTATACAATGGATTAGTAAATATTCCACTAGAAAGAACCTGTAAAGTGAATGGATCATAATGTGCAGACAGTGTTTTGAAGTAGATCTGAGACCAATATTCATTTGGATTAAAACCTATTCTCTTGTTAATTCTAAGAATTTCACATTTTGACCCAAGACGTATCTTGGACATTTGAGCCAACCTGCATTTAAGATTTGAGTTTTCTTCATCACTAATACACATATGGTAAAATGTCATTAGTTTTATCCCATAAATGTTTTACATGTACACCAGTGTAATAAGTAAATAGGGGGATTTTTTTTTATTTTTTTTTTAAATGCATAAAAACTGTAAAGTTTGACCTGCTTCCCCCAAAATGTAATAAAATCTATTGAGGGTGACAGGAAATGTATAAACCCAATCTGGTATGAATTTAATGAGTAGTTTTGCCGCTACAGACATGTGGATTTTCACCCATTATAAGTAAAGTGGGAAAAAAAAGAGTTTGAAAAGTCATTAAAAATATGAACTTGGACTAAATGTTCCCAAAATGTAATCAGATATATTCTTGGTCACTGGTAATCTATAAATCTAATTTCATATGAATTCAACCAATATTTTTGCTGCTAGAGTGTTAACAAACTGAGCAAAAAAACAATACCTCTTGCCTCTCTTTTGTGGGACGGGGCAATGATAAAAATATCTCCATTGGTCGCAGGGATCGGCTAAGGCATCTGCATGACAGGAAAGGAATGAATCAATAGTAATATACACTGTTGCCCATAAAATTGGAATACAATATTTTTACCTCTTCCCATAAATGATTATGACAATGTGATTCATACTTTATAGATAAAATTTAAGTAGTACTCAGTATTTAACCATTGCACATGTTATCATTCCAACTTTATGGGGACAATGTCCATGTTTAAATGTATGTTTATACTGTGCAGATGTTCATGTTACCAGTAGCAACACAGTTCTTCAGTGTCTGTATATTTTCTTCCTGTTGGAAATATCACCTAGTAAACATTAACATGCAAATACCAGCTGTCGGTACCTGAGGCAGATTTATATGTTTATCCTGTAGTTTGAAGTGATCTACACTTCTGATGTCAGTTCGTGAAATAGCCTGTACTTCTGGTACAAAACAACTGGAACGACTGTAGGGTTTGGGGAGTTGAGGGCAGGATGGAAGGAGCTAATGACTTAAGTCAAATCTGTTTTTATGTCATAGCTACACTCCATCACAGGCTTCAGGGAAAGTGTGTCAAAGACAGCATCAAAGTCTAGCTTAAGATAATTAGGCAAAATCTGCTTTGACATTTCCATGTGGGTGTATGTAAGATGTGTTTTTAAGTGCTAGCAATACGTGTGTCTGCATTAATTTGCTTATATATATATATATATATATATATATATATATATATATATATATATATATATATATATATGTATAAATACTGCGTCATTTGAAATCTGCTTCTGCGTGTGATGATTTCAATGAAACGCGGCAAATACGCTTCTCATATCATATTATACATGTTCCCCTTTGTTTCACCACATACAGTAACATCTGTCCCTCATAAACCATAAGTCTGAACCTGTTTATAGCAAAAGCTGATATGCTTTTGAGCTAGGGAAATTGTGTGCAGCAGGATTAATTACCATGGATTCATAAAAAGATATTCTGCAAATTAGGTGGGATAGAATTGAAATGAGAAAATTAGTTTTGCAGAGCAGAACAAGATATCATTTTCTTAAAAAAAAAAAAAAGAAAAGAAAAAAAGAAAGTAAGAAAAAATTGCACCAGAGTATGTCACTACAGCAATAATAATCATTCATTACCACAGATTTTATCAGTTGGTAATTTGAAACATTCATAAACCTGATAAAAATGAATTATTGAGCGTAATCCAGTGAACGAGAAGTTTCTAGAATGGTATATATTTGATTCTGTAGATAAAACGCTGCCTTTGAAAGTTATGACTTATTTCACATGTGGCTACAGCTAGCTTCTCAGTAGCATGTTTGTAATTACAGGGTCCTGTAGGGTAGTTTGAGCCTATGCACTGACTCCAATCTACTATAGTGGTGTTGCACACAGCTCTAATCAGTACTGCAATTTAAAACGGCTCTTACTCCATCAAAGAATGGAGCTGAGCATGAGCAGAACTCAGCCAAACAAAGAGAAATGTGATTGCACAGAGGAGAACCAAATGAAACACAAAAGGCATTAGCACCCCCCAACTCCCCACCCTTTTTTTTTTTTTTTTTTTTTCTTCCCCCTCTTTTCTCCTTTTTGAGCTTTGGACTGCAGTTATTTATATGTCTCGGTTCATTGGAGCTATACAGCTGACTGTAGTAGAGCTGAGTGAACAGTGACTAATGGCTGCTGCAGGGTTGAATCATATTGTCAGGCTATGAAACATATTGTTGTTGAGAGGTTCACTTGATACACTTCACTCGTTGGAGGTCTCCACGCGATGCAGTCAAAGGGCAGTGAAACAAACAAGCGTACTCGCACGCGCCTCTACACATGTCACACATACACACACAGGCACAAATGTACTGTATAATTTGAAACCACAGGCGAACACCCTTTATTTGGTAGTCCCTCTGTGATTTCTATATGTCTTGGGTGACTAGGCTTTCAGGTGTACTAACCTCATCTACGGTAAATTGTGCCACGTTTTTTCCCATCAGCCCCTCATTTTCGCTTTCTCCTCTAGTGCCTGTTCTCCGCCCACTTTTTTTTTTTTTTTTTTATCACCTGCTGCTTACATTTGGCTCAGCCGAGAGTCACGATTACATTTTGAAAAGTGAATTTAAATGTATAATAGAGAAATAGGAAGAAAATTTGATTTTTTTTTTTCTGTAACAGCAACAGAGATGCAAATGAATGACAGGAATGATGCTTTTTTTTTTTTTTTTTCAAATTCCCTGTTTGTCTTCTTTATGTCATGATGTGGTGTCAGATTGTTCAACCAAGGTAGTAATTTGCAAAAGATGGGAAGAAGGTGAAGCACACCTGTTTGGGAGATCTGGTTGTCATTTACACCACCTGGCTGTGACCACCTGGATGTAATGACTCACACTAAAAATGCATTTGTGGTAGGAAATGCCAAGGCTTTTTAGGGTATTATCCAAAACTTTGCTTTTTCTGTGCATTTTACCTTCAGAGTGAAGATACACAGAAAGGACATTTTTTGACTTAAAACGTCAATCTATGATGTTTTCATTTTTGTTCATGATGTAATTGTGTGTAATGGCAGACATGACTAAAATAGTAAATGGTAAACTATGTCTTTCTGCATCTTTCATATGATTCCACTGCTACTGCTGGTAGCCATACTGGTTTTTCTCCAGGGTTATAATTGTCCAACATGGCTTTGGGTTTAATGTTATATTGCCACCTGTTGGTTTGGCATGCTCTTGACCGTGCTTAACCATTGTTTTTTGATGTTTTTTGTTTAATATGATAACATGAAATTAAGCTAAATTAAATATAACTATCCTAAATGCCAAACATGCCAAATTACTCTTGACATACATGTTTTTGCTGACATAGTTTTTCAATCCTATGTTGCAAATAAACACTAATTTTAGACTAAATGTTGTCGATATAATGTATATTAATGTGGACAGAAGCAGAAAAGTCAGGGTGAGATTACTGCATAAAATGGAAATTGTGTTTTCCTTAATAAGGATATATACAGTGAGTCCAACTTGTATTGAAAAGGCTGACACTTAATACTGAACAAAAAACATGTGAAATTTTAAATCGTGAAACAACTGCAGCATCTGAAACTGCACACAGTGAACATTTGACAAATAAAGAGTACCACAGTGATTCAGTTTCAGCTTCACGGCTTGTCATGTGTTTTATGGATTTAGATTGTTTCTGTCAACCCATGATATATATTTTTGTTCGTATTTTTTTGTAATCAACAATTACAAATTTCATTTGAATTCCATGCTAGTCCCTCTTGATCACAGGGTTGCTTTAAATTAATTTAATTAATCATGATAAAAAAATTGATAAAAGTGTGGAAATGTGAAAAAAAACCTATATATATATATAAGGTTGGCATACTTTTGTTTAACATTGTCAGTTGTTATTTCTTTGTTTTATAGTTAATTTTTTTTTAAAAATCAATCTTACTGTATATATTACACTGTTTAGGAATTACATAATGATTTATATTATAAAGTCACTACCTTGTTTAATTTGTAAGTTTGTTTAATTTGTAAGCTTTTTAAACTCCCATTTGTTTTACAGGTTTTAACAACGTACAAATGAAACAAGATAGTGACTTTATAATATAAATCATTATGTAATTCCTAAACAGTGTAATATATACAGTAAGATTGTTTTTGTTTTTTTTTCAAATTAACTATAAAACAAAGAAATAACAACTGACAATGTTAAACAAAAGTATGCCAACCAACAACAGCCTAGTTTGTCCTTTGTGATTCCACAAGAAGCAATACTTCAGTCTTTAGAAAATGACTTTAAGTGTCTCTTTTGTCTGTGGAACTCCTTGTTTCCGTCTCTGCTTATACCTGTGAAGTGATCGTTTGCTAGTGCCTGCCAGCTGCTGTCACAACAGCTTGTTGAGTGACAGTGAAGTAGTCTGATAAGGAACCCAGATAACCCTGACAACACTATCTTCAATTTCTGACACAGCTACTGGAGCCTCAGGCTGTATAGACAACGCCGTGGAGACTGACATTTGCTAAAATTTCATAAACCGAACCGTGCATACTGAGCTATTCTGACGCTGTGTTTGACATGAACTATCTCTGAGTCTTTTGAACGACTTAGATGTGATTGACAGTCACTTGAAGATTAGAGAGAATATTGTTTGAAAGGTATTGGGACTTAATGAACGTTGGTTGAATCTTCTTAACATGGCAAGAATAAGGTCACGGATTAAAAAGAAATGCTTTAAGGAAATGTGGTAAAGTTATTAAGATGATCTCTGCATCTCAGAAAAAAGGCAGCATTCATGTCTGTGTTTTTTGCAATGTGCTGTAATGACTGAAATTAAAAATGGCTGCGACAGTAGTGTGTTAGGGAGGAAATTCTCAAAAGGATTCCAAGGTTGTCTGTCGCAACTGGCATTTGGAAGCGGCCACTTTCGGTTCACATTTGCAGGATATGACATTTACGGCCAATTCTCTACTGATGTGTGGGTGCTTATGTGAGCTCAAGCTTCCTTTTTTTTTTTTTTTCCTCTTTCTTTTTTTATCTTTGTTCACTCAAGAACAGTCCATATCTTCTTACTTACATATATTTTATTCTCTTTCATTGCTTCCCATGCTCCTCCTGCTCTTTCTTTTGCTTCCTCGTGCTTTTTAAACTCCCATTTGTTTTTTTCTACACATGGCTTAACAGAAAACCTCCTAAGACCGATAATAGTTGGAAGGCGTTTGTTAACTGCCTTTTCCCAGCAACAATGAAGGAAACCTATTGGAGAATGACCAGTTACTTCACTGTGGGATCTCTGAGTATCTATAATTGAATCACTTAAGCACCGCTGACTATTAGCTAGTGTGAAGACTCGAGCGTTTAGAGAGGAAAGCATAGTACTTGTGCTTATGACATCATATAGGAATATTGATTAAGTTTGGAGACAGACTGAATGCAGCACTCAGCTCTGTGTGAAAGGGGAGCACCTGCACTGTCTCCTAATGTCTATTCACTTCTATGTGAGCGTATTTGTCTCTACATTTCCCACTTTGTATACGCGTCCCTGCAATCATAGTCTGATTGCATGTGACTGTGAATACCAGCCTCGATGCTAACCTCCCTCGGCTCAAGGTAATTGGTTGATAACTGTAGTGGTTGAATTTGAATGAAGCCGTTCCGCCCGAAAGCTGCAATGTCTCGTCTGTCCCACTCACTTCCCTCAGGTCTTCTCTCTCTGTCATCTGTTTCTGTGAGTGATGGGAGCCTGCTGAGACACAAATCCATGTTTGAGTATGTGTGTGTGTGTGTGTGTGTGTGTGTGTAGTGGACATCTGATTGGCACTAATGCATGAGTACAACCAAACTGTAACACAGGGCTGCTTCGAGCCAGACGCGATTAGCGACAGTAATGATGACAGAGGGTCAGAACCGATCGAGGAACCACAGAAATGAGATCCTAAGCATCCAGGGAACGGATATGTTATCCGTTTTGAAAGCAATGCTGGGAATATCCATATCCAATATCCAGAGAGGTTGTCACAGCGTATCTGTGAAGCAGACTTATCTTGCATTTTTATAATAATAATAATAATAATAATAATAATAATAATAATAATAATAATAATAATAATAATAATAATAATAATAATAATATCTCAAACTTATATAGCGCTTTATTGGACACTCAAAGATGCTTTACATAACAGACAAGAAGCAATGCATTAAAAATAATTAAATATGTAAAATAAAATAAGATGAGATAAAATCTAAATAAACTAGAAAAGCACTCTGAGAGCGTAGACCTCCACCAAGGTAGACCCCCACCCCCACCCCGATCACCCCCAAAATGAACTCAGTTCTTCCTGTTCACATTTCCAACATATCCTGAAATTTTCATCAAAATTCGGCCATAAGTTTTCGAGTTATCTTGAACACAGACAAAAAAACAGATAAACACCGGCAAAAACAATAACCTCCTTGGCAGAGGTAATAAATACATGAAATACAAAATAAATAGATAAAATAAAATAAAAACTAAGCCAAAGCCAGTTTGAAAAGATGAGTTTTAAGATGGTATTTGAATGTGGATAGTGAGTCTGAGTTCCTGATGGGTAGTGGGAGAGCGTTCCAGAGTTGTGTGTGTGTGTGTGTGTGGGGGGGGGGGGGGGGGGGGGGGGGGTGAAGGCTCGGTGCCCCAAAGTCATACAGTTGTACACGTTGACTATTGTTTAGAGCTGCCAAATGATTAACATTTTTAATCAGATTATTGATAGGGTTACTTTAGATTCATTTTGATGGGATTCCAACACCAGTGGGTGGGACCTTTATGTGTGGAGTGCATATGTTCTCCCCGTGTCTGCATGGGTTTTCTCTGTCATGCACTGATAGGTTCATTGGTTAATCTAACTTGTCCATAGGTGTGAATGTGAGAGTGATTGTTTGTCTATATGTATTCAGCCCCGACATGAACTGGAGACTCAAACAGGGTTGCCCATTGTAGCTGGGATAGGCCCCCGTAACCCCCATGACCCCCATGACCCCTGTGACCCTAGTGAGGATAAAGCAGGTTCAGAAAATGAGATGAGATGAGATGACCAAAACATGTTATGTCAGCCAACTGTTCTGGTTAAGGTTGATTTTTTGTACTCAAATTTCCCACAGAATACACAAAAAATATCCATGGAATATACATAGAGTATATATATATATATATATATATATATATATATATATATATATATATATATATATATATATAAAACATAGTAAAATGCACAAAAATTCACACAAAAAATAAAGTAACACAAAAAAGCTATGAAAAATCCAAAACATATTCAACAACTCATTTAAAATACTGAAAAAAAATCAAAAAAATTTGTATGCAACACCTCCAATAATTTCAACAAAACACCTTAAAAGAAAACAACTGTTCCATTTAATTTACATTTTAATCGCTTTAATCCTGTTGATGGATTAATCCACGTTAATGCATTATTTATTTATTTTTAAAGTTACTTCTATAACACATAAGAAAGTGTGTCTGTCAGCCAATATTTCAGTCACTCAGTTCAACAGTTCATTTATTTATTTTTCATAATAATTTTATTGGTATTACTTATGTATTTATTTATTTATTACATCATTACACTCATCACAACAATCCCAAAAAACCCAAAAACCCAAAAAAGGAATAGGCTAGAAGCAAAAGTTTTTTTTTAGATTTTAGAATGTAAGGTAACCAAGTAAATAAGAAATAAATTACATAAAGAATATGAATCAAAACAACACACACACATACAAATAACATGCATATATTACTATTAATATGTACATATATGTACAAATAAAATCAAAAGACAGCAGTCGTGTTAATAGAAAATAAAAAACTGATTTTCCAGATACCATAATGTTCATATAAGGTTCCAGTTGCAGTTTTATTTTCCATGACTTCATTTTTAATATAATATCTAAAGAGCAGTCTGGTAGATTTTATTTTATTTATATTCAAGGATGACCTGGAATTATTTTGTTTAAAAGTCATGGCTACTCTGTGACCTATTGTAAGTCTGTCCTTATGAGAATGAAGGGTATCAGCCTTGAGGAATTATTGTTGCTGAAATATTGTAATGCATACAGTATTTATTTTTTTTTTTACTATAACTGCAAGATACTGAACTGGCAACAGCAAGAAGACGTTGTGATGCAATGATAATGCAGGCATCTATTTGAAGACACAACAAAGGGCTCAGTCAGAACATCACTGGTCTAGACAGTCATCATGAATTAATGAAGGGTATAATGAAAAGGAGCACCAGCAGTACAGTGCACTGGTGCTTCTTTTTACCTAAATAATAGCACAATTCAGATATAACAATAAAAATTACAGATGACACCAGGGCATAGTATTTGAGTATTATACACAAAGCATAGAAAATGTGAGTCTATAGTTAATCAAGAGGAAGAAAGAAGACAAGGGTGACATATTATGAGTCCATGTCATCGTGGTCTGTGTCCTTGATGTGTGAATAAGGTACACCAGAGGTACACCATAATAATATAAAAATAGTAAAAGGAGTTATTTGCATTTTTTTGAGATTTAAGAGTAACTTCAGCTACCAGTAGAAGGGGACAATTACAACCACTGAATGAATGCTAGGCCTTTCACTCACTGAAAAAAAAGGTAATAAAAGTTTAGTTTTAACAGTAAATCTGTCAAATCTCTGGCTTCATTATGGTGTCACCTTTAATTCATAAATATCCAAACAGCCACCAGTAACACAAATAGACTACTAATATAAACTATTTAATAGCTACGTATCCACTAATTATATCAATATATGTAGATCAGGGGTCTCAAAATACCACAGTCAAGGCTTTTGAACTGATTTTAGTTCAGGTTCCACATACAGACCAATATTATCTAGAGTCAAATTATAGCAGAATAACCTCCGAAAAAAAATAATGACTCCATATTTTCATCTCATTTTGATGTGAAAATAATTTAAATTATGCCCATAAATAATGATAACTTCAAATCTCTGTCCTTCTTATAATGCAAAAAATAACATTAAATTAGGAAAATATTTACACTTGATAAATATTTATATGTGAAAAACCTGAATAAATATGAACAACCTGAAATGTATAAAGAAAATTAAGCACAATTTTTACAATTTAGTGTCTTTGTAGCAGATCTGATCCATAATGCATGTGTGTGAATGATAAATTGAAGCATAGTATTGTTAGAATTTCATGTGACTGTTCAGTTTTTTCAGGTTATTCACATCTGTCTTGTTGGATAGTTTATCTTAAAAAAGTATATTTAAAAAAAAGGTAATGGGGTTTGTTTGCACTAAATCAAACACAAAAATGTGTTATTGTCTTTTTTTTCAAGGTTATTATTATGCTATTATTTTACTGGTTCCGCCCACTGGTGATCAAATTAGGCTGAATGTGACCCCTGAAAGTAATGAGTTTGAGACCCCTGATGTAGATAATTGTACAATACAGTTTGTCATATTTTCATGGTTATCAGATATGACCAGTTTGGATGTTCAGTGGCTCCGTAGTTGCCATGGAAACACCATCATCTTCTACAACATTGATTCACCAGTTGGATCAATGGCAATGAATGGACACACTTGATTTATGTTCAGAACAGTACATGATAGATTTTACTTTAAAAGTAAGTTTTTGTGTTTTTGATTTAATAACACCCAATTTTAATCAGTTTTTTTTTTTACGAACATCTACGTGATCAGTGAATTAAATACATGAAAATACCAGCTTTTCAAAAAAGAAATCAAAACGCAGAAGACAATATAACAATTAATGATATGATAAATTGTTTCAGAAAGGTTAAATATACAGGGAAAAAAAAAATGATTTAGGAACTATCACAAAAGTAGCACCAGCTGGTCATTATAATAAATTACTTATCTTCAGCCACAGTAGAACTATAAATCAGCTCAGTTTGGATAGTTTCAGATCATAGACATTTCTGAACATCTCACCAAATATCTTGATCAATAAACCTACTAATATTGTCATTAATTTTCTACTGAATCCATCAATACATCACACTGGAGGAAACATTCTGATAAAGTTCAGCATCACACATCATTTTTTATTCACTCAGATCTATATCCAGCCATGAAAAGCCATGTCTCTCAGTTTACGTATATTTTTATCCCTTTTTTTTCCCTCTCTTAAGCCTGAATGTTGTTTCTTACCAACTGCATTTGGTGCTGATAAAGGTTGCTTTTTGGAAAGTGTGTTTCCTGTTGGGTTTACCAGTCCTACATGAATGAAAAGATGTCAAAATTGGGCCAAGGAGTACACCTCAAGTCGACTTCCTATTCACTTTATATCGAATCCAGGCAGAGATGTGGTTCCAAAGTTAAACTTAGCGCTTACACTCAAGGGCACCTTTCTTTGTAAATGTTTTTATTTGCATTTTCAATTTGCACATCAAAAACCTGAGTAGAAACACCAATAAAAATAATAATAATAAAACCCAACATATCTGAAAAGGTTTTTACAGTTTAGATCTATACATATTAAAATGGTGGTGATGCAGAAACAGCCCAGTCACTCAAACATACTAGATGGAAAACAGTAATGCTACCATGTACAGTATAAAGAGTTGCAAAAATACATACACTGTAGATTTTGCAGTGTTTATTTGGAGACAATGGGACCAAATACACTATAGAAGAAGTTAAATAAACTCTCTAAGTGTTGATTTAACACTGCAAAATTTACTGTGTATTAGAGGAAGGTTGTGAAAAACTCAGAAAAACTCACCATATGACACCATATGATTCAGACCAGTGGTTCCGTTTCATTCAGGTGAAGCAGCTGTCAGCAGTCTGAAAGAACAAAAACATGTTTCTCAGCTCCTCAGTCAACACCCAAGCTCTGTTATTTTAGGCAACATCTACATTTAACAGGCAAACCTTTAATCCATGATAATGTAGTAGTGGATGGAATGAACCTGGGGTTTTTTTTGCATTTGTCCATATATCGTTGTAGTCCAGTATTTAAAAATCTCTAGATCACTTTGAATATAATGTAAAAAGTAATGCCATTACTATCGTGCTGGAGCTGTGAGTTTATATCAGGGGTCTAGAGAACCACTATCCTGCATGTTTTAGATGTTTCCCTCTTCCAACACACCTGATTCAGATGATCAGCCTGTCATCAAGCTGTGCGGAAGACTGATAATGTCTGTCAGGTGTGCTGGAAGAGGGAAACATCTAAATAGGATAGCAGCTCTCTAGGACTAGGGTTGCAGACCCCTGGTTTATATGTTAGTTTCATTAAAGCTGTCATTCCATGGTTATTTCATTAATATTACTGTGTCCTCCATTGTTATTGTGTTATTATGTGTTGGTTCTATTTAAAAAAAAAAAAAAAAAATGTCCAAATTGCTTTGTTTCCAGCTGTTTTTTCACGGTAGAAAAATGACTTGAGGTCGAACAACAGAGTTTATGGGTGAGGTTAGATCAAGAGTGTTTCGAGGAGGTGTCATGGCAGCATGTATCTATATTTAGAAAAGCACAGGGTAGTACACAGAAAGTTTCGAAGGAGAAATTCCAGAGGTATGGCAGTCAAATGGTAAATGACCAAACTCTGAGCTCTTAATAAAAGACAATGACCTTAGGGCAAATTGTAACTCTGTAAAATATTGTATTCTTATACCAGTAAAAAGAAGTTTATTGTAATTGTGTGTGTGTGTGTGTGTGTGTATATTCTTTTCCAATTTCAACTAAGAATTTTTATTATTCATAATGAATGTAGTGTTTTGATAATTACAATGACTAGCTCTTATTCTGAAATATGATCTTGAAAATATGGAAATAAAATGAACCATATTAATATTTTATGAGCTCAGGATTTAGAAAAATCCCAGATTTCTGAGGGTTTTTAAGAATATTTTTTGTTAAAAACTTCTTTGAGCATGCCTATAGGGTAATAAGATCTTAATTTATTCAGAAATAGAAGTTCCTAGTATAAGACGACAGCGCTACCATATAAACACACGGCACATATTGAAACTAATGATGCAAATAACATGCCGCCATGACACCTCCTGGAAACACTCTTGATCTAACCTCACCCCAGAGTTTAGCGGTACTTCCTCATACATGTCTCTGATTGGCTCAGAATGCGTGAAGGAACACCCCCCCACACACACACGCGCCCTCTCGCTATGTATGTGTTTACCTTTTAACTTTCAACTTACAAAAACATTTACTTTAAAAGTTGTTTCTTCACAGTTGTCATCCAGTCAGTGCTTTGGTCAAAGGCCCTATTGTGTTAGTTTTCCTCATCATAGGAAACCAGCAGAGTGATTCATGACTCTCTAGTGGTCACAGTGATAGAATACAATTCAATACAATACAATACAGTTCAATATAATACAGTGTGCTTATTGTCACTGTACAGGTAAAATGAAATAGAAAATTCTGACCATGGGTACAAATAGATTCAGTGTGTATTTCTGCAATCCACTACATTTCAGAATAATAATACTTTATTAATCCTATGGGAAATTGTTGTGTGTAACAATTTTCAATGCTACAATTCATGCACACACACACATATATATATATATATATGTGTGTTTGTTTGTTTGTTTGTTTGTTTTTCATATTGAATTGATCGTGAATTGACCATTGAATGGAACTGCCTGAAATGAATAAAAAAATAAAAAAAATATTGCAGCATAGATTATTTATTCAGGCCCAAGCACTGACATACAATGACTGAGGGCCTATGAAAACTGCATGGTTCAATTATTATTATGTTTATTATGTCGCTCTTTGATTGTTTAAAAACAGTTCCTTTTATTTGACCCCACATTCAAGCCCGGTGAAAAATTTGATAATCTGAAGTCGGCAAAACAACTCTACGCCCTCTCAGAAATTGAAATACATTACGCAAATAGGAGAGGTTATGAAATCATGACATTTCTAAATTCGGTCACTTTAGCCTTATTTTCTGTGGGCATGTTTGAAACAATTTCTCTGTGACTCAAAACATAAGTCCATCTTCCACTTGGCACAGTACACATGCACCTGGACATTTGCATGTTGTTGTTTCCATCTCTTGTAAATCTATCTTCATCTCCATCTTCTTCATCACTTCCAAAAATGCCAATAACAGAGATATTTCCATCTCCAATCAGTTCAAGAACTGTATATTCTACATATGGAATATTTTCAACTGATTATCAACTCATTCTGTTGTTCTAAAGTACTGTTTTTATCGTAATAAGTCAGTACATACTGTAGTTCTGTTTGTAGTATTTGATAACTTACAAAGATAAATGTACAACATAGAACAAGCTTTATTTTAAAATGCCCTCCTTTCTTCTCTAATGTATAATTTCATATCTTGCTCATGCACAACTACTTAACCTTGACATGATGTAATAACTGTTACATTACACTGTGATGTTATCAGTTTCTGCTTCCCAGTGTTGCACAAAACCCCACAAAGAGGAACGAATTGTGAGATGTGATAAAGTCTTCACATCCACACTTTTGTGACCAGCAGGAGTGGAGTGGAAAAGGATTAATATGAAATCAACATGAGAATAGGTTGACGTGGAGGTGTTGAGAAGAAATGCAGTGAAGATAGTAATGTTATTTTTTTCCTGTATTAGATAATTACATATGGGAGAATTGGACTTAGAACGGCAGACGAGAAGCGACAGATGAGATAAAGGAGGCGAGGGAGAAAGAGATGGAGGGACCAGGGGACAAGGGGAGAGGGGACGGAGTGAAGGAAGGGAATGGTAGGAAGAGGATTTATTGAGGCTGCAGGGAAGAGCAGTGTGATAGCTCTCTGATGGATTAGAGGAATGCATTTCTGAAATGGAGTGAAGAGAGGAGAGAGAGAGAGAGAGAGAGAGAGAGAGAGAGAGAGAGAGCGTAAGGGGAGAGAAGTGAAGTTTGTGCGTCTCCTTGGGGCAGCTCTAAACACTGGTATCATTAATGTGGTTGAGAGGAGCACACTTGCAGAGCACTCTTTTTATTTAAAGGCAACCTGTGGGTATTCAAAAAGAGAGAAATCAGGCGAGAGAGAGAGAGAGAGAGAGAGAGAGAGAGAGAGAGAGGGCGAGAGAGAAAGAGAGAGAGACTGGGACAGGGTGACAGTCAGATAGCATTAATGAGAAATGGAGTTGGAAAAGGAGAGGAGATACTTGAAAAGTAGAATCAGGAAATTGTTGTAGCTGGCAGGCAGATAGGAGACAGAATGATGGAGAGTAAGAAAGAAAAGAACAAGTATTTACCAAGGGCAAGAACTTTATTGTCTCAAATCCTCAGCACTCTGTACGATATCTGCTCCATGTAGTAATGTTGAGTATGTGTGAGTCTGTGTCAATCTATCTGGTAATACTCAGGTTGCTTTTCACCAGGGGTTTATTCTATTTATTTTGACAAACCCACAGTCCAACACTGCTCTTTTAGACATGCGAGTGAAAAGAGTTTGTTCTCACAGTAGGCTGGAAATCTCTCTACACATTCATGCCAAATAAATATTTCATTCTTCAAATCCAGCAGACTTTGAGCCCAGATGATACTACAGTATGTGAGTATTGTTTGGCTCCAGAAGTCTCATCTTATTTTATCCATCCCCAGTCTCACTCCTTTGTCTGTCTCTATCCGTTCGACCCAATGAAGAGAAAGTGGAAACAAAGACTCCAATTAGTCAGGCAATTAGACTCTTGTTTTGTGCCCTCTACTCATCATCTGACTCACATGCTAATAGCTATTATTCCCTCTTCCATCTCTCATTTGCCCTTCACTTGCTCTTTTATGTGTTTTCTTCCTCTGGCGTGGCATTCTGTGTGAAATTACCTCCCAATGATATTCACTCTAATGCCTTTTTCTTTTCAAGTTACAGAAAGCATTTACGATTCCCTCTCTGTTTCGGCTGTTCATTTGCTATTTATCGCACCTCCTTCATCTTTCTTTCTGCCTGTCTCTTCATCTTTTTCAACTGAATCCCGCCTCATCATCCATCACAGTGAGACTGGTGTGACCGCTACACGCATATACTGTATATATACACATACACACACATACAGTGGAGACATATACACTCGGCCAAGTTGCTCCTCCTTTCTGTTCTTTTCCGACAATCTTTCAATTTAATTATGAAAAAGTTCTTCATATTCCTTTAGAACACCATGTAAAATGTGGTTTAACAAAACCCTTTTCCTTCACACTTCTCCTGTTCATTACTGATAATATCTTTATTTGGAACTGTAATTGTTAATATGCTTCTTAGATCTTATTGTCCCACAGAATATCCATCTCCCTGACAGGAAACTGAGTGGAGAAAAAAAATAGAAATGGAGACAGTCAAGCTGAATAAAAAAAAAAAAAAAAAAAAAAAAAAAAGAAAAAGGGAAATAACTTTCTAGATACGATTGTAGTCAGTGAATCCCACAGGACTCAAAATGGTGTCTCATCTAAACAGAGGAACCAAAAATGAAAGCACTACTGCACTGACATACAAAATGACTTGAAATTGCAAATAGAAAATGGAAAGAAAATAGCTTAAATAAATAAATAAATAAGAAGAAAAAGTGTTTATGAATTCAGCTTGAGCATAAAATTGAAAAAGATATTGTGCTTTCACTCTGTTTATTCCTTTGTTTCTCACTGTCATATCATCCTCTTGTTGTGTCTCAACGTCTTTCTACTACTGCTGATATGGCTGCTATCTGTGGTGTGTGTCATTCTGTTTCTGCATGTGTGGTTCAGAATGTCTTAACAGCTATCTAACATCAGATAAACAACTTAGCATTGGCCGATCTACTGATTAACTGGAAGTAGAAAAAAAAAGAGACTGATTAACTGATTAACAATTGTTTATATGGTTATAAATTATGTATGTGTACAGTTGAGCTCATAAGTTTACATACCCCGACTGAATGCACACGGGATGGTTTTGGATTTTTCAACACGTCAATGACCCAAAACATAAAGCAAAGTCGATCTGTCATTGGCTACAGCAGAAAAAAAAGTGAAGTTGAAGGAGTGTCCATTTCAGTTTCTTGACCTCAGTATCATTGATCCACTTTGGGGAGGTGTTCAAACATGCAGTTCATGCAAAAAAAAAAAAAAAAACCTACAATCTTAAAGGAACTGAAGGTGTTTTTCCAAGAATGAACAGCTTTAGCATCTCAGAAAATAAGTTTTCTCATCCACAACTATGCCAAAAGACTTCCATCTGTCACTGATGTTAAAGGAGCCAATATGGAGGATGAAGAACTAGTGTATGTAAACTTATGGTCAGGGTCATTTAGACAGTTTCTGTTGTCAGTATGATTTAAAAAGAGCAAATCTATTTATTTGATATAAATGTCATGAGTGAAAGTAAAGTTGTTGTATTAACATTTATATTATCTGAATAATGGCCAAAGAATGACACAGTTTCAGATTCAGATTTGCTTTATTGTCATCGCAACAAGTGCAAACGAGAGGGGTCAGGTGCATGCCTTTCAGTGCGAGAGATAGAAAATAGAAAATATGTATATAAAGTACTTTTTTTAAATGTACAAATCCATAAAATTAAAAAAGTACTAAAGCACAAAAACACAATATACAGACTCTACATACAAACTCTACATACATGATGTGTTGCACAGTGAATTATTCTTATTGCACATAAGAATATTATCTACGGTGTATGCATTGTTCATGATAAGGAGGTGTTTATGGCTTTGACAGCTGTTGGAAAGAAGCAGTTTCTCAGTCTTTGCTTGGGTATGTAAATTTATGAACACAACTATGTGTGTGTGTGTGTGTGTGTGTGTGTGTCTGTGTGTGTATACATGGTCCTGGTTGTGTATCAGTCTGATTCAGAAACATTATGGCGGCAGACTGCATCTCCACTCTCTTAGAAACCAATTAACCTCCTGATGGATTCAGATTATTACCTCAAATACCACTGTAAAGCATTCGCAGTAAATGGTCGGGTAATGCCCTATATTTCCTAAACTTCCTTTTAAAGTCAAAACCAAGATAGTACTGTATCATCATTGACATGTATCTGATCTAATTTAATTTAATGTAATTATACTTTTGAGTCTGGACGCCTGAGTGGCATTATGTGTGAGTCATTTGGCGAAAGACAAGTAAGGTGTCAGGAGCTCAAAGTGCCACTTAGGTTCATTTAGTGCCAATGGGCAGCTACACCGTTCACTATTCATGAAACAGTGACCTTAGCGCACTGTCATGGGTCTTCTGCACCTGCAATGATTTATTGGATACAGGACACTGATGCAGCAGAGTTTGCGCACAGGCAATACGTACTGTATGTGAGCTGAGCCCCCCCTTCAGCCTTCGTCCTTCTCTTTGAACTCGGTCACACTCGCATCAGAAAAAAACAACAAATACAATGCATCAAATAACTGCATGAAAGGAGTAAGCCTGTGTAATTGCATGAATATCAATGAATAAATGTATGGCATTTAATGTAAGATGCTAAACGAACAAAGATATCGTGCAACAAAAATATAGTATTTACTAGTTCTTGTATTTTTTTGTTCCTTTCGTATCTCCTGTTTTTTCTGGGGTGACATTCCATTTATCAAGATGATAAGTGTGTTTTTATTTCAGGCAGAGTGACAGCGGAGACTGAGGTACATCGCGGAAATGAAAAGGCACAGGAAAAAGAAACAAACACATATATAAAAGATCAAAAGGAACCCATTACCTGTTTTAGAGCCTGTCTGCTTTAGGGGGATTTTTTAAAAGCTTGTCCACACAATGAAGGTGCACATTTGAACAAAGTGTCAGTAAACATAGGTGTACAGGAGTGGAAGTGGGTGCAGTGTACGTGTGTGTTTATGACTTTTTAAGAGTGTGGAGCTATTCTGTGTAGTTTCTGTTTCTTATTCAGCACCAGATGCCAGCCTATTATCTGCAATGTATTTTTTTTATATGAATTAACCCTTTGAAATTCAACATGTCAACATTTGTTTCAACCATAGAGGACATAAGACATTATTTTGGTTAAAAAAATATTTATCAAATGTATGTATATATATATATATATATATATATATATATATATATATATATATATATATATATATATATATATATATATATATATGATAAAGAAGTCAGACCTGAGTCAAACAAATTCACCAATTACTGGAAAATGTTTTTGGATTTTATAACATTTCACTTGATAAGAGTAACGTGCAAATGAATCCATGTAAACCCTTTAGTTTGTGCGGCACACTTTAAATATTTAATATTGATGTTATACAGGGAAAAGATGCAAAATATACTTATTTCCCCTTTACTATATTTTGGATTACTTTGTATATTTTTACTACAGTATTTCTGTCAGTACGCCCCTGTTTGTGTATGTTTTTAGTGTTTTCTGTTTTGTTTATTTTTCTTTACATACACTAAAATACAAAGGCAATGCTGACTATAGAAATAATAATAACAACATTATTACAGAAAAAAACATGAATATCAAGTTACCATATTTGACTCCTTATCCATAAATGGCAAAAATAAATAAATATGATAAAAGTAAGTTGTAAGGAACATGTAGAACATCACTTGTAGAGCATTAATCCAACTTAAGTGCTGATCCAGACCCCTGTCCATATCCACATTAACCCTTTGAACATAATTCCTTACATAGGCACACTGTAAACCCACATTTTCTGAATAATTAAATATATTAAGCTGTGAATACTAACTCAAATGTATTAAGTTGCTGTAACATGTTCTTCCATGTTCTTTATTAGGGGAACTATTGTGGATATTAGTGAACATAACTTAACAACATAGATGAGGTACAACCGAGTGGAATTAAGTAATTAAATGCTGAAAAATTATATTGTACTGTTACTTCTATTGTTTCAAATGAGGATGATTGAAAAAAATAATCTTAACTGATGTAGTAGATGCTCAAATACAATTTCAGAGCACTCCAAATAACCACTAACATCTATCACACCAAAAAAAATGACAATCACAAAACACAGTAATTTTATTCAGGGGCGGCTGTGGTTCAGTTGGTAGAGTGGGTCGTCCAATGACTGAAGAGTCAGCAGTCCACGTCCCATCTCTGGTTGTCCACATGTCCAAGGGTCCTTGGACAAAGACACTGAACACTGACTTAGTCTCCCAAGTAGGACTGACAGAACCTTAGAATACTACATTAATAAGTAATGTTTTAATTTAAGTATACTCTAATAAGCATCTACATTTTAAATTCTGGAAACTTGTATTTTTTAAATTCATCAAATTAAAATAATTGAGGCAATCGATTGCCTTAATTTTTTTTAGTTCTGCTAACTTATTCGGATTTAAAATGTACTAACCCTAATCCTTCATGGTACCCAATAAAGCAGGTCCATTTACTGTTCATGCAGAGGTGGACTGTACAGACCCTGGAGACCACATTAGACCTCAATGTAACTGTGGCTATTACTGTCTAGTAATATGTGTGGAAATGATCAAACATGTGGAAAATGACCAAAAATAGTCACTTAAAGGGTTAAGCATTGTCACTGGCTCGCGGGTGTGTATTGCATCAGAGCGGAGAGTAACACAACCAGTAAAGCTTCATGTTAGACCTTTACGCTGTCTAACTAGGACTTCTAGAGAAATACTGTTGGCTGTGTAAGTGTAAAATGTTGATTTATGTGAAGCATTGATTTTCTTCCTCACAGTCTCTGAAGGAGTGTTTTATTCAAAACCCGAGGCTGATATAATATCCTGGCTCACTGCCTGCTCTTCTTCCACGTGGCCTGTAGCAATAAGTTGCCATTTTGGGCTGATTAAACTGTTTATACAGATTGCCATTTGATATATTATATATCTATAATATTCTCTGGCCTTCAACTCGCTTCTCTTCCCAGAAATTATATCAATTAATCACTTTTATTTCCTGTGAATATTTGGATACCTTAACACATGCGTATGTTGCTCTACTCTCTTGGGACTGGTCCCGGTCTGCAAAACTTCTTATGACAGCTCTTTTTTTTTGTTATTCTGCAGCAGCAACAACAACACACACCATCAATCAAAAGCTTATAGAGTCGTAAAAATAAAACAATAATCGTCAGCATCCAACACAAATTTCACAGAATGTTTTTTTTTTTTTTTTATCTGTGCATGTTACATATGGACCTTTTTCACAATAAGCGGAAATACGTCATGGGAGAGTTTTCGAATTTCCTGTTGAACGTCAAGACAGTAGAAATCCGGTAATATGGAGAGAGTATTTTTAAGTTCCTGAAGAAATTTTCCACTTTTAACATTTGTAAATATTGAAAGAATCGTGGAGGAAAATTCGCAAATGGAAAAAAAAAACTTGATAAAGGCTACAAATTTTTCTGTGAGGAAAAAGTATAAAAGTAAGGAGACAGAGTGCACTGGGGCTAAGTGCTACTCAACGGATAACTATGACCACAAATCATTACTATATCCACTTATACCTAGGACTAGTGTTATAGACCTATGTATGGATAGTATATAGGACATGTACTATTTCACTATTTTCAATTTGTTTTGTCTATGGTTCAAGTCAACATCTTGTTAGCATAATGTTAACGTTAGCCGAATGCAATCATAACATTTTTCTCTGGCAGTGTCTGTTTATGTTGGTGTTTGCTTGTCATAATATCGAATGTAGTAGATGCACAGGTTTTTCTGAGGGGTAGATGCTACCCATCACAAAGAAAAAAAGATGAGCCTCACAAACTACAGGTTTGATCACTGTGCATACATTTATTGTGACTTACTACTGTTCACTGCCTGCAGTTGCAGCTCTATACCTATTTCAAGGCTTTCCTTACAATGCTACTGTTGTTTACTGCTGACAGTGACGTACTGGCATCTAAAGGCAAAAGATCCTGACTACAGTTTAAGTCGAACATTACTTATTTGTGTTCACCATAACTTTCAAAACCATGGCGATTTCTTTTATCTCAACTCGTACTGACTTTAACGGCTGCTGTGTTTGACACCATCCATATACTGGCTCCTTTTTTCCTGTAGGAGTGTAATCATTCTGAGGAAAAATGCTAGGGGCAGACTCTGGTTTCAACTGGCAAACAGTCATCCCAAGATGTAGTGTTCTGATGTGAAGTGTCTGCTGCAGACGTATTGCAAGTGCTCCATTTTTAATGATAAAACTTGGCCCTTCATCACGCCAAATAGCCTGGACCCATTTTCGTCAAGCTTCATCGTTAACAGGGAAGGAGTGGAACAAAAGATAAGACTGCTTATGGGCATTACAAAAACATCCTGGTATGTTACAATAACTTTTGGTTATTGCTAGGTCATCTTTGTCTTTTAGCTTTTGCCGGTGCGGAAGTAGGGTTGCTCTCCGCTTACGTATTTCCGGTGCAAAATGCGGAAGTTCTGAGAAAGGCCTATTGCCATTGTAGAGTTTTAAATTGCAATATATTAATTGTAAGTGATCCAGATAAATTTGATTTGATGGGAAGGGTTTAAAGGGGTAATATTTTAATAAACCCACATTTAGTACTTTCTGCTACATTTATCTGTGTAGTTGGACTGTAATACTTTAAAAAGTTTGAATTTGAACACTCCCAGTGCTGCAAAATGGTCTATATATTAATTCCAGCAAAAATCAAGGTTCAATTCCTGCTTAATTTTTACAGTGTTTGTGTTCAGTTGTTGATTGTATTAATCAATTCAAGTAGCTGAACAGAACAGAAAGCATGGTCAACAACCTGTAGGAGGGGGGGCCCTGAAGTGGCTTATTTGCATTTAAAGGGGCAATACTCATGACCTTTCTGATGTTATTTCTCAGAAATAGTGTTAAAGATGGACCTGTGTGGTTGAATTAATGAAGAATTCAGACCCAAGTGTAGCAATTAGAGTTTATGTAGACCACGGGGAAATGTTTGAAAATGCATAATTCAACTTTTTCATTTTCATTCCTTTAAAAGTAAAACAAAAAACATCCACTTCCAACACAAATTTGACAGAATCTTACATATATATGTATATGTATATGTCAATATAACCTTTGAAGAGCTTTAAATTGTATTATATCTTTAGTTTTTGGTGATCCAAATTAATCTGATATGAAGGAAAAGACTTAACTGGACAAATTGCAGCAAGAATTGCCTAATGTTCATTGTTGCCTTTTTTATCAGCCAAAAATATGCATGTAATATAAGTCTTCTCTTGCTATCTCTCTGCTAATTTCCCTTCAGTCTGATCTCATCCAGACGATACTACTTTGAGATCCTCCATAAGCAGGATGACAAGGGTTCGGATCACGTGGAAGTCGGGGTAAGTGAATCCATTCATTTTATCTACTGTACAGCTTTGACGACAACACTATTCCCTTGGTTTTCTTCAGTCTAAGCATGTGTCACCTGTCTTGAGAGACT
This sequence comes from Siphamia tubifer, assembly GCA_020466265.1. Taxonomy (NCBI): domain Eukaryota; kingdom Metazoa; phylum Chordata; class Actinopteri; order Kurtiformes; family Apogonidae; genus Siphamia; species Siphamia tubifer. Next base: position 12,625,999 of record CM035788.1, read on the forward strand.
TTTGGCAGGCGACTTTGCATGTTTTGGCTTGAACTCTGTGTTTTGATGGTGTCCTAACAGCTGAAAAATTCATCAGAAAATGACAAGCTCTCCTTTTGCCTAAAACAACCGTACAGTGTGTAATAAATGCTGTGCTTGTTGTCGGCCTAACGTTTCTTCCCAGAGGCTATAGGAACATTAACATATTCAGTCTCTCAATCATTTCTCTTCTTGCATTCTTCCACCTATTTCATTTCGTCTCGCTCTCTGGCAGCAGTCCTTATTGGTTTCCCCATCTCTAAATTTTTGCACTAGTTTTTCTCTAACTTTCCATTCTTGCAGCTTTCCTCAGCATCGCATCTATCTCAGTACTGGTGTTCAGAACCTCAGGCAAAGCTCAGAGATGAGTGGGGCTTAATTTTAAGATGAAGTTTCAAACGAGAGCCCACATGCCTCATGTGGGTCTGTTCTTTGAGTGAGAGGGAGGATGATAAAAAGAGATCACTGGTGTGTACATGAAATGATTCTTTTAACAAGCCCCGGGTTATCATCATCATGGTGACCATCATCATCAGCAGAGCACTAGTGGTAATGCTGCAGTTCTTTTCTTCTTTCACAGAACTTCAGTGTCATTTTTTTCCACCCTTAAGGTTTAAGTTTTCTTTTTTTTTCTTTTTTTTACTTCTAACTGTGTGACTGCCTCTGGCTATTATACTCCACCTATATTTCTGTCTTCATTTTACCTCTTGTCATTTCCTTTTTTATGCAATACAGTTATTCTCATGAGTTTACATACCTTGACTAATTGCCGTGCTCCACAATTTTTTTTAGAAAGTATCTGCTTCAGACATTAAATGTGCTAAATTTGACATATTTTAACAAGATGAATCAGAAAACAAATTACTTTAGTGCTGGTTAGCTCATGTTTTTAATATATATGATGGTGTGTTATTCCACATATATGGTAGTTTATGTACTTGTACAATGGATTAGTAAATATTCCACTACAAAGAACTTGTAAAGTGAATGGATCATAATGTGCAGACAGTGTTTTGAAGTAGATATGAGACCAATATTCCTTTGGACGAATACCTATTGTCTTGTTAATTGTAAGAATTTCACATTTTGACCCAAGACTTATTTTAGAAATTTGAGCCAACCAGCATTTAAGACGGGTTTTCTTCATCAGTAACACATATCTATCTAGAATTCAGCAAATCTCTGTCTGTAGTGTGTCTGTGGAATCACCAAATGATCCACAATTTGGAGGGTGCAGTGCAAGATTGATGATGATAATAATAGCCTAATGGGGGAGGGTTCACCAACTAATAATTATAGACTTTCTTTCTGCTCCTTTCAACTCATTTCACCCACTTCCACAACAGTCAGTAGCAAACAATTTCACATTTTCTACAGGCTCTGCACTAGTGAGGTAAAATGTTATTATATATATTATATTATATATTATATTATTTTATTCCAGAAGCATTTGGATGTTCCAACATGACAATGACCCAAATCACAAGTTCATATGTCATTGGCTATAATGAAAATTTGTGAAGGTGAAGGTTTGTCCATCTCAGTCTCCTACCATCTGTATCATTGAGCCACTTTTTGGGGAGGTGTGAACATGCAGTTCATGCAAGAAAACCTAAAATCTAAAAGGAACTGAAAGTGTTTAGCCAAGAAGGATGGGCAGCTTTAACATCTGAGAGAATAGTCTCATCCACAACTACCACAAAGGACTTCCATCTGTCAATGAAGTTAAAGGGGCCAATACAGAGGATAAAGAACTACGGTATGTAAAGTTTTGATCAGGGTCATTTGGATATTTTCTGTTGTTAGTATGATTTAAAAAGAGCAAAGAATAATAATAATAATTGTGATGATAATAAATATCCTCACAAAACCATGAGTAAAAGAAACCTTTTTTGTATTATTATTCATACTCTGTGCTAACCTATGTAAACTTATGTGCACAACTGTGTCTATCTCTATATCTTTTGTAGGGTTTATTATTTTGTTTTGTTTTTGGTTCAACATCTTTTCACAAGCCAGTAATAACTTTGCAGCTTCTCAACCTTTTTTGCAACCTTTTCCACATCTCTGCCTTCCCCCTGTTCTTCTGCCTGTTTAGGTTTCAGATCAGATTTGCCTCTTGTGGATGTCATGGTTTTAGAGAGGAGTTGGCAGAGTGATGTGAGGAGCATCATGCTGAGAACTGATAGGTCACTAGTGTCAAAAGGATCACACAAAACCCTCATGAGGCCCGAGATGTAGACAAAAAAATGTGTGTATGTGTGATACAGAAAAGAAATATTAAAGAAAAGCACACATGCTGACATCTATGTTTCTGTTCTAGCTTAACGTTGGTAAACTAGCACAACCAGCTGCTTCATGTGGCTGATCTCCCAAGTCCTGTATTGTTGCTGTGGGATGTTACGGGTCATTAACGTGGGTGTGTTATGAATATTCTGCTGATGATGTGCAAGTGTGACTAATAAATTATAGCCTGTGACAGATGCATCCCAGTGGCAACAAATACTCCTCTTATGTTTGAAGAGCCTCCACATTGAGCAAACAAACTTTCAGAGTTGAGGATGCAATAAACACCATACAGATATATCAGGTCCTTGAATTTGATCCCATAGCTTCTGGTTCAGTAAGTCTGGGGGAAAAAAAATCAATGCCCATGAATCTTCTGGGAAAGCTTAGTAGCAAAAACCCATATTTTAAAACTGCACAATCTAGTCAAGGGGTGAAACACTTATAGTTCTGTTATGAATATGTCTGTATTGAGACACCAGTTGGATGTAAACACCAGAAGTTGCTAGAGAAATAAGAGGCAGAATTTGCAAACCTCCATGTGTGGATCTAGAAGTTATGAACCAGTGTCTGAATGATGAGAACTAGAGCAAAAGTACTCTGGGTCGCTAACATGTCAAAGAGGTCATAATGTTGGTATCTGCTAAAGAGGCACCTGGCCTGAGAAAGTTCAGTTTTATTACAATGATGGAACCTGGTGTGATATTCTTATTCTTCTCTGTGACTTTCATTTAAGTATAAAAATGTGCCAGTTAGGACATGAAAAACACACTTGTAATCTGACGCCTTGTGTCATTTTTGTACTAAATAAACTGGAGCAGACTCAACGATAAGGTTTGGACCGGTTCTTTTTCAGAATTAATTCCGAAATTATGGAACTGGACCCGGTTCTGTCTTTTTAAAAACAAAAACACGGTTCCTATATAGGTTCCTGGACATTGTCATCTGTGCATTGAAGAAGTGATGTAATGTTACACTCAGTTCTACTTGTCTTAGCGCAGGGATATGCACACACTGTATGGAATGCCAGACATCGACTTTTAGAAGAACCCTTATCAGATGCAAAATCCTTTAGAAGAAGAAGACTTTTACAGTAAAGCATTATTTATCAGCGGGGAGACATCCACAGCATTTAACTGAGCCTAGACATTCTCATCTGTGCATTAAGAAGTGATGTTAGGCTGCGTGCTACTTGTCTGAGCGGAGGAATACGCCACAATGTACTGAATGCCAGACAGCGACTTTTAGAAGAACCCTTAGCAGATGCGAAATGATTTAGTAGAAGACTTTTACAGTAAGACATTATTTTCTCAGTTGGGAGACGTCCACAGCATTTAGCCGAGAGAGTCTCCCTCTGAATCCCGGGCGTCGGAGCACCACCTGCGGCCACAGAAGCACGGAAAGTCATCCGCCAGCTAGCTTGTGAGCCACTAAGAACAGAGCTGCGAATGCTACAGCGTCGAAGGAGGTAAAAAGTAAACGCACCAAAGTGTGGCTATACTGTGAGAGATGTGGAAATAAGCACGCAAAGTGCAATAAATGCAATACATTAATTTTGTGAAAATGTGGAAGCACGTCCACCACGAAGAAACGTCTTGTAAAACTTAACATAAAGACATGCACCGTGTTTGAGAGCTGGAGGATGTCCACCTCCGCGAGAGAAAACCCCTGCGAGGGGATGACGAGTCTTCCCTCTCTTCATACTAGTACTATATTATATAAAGATCATACTATATTATATAAAGAATATACTATAATCCACAGATATTCAAATGTCAGTGTGACTAGACATGTTGTTGTACTGTACATCTGTTGCAGTTAGAACGCTAATGAATAATGATGCCACGACTATTTACAATATGAGTAACGTAATGTTAACTATCAACAAACATACATGCTTAATTGGCTTTAAAATAAAAAAATACTACTCAATAATAATAATAATAATAATAATAATTAATAATAATACAGGCTCTTGTTCTAATGTGCAGTTACAGTGCAGTGTGTTGACATACAAACTGCCTACTTGTTACCTCAGTTTTTGTAAAATAATGAATAATTACAATAACACACTGCATTTGTTTGTATGAATATGTGGTAATGTACTTGTATTATAATGTAGGATGGTGTAAAATAAATAACTACATTTTTAAAAGTTTTTTTTAAAATTTGGAACTGTTATAGGAACCGGAACCGTTTAAGGCGAACCGTTATGGACCTGGAATCGTTATAATTCAAGCGGGTCTTCGTCTCTCCTCACCGATCCCTGGTAATTTTTGAGTACAACACATGTAACAAAGGATCAACGTCATAAAAATACATGACCTTTGATACAATCATTGATGATACAAACAAGGAGTTATTGAGGGTGGTTGCATAGATGTTGTACTTGAATATGAGTATCTAGGGGAATTAAATAATGCAGAACTGTGATGTGAGTTTACACACAATTCTTACAAGTTATGACAGAAAACAGAAATATACTTCATGGAACATTTGTGGCGAATATTCAGACATTTTGTTGTATTGCTTTGTGTTTTTCATGGTCTATTACTATTAACATTGACAATGTTAATAGAGGCCTACCTTGGGAAATCTATGGTTAACCACAATGACAAAGTGTTTTTGTGAGTGCAGAGCAAGATGGAGGGGCCAAGGGGTGGATAGGGATTCATCCTTGGACTTATTGGCATTTTGTTGTGATTCTATGGTGAAATGTCTGTTTTTGATTGGAGTGCCTGTTCTGTTGTGGTATTTGTCTGACACTTAACACAGAGGCAAAGAAAATTTCCGCAAAGATAATAAACTAACTAAATACAAGGAAAAACAAATTGCTGTTCCATAGTCTTTTCCTGGATCTGTTCCAAAATATAATGGGCTCCTGCAATGCCTATGCCCTAACCTTTCACCACATTTCATCAGTGTAGTAGTTTTTTTGTGTAAACCTGCTGGCAGACTAACAAACAAATGGCATTGAAAACATAACCTCCCAGATGTAAAATAATGATAATAATATAAGGAAAGAAAAAGGACAGAGAAAGATGTACTGCTTTCAAACTAAAGGCCTTGGAGGCTTCAGAGGGAGTAATAAGAAGAATAGGGCAGAGGAAAATACTCAGAGGGTGTGCTGGGAGTGTACACAGCTACAATGCTTTGCTTCTTTTACCTGATGGAATCGAATATACAGACTTTGCAAGTCATCAAGCAAACTGCTCGTGTGATTCCACAGGAAAATCAAGGTCATGTAGAAATCCATCTCTCCCCCTCTCTCTTACTGTCTCCTCAGCCAACTACCCATGAGGCCATCAAAGTAGGTTTGTACTAGTAGAAACAATTTAATGAAGCGTATAAAAGTCATGCAGCAAATCACGATTGTGTGTTTGTGGGTGTGTGTGGGGTATACTGTCTTAGCAAGGCCCCTGTGTGTGATTTAACAGCGGAATACATTTCACACCTTGACAAAAATAGCAGATTTACCGTGACCGGCCCACAACAGTATAAGCCCAGGGCTCACATAAATCCACAGAAACCCAGGCACTCATTTGTTAAAGAGCAGATAGCATGGATTCAGTGCTCCTTCTTCTGTGCTCGGTGCCAAGTTGTGATTGCTTGGTCAAAGGTGGGCTGCTCCTCTGGGAATGTATTTGTTTAAGAGTGCTTGTTATAAAGAAACGAGAGAAAGTAAATATCAGCGCAGTCCTAAACTTACCTTTTGGCAAGAAAATAAGTAAGAGGCACCTTGTTCTCTTCATATTTGCCCCTCTTTTTTACATTGTGTAAAGGGGGAATGACTGGAGGAAAGCGGAAAATAAACAGCATTAGAGGCAGGAAGAGTGTGTATCTTCCCCCAAAGGGATGGAAACACGATTTGTATGTATGAGCAGCAATTCAATGAATGAGGAGATTGTTGAGCTATTAGGATGGGTAGGCAAGTTACCAAATTCCCCTGTGACTGAACTTTTCCTGTATAGTATACATTATACCTCAGTGTTTTCCTTCAAACAGATCTTTTTTTTTTCAGTGTTCTTGTTTAGGCTGGAACACATAAAATGATATAAGGCAAAATGTTCTTAATGTAACTGGATCTTTGTCAATGAACCACGCGACCTTTCCACCGGCCTAATGGAAAATGTCTCCCACCACTCATTTAAGTGAATGAAGGAAAAGTGTTGGCCATTAAACGGTGTGATTAAGAGGAAGAGAGAGTGAGAGAAAAAAAAGAGAAGAAAGTCCTGCCTTAATTAGTAATGGCAAGTTTATAGAGGGCATGAGTGTGGGATTTAAATTCAGGATTTTAATGACCCTGTTTTATCGTGCCTGCCAGGCCAAGTCCCAAACTGCCCACCAAATAATATACACACCCATGTATGCACATATTTGCACAGTCATCTACCCCACCCCAGCAGACTCACTTGTGTATTTAAATGGCACGAAAACTAACATTCACACATCTGTTTTACGTCGCCTCTCTGTAATATAAATCAGGAGTGGACTGCACGACCTGCAGCCAGCTGTTAAAGTATATCGTGTGTGTCTTTTGTCTCTGGAAGTTAAGGGTTTTGTTCCCACTTCAACACCCTTTGGGGGTGACGCCAGTTTGGTTCAGTAGTTACTAAACATATGTAGAGTCGTATTCTTTGCCTGAGTTCTTCTTTTAATATTCAATGCCCTCTCATCTAGTCTTTTCAATTCACTTTCTTTACCTTTAACTTTTTAAAACTTTTTCTACATTGTATCTCATTATTTTTACTCCAGCTATTATCACATTCACATTAAACTTTGCCCTCTAATGTCTTTAAAATATTCAACTTAAACAACACACTGAGTGCATGTTATTTTTTTCTCTTCTACAGTCTTAGTATTTCTGTTTATGGAAATCACACTCTTTCTGTATCTGTACTATAGGAAGTCAAAATACCACCATTTTGTGACACTTTTCTTCTGCATCGACTGATGCTTGATGAGAGTGCTGTTTTTTTTTAAAAATTGTTTTCAACAATCTTTTATGCCTCTAAACACCAACAAACAGCAAGTACACTGTGGAAAACTGAAATAAAATAAATAATACATTCTTAATATTCTTATATCATTCCAACCAATGAGTGTCTTAAGCCAATATCTTTTACACATACACAGTAAATTTTGCAGTGTTAAATCAACACTTAGAGAGTTTATTTAACTTCTTCTAGAGTGTATTTGGTCCCATTGTCTCCAAATTAACTCTCTAAGTGTTGATTTAACACTGCAAAATTTACTGTGTAGAGTGTAAAAGATATTGTGTTGTGATATTGTATTGAGTGTCCATGTGGCCTTCATGAAACTTAAATATATATTTTTAGAGAACATTTACACACCTGAAATAAACATACAATGTACAAAAAAAATACAGTTTCTCATGCTGTGTGCGCCTTATGACTGGAAAATTAGGAGCTGCTAAGGCTTTATCAACAAACTGTTAAACACATCTTGCAGGTCCAAAAGAAAGAAAGCACATCTTCCTAACTACTCATTACATTAATGGCATTGCTACCTGTGCACGTCATTCCATCATTATTGCCCATCTAAATTGCAATTCACATTTTTACCCATTATTATAAATGTAGAAAGAATAAGAATAATATAAAATATCTTAAACCAAAAATATTGTACGAAAATAAAATAAAAAAATACTAATGAAACAAAGAAATTGCCACACTTTTCAGCACCAGCTACAGTGACACCAACTTTTCAGAAATGGATTATTTCAGGCTTATAATGCCTCATGTTCATGTGGAGGCACATATTAATGAATGTAGGAAGATGTTACATAAGGCAGCCCGTTCTGCTCTGTTTTGGGCAAAATATTACTGAGAAAAATGTGAATGAAAAGCAGGAAGAATTCCACATATAGGAGTCACAAGGGTGGATGACAATGCAACAAATTTAGCAGCAACAGTAATATTATAAAAGCAAACACAAGAAAACCTTAATAATAGGTACAGGTGCTAAGACGTCACCAGAGCAGGGTCGTAGTGTGATAGAAATAAATAATTAATGACATGACAGGGAGTTAGCTGCTAAAAACAGCTTCCTTAAGCAAAGCAGATGATGACTAATACAAGACACAGTCGTAATGTCTTGTCAAGGTAGAGATCCTCAAATTGAAGGTGTTTTGACACGTGTGTGTGTATGTGTGTGTGTGAATTTTTAAAAACCTACCAACATATAAGTTAATGTGTTGAAATATACCAACATAGTCATGCAGTTAGAAACAAAAGGTCATAAGTTTACATACCCTAGCAGACTTTGTGATTCTTTGGCGATTTTAAAGACAACATGAATGATAATACAAAAAGGTTTCTTTCACTCATGGTTAGTGGCCATTTATTATCAAGCAAATGTGTTTGATCTTTTTAAATCATACTGACAACAGAAACTATCCAAAGGAGCTTGGTCATAAGTTTACATACCATAGTTCTTCATCCTCTGTATTGGTTCCTTTAACATCAGTGACAGATGGAAGTGTTTTGTGGTAGTTGTGGAGGAGACACTTTATTTTCTTAGATGGAAAAGCTGTCCATTTTGGTAAAACACCATCAGTTCCTTTCTGATTTTGTGTTTTCTTGCATGAACTGTATGTTTGGCACCTCTCCAAAGTGATACAATACGATACTGAGGTCAGGAAACTGAGATAGACCCTCTTTCACCTTCACTTTTTACTACTGTAGCCAATGACAGGTTGACTTGGCTTTATGTTTTGGGTCATTGACACGTTGAAAGATCCAAGACTGTCCCATGTGCATTCAGTAAACTTACTATATGAGCACAACTGAGTATTGTTTTTCAACTGACAATGTCAAGTCAACTCACAAGAAACAATGAATCCTACAAGTCACAGATGATTGTCGCTGCATCAGTATTTGTGTCACCACATCCCAATGTGTGACATTAAGCAGCATGAGCGTCAACACAAGTTGGCTTTCTTGGTAAATAAACCAACTACATTGTTACTGAAAAGAAGTAAGTTATTGCATTTTGGACATTTTAACTTGCAATTTAAGCTTCATCATCCTCCACTGCAGCATGATGGTGGCCAATCCAGCAGTGGACAAGTCCATATAACCAGTTGATAAATCACTCAGACTACAAAGCTGAACCACAACTGAAATAAAAGTACATGTGTGAGAACGGCTTGTCAGAATGATTACATACAGTAATTATCTTATCACTATCATTTGAGCAAATGGCAGTTATTATGCATAATTGTGGTAATCATCTCTATTGACTTTTACAAAAATAACGCATAAAACTAAGAGGGAAGATGTATTTTACCATTTTTTCCATATTATTTGTCTGTCTGTCTGTCTGTCTGTCTGTCTGTCTGTCTGTCTGTCTGTCTATCTATCTATCTATCTATCTATCTATCTTAATAGTTAGACTAATTAATGGTGGATTGGGGAAAAGTAAAGAACATTAAAAAAAATAATAATAAAAAAGGGATTTTTATTTTAATATTACAAATGCAAATACAAAAAAGTGCTCCCTTTAAATCCTCAGTTCTCTACAACATAAGGTCAGGTCAACTTAACATTTTAATGTCATCTTGTTGGACTCCCTTTGAATCCAGGTACGATACCAGTGACATAGAATGAACAGATGGACACGTATGTGTATAACATGACAACTCTACCTGTATTTTCCTGAATACATAGACAATAGAGCTGTTACAAACTGATCCCTATGGCTTCATATATTTAAGACAGGATAACATATGAGGCGTTGATACTTTCATTTTTCATTCTTAAATCTACTGAGTAAGAGCCTGTCATGGATTTAAAGCAGTGTTTGTCCTCATCTCTCTCTACGCTTTCCTCTTATCATGCAGACGTGATCAGACACAAACTAAAGAACACCATCCCACACATGACACACACCACTTTACGTCAAGGTGATGTCCATGTCATGTTAACATTTATTTACTTACATTACCTTACATTATCTCCAACCCAGGGCCTCTCATACAGTAAGCCGCTGAATATCGAAGAGACAGCTTGTTATCTTTGGAAAAGTATGAAAATTAAAACTCCTAAGTGTTCAATTAATTTTTGAAGGCCTCAAGCAAGTTACAGTTTCTCAGGTATTCTGGATTTGTGGCTGGAATGACCTTAAAATCACCCCCCAATATTTTTTTTTTCTTCTGCCTTGTAGCTCTGAAATTCAGTTTTCTTGTTAAGTGCACTTTGGATTTTAATATGGTATAACAGGAGACGATCTGCTGTTACCATATTCAGGCCGTGTAAAATGTCAGATTACATTCTGCTAATGTATAATGTGTATTATTATTATTATTGGAACTTTTGAACGTGCCATTGGCTGCATAAATTCCAGTGTATTAAACCCATTTTTACATGTTCAAAGAGGTTTGCTCCGTCTCACTGGCTTAGCCCAATGTTGAACTTTAGCGGTTTTATTTGATCACTTTTTGAATTCAGGTCATGCTTGTTTTCCCTATTGTTGCCTTGCAGTAAACCACACATTGGCTAAAGCACCTATGTGTCCTTGTGATAAGTTTAAGCGTATTAACGTGACTAACTAGTTTTCCCATCAGAGCACACAGGGCATTGCTGTAGACACACCGACTGTGACGCGTCAGTAATTGCTCTGGATATTGAGCTCATTTGTCTTTCTGAAATGTCTGGTATGTGAGACTTTGGCTAATGTATAATTCAACGTAGAAAATCAAACACCCCGTCGCCGTATCCACCTCCTCATCTTTCTTCGAATATTGTTCGTAAATCCTCAGGCAACACATGATGTGACATGAAAAACAAGCCACTGTTTTCATGTCAGTGTGACAGCGAATGGAGAATGGCATTTATCCTCTAGCATGTAAGTGTTTAGTTCTATTTAGCTGTCAATTGAAATAAGAGCATAATCAGTCAGGAGATTTATGTCTTTGTTTCTGTGCTGTAGTTTTTTTCTTTTTCTTTTTTTTTTTTTTTTCTTCTATGGTTCGGTCCTGTTTTTGGTTCTTTTTCAGTGTCTACATCCCTGTTAAAATCCATTTTATGTTTCTGCAGGAGAAAGCATCAACATTCCTCCAGTGTCTTTGTGTCTTGTGTTCTTTTTTTGTGTGTGTGTGTATGTGTGAAGGTATCTGTTCAGAATCTTTCAGGAGTCCTTGATGCTACGCCACCAGACACCTGTCTGTGGGCAGCACCACAGCACTATAGTACAGTCTCCCCATTACTGTTCCCTCATTGTTTATCTGTACACCAGACCTGTTTTTTCATCATATCAGTACTCTTTATTTTTGCCAGTTCTTACAATCATGTTAACCTATACAGACTCAAACTTACAGTTATAAACTATTAATCCACTAGCGTTATTAATACATGGAAATAATAGGTGTAAAATGCAGTTTGTCAGATTTGGATGTTCACAGACTCTGTAGTTACCATGGAAACACTGTCATCAAGGTTCAAAGGTCAAGAAAAACATTACATTTTGAAGAACAATGAAATGTGTTGTAGAATGTTCATTATGTCTTACTGTTTAATTCAATTAGTCTTTCATTTATCTCAGACAAACTGTATGTGTAGGTATTTCTCACCTGACATGTTTCGGCGTGTTACTTCTGCCTTCGTCAGTGGGTCACCAGGATGTTGCAGTGACGTGCTTTTAAAAACAGCTGATATTGTGGAGGTGTGACACGGAAGTAACACGCCGAAACATGTCAGGTGAGAAATAACGACACATATGTGTGAGATAAATGAAAAACTAACTGGATGAAATTTGTTATTCAAGCCACCATTAAAATAAATAAAGAAGCCAAAAACTCAAAATCATATACAGCAACTAAAATCATAACTAAAACATTCCTAAAAAAACATTGATTGATTGATTCACAGAATACATGCAAGTCAAAAAGAAAAAATAAAACACTTATTTAATCTCACCCCCATTGTCATCAATAACCTAACATTAAAGTTTTAACATTACTAAAAACATAGCAATAACTGAAGTAAAGCACAGATAAAAATGCAGTGAAAAACATTGATCCATCAGCAAAATCCATGAATTTTGATCAATCACACTGGATGGAAACAATTGGTTTGGTAACGATATATTTGCTGAAAAAGTGACTTTTTCTTCACTTTTCTCTGTTTTTGATATAATATCGCTTAACTTTCATGTGAGCTTTTAGGAATATCTTCATGAACATTAAATTACAACAAAATACCTGATTTTAACTCCGCCATTTGGGTGTTCAGAGACTCCATAGTTACCGTGGAAACACTATCATCTCCTCCAACATTGATTCACCTGTAATCATCATCATAGCCGAGCAGCACGCCTAGCAGAGCAATCCTGCCTGTTGGTCGTACAGTTAGCCAGCTCATTGGCGGTGGTCGCCCCCACATCCCTCATTAAGGTGTTGGCAAATGTTGAGGGGGGGGGGGGGGGGGGGGTGACCTCTGCATCTTTGGCCATGATGAGGCTCCCACAGGACCAGATCACCAGCTGCGTTAGGATGCCTGTAGGCGTCTCTAGGCTATCGTGTTGGAGACGCAGGGAAGGAAGTCATCCAGGACATTGACCTGTAAAACCCATAGAATTTGATCAATGAAAGTGGATGAACACACTACATTTATGTTTAACTAGACTTCTGCAGACCTCCACCAAGGCAGACCCTCATGGACCCATAACCCCCGATGGAAATATAGCCTCCTTAATGGAGCTAATTCATTATATATTTTACAGAAAAATTCACTTTTTCTTCTTCTTCTTCTTCTTTTTCTTGTTTTGATACAATAACTTGTGTCTTTACTCTGTACTTTTATTAACATCTACATGATCAGTCAATTAAACACAGGAAAATAGGTGATTTTAACTGGGGAAAAAAGGCAAAATTTTGAGGAAAATATTATAATAAGTAGTGATCAATTACTTAGGAAAGGTTGAATGGAGAGGAAAACTTAATTTGGGAACTGCCACAAAAGTCAAACTGGGTCTTTATGGATTAAGTCTGAATAATAAATAGAGCCACATGTAGATTTGATTGGGAAACCTTGATTAAAAAAACAAAAATATGTGTAGTTATGTAATAGTGTTCCCTTGCATTGTTGTGAAGGGGTACACCTAGTTAAAAAAAACAGTAAGAGCAACATAATTTAGAGACTTTAAAATATGCAGTCTATGATTAAGGAAGTTTGTACAAGAGAAACTGTGTTTTCTTCACAACACATTAGAGCCGGATTTCAAAGCGATGATGCAAGGATCCAAATGTTTAACACAAATTACATGACACTGTACTGTGTGTTCTGCTCATTAATTTGTTCTACATCAGCAGAACGAAAATGCTTTGATATATCTATAAACAACTGTGGGTAAATTGTGCAACATTCTTCATATTTATATCTGGTGTTTCTCATGTCAGTGCAAATGTTCTTTTTTTTTATAGACATTATAGTATGTATGATGTATTGGATTAACCCCTTCAGACCCCCATTATAATGGACGTCACATGACAGTTGCTGTTTTCTTTACTTTTGCAACATTTAACCCACTTGAACCCTGAAATCCATTTAATTGGACACTTACCAAACAATAAAACAGCAGTATAGCTTTAGCAAATCTACCAAAGTGAAGAGAGGGCGTCACCCTACATGTCAAAGTGAGGGTCATTTTCAACAGTTTTATTCACATTTATAGATATTTGTGCTGATGTTTAATAGTTTTGATATAATATTGAAAGGTGGAACATATGAATTAATGTGTAATATCAAGTTATTTTTCAAACATTGTCCATTACAATGGACAGTGGGTCAGAAACCATGTTGAACTGAATGATCCAGTATTGATGAAAAACAGTACTTCAGAATAAGATAATCAATTGATAATCAGTTGAAAATATTCCATATGCAGAATATACAGCCACTTTTATAGTATTTGATTAATTACCTCCACCAAGGAGGTTATGTTTTTGCCAGTTTGTCTGTCTGTCTGTGGTTAGCAAAAAGTTATGGACGGATCTTGATGAAATTTACAGGGTCGGTTGGTAAATTTTCCATTTACCACAATGTAAAATTTCAAAGTGATCCAGACTCCAGGATCTCTTCTGGATCAAAAATATATTCATGTGTTCCTTGTGATACTCCCAACACATCCTGAAAATTTCATCAAGATCTGTCCCTAACTTTTTGAGTTATCTTGCTAACTAACAGACAGACAGACACACAGACAGACACACAGACAGACACACAGACAGACACACAGACAGACACACAGACAGACACACAGACAAACTCTGGCAAAAACAGAACCTCCTTGGCGAACCTCTCTTCATTCGAAGGGGGGGAAGTCTGCCTTGGTGGAGGTTCACACTTTCCAGTTTGATTATGTTTTTGAATGGAAAGCATTTTGGTCAATGTGTTTTTGTAAAATCAACATTGATTTATTGATTGATTATGACTGCGTCTAAAAGTCACAGTACCTGTCGGAACTTTCAGAAGAACTCACATGCTGCTTCTCTTCATGTAACATCATAATTTGTGCCTCTGCTGCGACTTGAATTGTAATTAATTGCTGCTTCATTTATACTAATTGATGATGAAACAACAGGACAAATCAAACGGAACATTTAACAACATTTGGAGGAGGGTTTTTTTTTTCCCCATGTCTTTCCTATTTTCTTCTTTCTGCTTAGCATAAATAATTTACACTCCACAGAGGAAGCTGAATTAACTGAAGTATTTGGATATTTTTAAATGTACTGTTAAATAACATGCCAAGATAACGTTGTTCAGCGATCTTAAAGTAAATAAAGTAAAGTAATATGTGTCAGATAACAGTAACAATCACACAACATAAGATAAGTTCATGTTATTTTATCATTTCGTTCCTAGATGTGATATATAACAAATTTGATTTGACAGATATAGGTAAAAATAGAAGATTTGTAGTAATGAAAATGGTGTTCACAGCTCACTGTAGGGACACATAATAGCTTGCTGAAAAAAAAAAAAAGTTGATCAAGCAGCAATTCTTTCTTATGTGAGATGTTTTCCACCCACACACCTCCAGGAAATAGCCTATTCTAATTTTGTGAGGACATTTAAGCACAATAATATTACAAGAATCCTAGATTTTCACCACAGATTTTTTTCATAGTCTTTTTTTTTTTATTGATATTTATGCAGAGGCATGAATCAATACAAACAAGAGCAATCCCCACCCTTCTGGAAATATCACTGTACCGTTCAGAAAATTGTCTTTGATTCTGCATATAACCACATCCAGTCATGGAAAAAAATACACCATCAAAAGTAATCAAAAACAAAGGTTGTGCAACCCAGTACTTATATCTGTGTGTATCTTATGTCTGTAGAAAACATGGAATGACTAAAAGCACTGTTTTTGTCAGTACAATGCAGTATTGGGTTTTTTTATTATCAAGAAAACATAGAAAATAGATAGATATCAGCTCTGAAATTAAATAACTATGAGTTATATTTGTTGTTAACATTAGATTTGTCCAAACACATGTATCTTTAATTGTACCAGACATTAAAATGAACAAGAAATTGAAGAAAACAAAGGTTGTGTACTATTTTTTTTCCTTGATTCTATGCTGTATACATTGTTTGCTGTTGAAATTAAATACAAAATATACTTAAAAACAAAGGTATATGGGACCATTTCACTGCCATTAACCTGTGGCATTGAAAAAAACAACAACTTGGCATTGTAGAAAATGTTGCATTGGAATTGTAACAGGTATTGGTATTGTACAATGTACGATGGAAAGATAAAATACAGACATTGAAAAACCACAGTATTATAATGTAGTTTACAATGACAATCTGTATTTTTTTACAATGGTTTTTTTTCAGTTTTTCATCTTCAACTTACTGGCACTGTTTAAACATGAGGGGGTGGGAGGAGATGGCAGCGGAATGGCCCCATATATTTTGGTATAAAAGTTAAAAAGGATGAGGCTTTATTTTTATAACGAGCACATGTGGTCCATATGAATCCTAAGTTCTCTAAAACAAAGGGTCAGTTCAACTATGGGTGAAACATCTTTATGTGTTTCATTGTTCTAGTTTGGGGTCGAAGGTCATGAGTATCTAAGACGTTAATATGTTAAGTTATTCGATGCTGAGAATGGGGGAATTGGCTTTTTTTAAATTAGGGGTCTCAACATGCAGCCCGGGGGCCAAATGCGGCCCACCAAAGCTTCCAATACGGCCCACGGGATGAATTTGCAAAGTGCAAAAATTTTTTTAGTTCAGGTTCCACCTAAAGACCAGTATGATCTACAGTAAAATAAAAACAGAATAATGACTCCAGATTTTCTTCTTGGTTTTGGTGTGAAAAAAAATATTGTCTTAATTGTTTTCTTTGTTTTAGTCCAAGAAAATTACATTAAATTATAAAAATTTTACATTTTCAAACTATCCTGTAACAATAAAATTTGAATAATTTGAACGAATATGAACAACCTGAAATGTTTAAAGAAAATTAAGCACAGTCTGAATTATTTTCTGCTTCTGTTACGAAGTGTTTAGAGCAGGAGCCTCAAACATGCGGCCCGAGGGCCAAATGCAGCCCGCCAATGGTTCCAATACGGCCCGTGGGATTAAGAGCATAATAACCTATTAAATAACTCCATATTTCATTCTCATTTTTTTTCTTTTCCTATAAACAACAATGTGAACTCCCAATTTGTGTAATTGTTTAACTGCAAAAAATATTTTTAAATTATGAAAATATTTACATTTGCAAACTGTCCTCTAACAATAAAATGTGAACAACCTGAAATGTCTGAAGAAAATGACACAAAATTTGAACCATTTTCTTCTTCTGTTACGAAGAGTTCAGCGTCTTTGTAGAGCTGATCCATAATACACATGGACAAATGATAAATTGAAGCAGAATATTGTTAAAATTGTCCTTATTTAAGTTTAACACTTTTTTTATATTTGGATAATTTCTAAAGGTATTTTCATAATTTCATGTTGTTTGTTTTTTGCACTAAAACAAAGACAAAACTTTTGGAGTTGTCATTATTTATAGGTTATTATGTTTTCATTTTACTGGTCCGGCCCACTGGAGAAAATGAGTTTGAGACCCCTGGTTTAAAGTCTTTGTAGGTCTTGTAGAAATTATAAGTTAAGGAAGAATATTGTTAAAATTGCAGTTAGTTTAATTAAATATGTTATTATGCTATTCACTTACTGGTCCAGCCCACTTCCAATCAATTCGGGCTCTGAAAGAAAATGAGTTTGAGACCCCTGGTGTAACCCTAACTTGCATATTTTTTCTGAATGCTCCAAAATAAACAAATAAATAAACTGAATTAGAAAAGGTTTGCATGCATCATAGAACTTCTGAGTGCATCTTCTTGTAGAATATTGAATTTTCACCACTGTTCATTTTAATAGAATTTCATTGTTGTACAAGAGGCAAGAATTAACACCAGTAAGAGTAGAATTTTTTTTTTAATTCTCGTTTAACCAGCCTGGTACAAATAAAGGGTAATTTATTAAGTAACAACAGAGTAGTCCTGGGCAGTGTCTCCTTCAGGCAAGTGTCGTCATGGTTCTTAACATCCGTCCTTTTGTTCTGTTCACTCTGCCACTGAGGTTTGTGTATTTACCTCGCTGCCAATTTGAGCCCAAAGCTACAAGGCTGTGAAAAAGACAAGAAGGAAAACAGAGAAAAAAAGACAGAAAGTACACAGTGAATGAACCTCTACATTTTTGGAAATGGGCAACAGCTAACCATGTTGTTTCTAATGGGTCTTCCCAGAGTTGTCTTTATTGCTTTCTTTACCTTTAAACCACAAGACATGAAAAAAACAAAAAAAACTAAACAAAACAAAACAAAAAAAAAATAATATATATATATATATATATATATATATATATATATATATATATATATATATATATATATATACAGCCCCAGACTGAAGCTACACTGTAAAAAAAGGCTGTAGAATTAACAGAAAAAAGTTGGAAAATTGCAACATAAAAAAAAAACTGGAAGTGAAAATACAATATAGTTGTTGTTTTTTTATAAAATTGTATTATATTGAACCAAATATAGTTGTAGATTTTTACAGGAAGAGTATGTGAACAAAACCAGATTTATTTGTAGGAACTAGAAAAGCACCCAGAGAGCATAGACTCCACCAAGGACATGGTGTGTTTTTATAAGATTGTTCTGGCAACCACAGCTGCCTGTTTTGTTTAATTATTTTTTATATATATATATATTCCCATTTATTCCTCAGACTGTGGGGTTAATAAATAGAAGTATTTACACTAATCATATTGGACTTCACATCTATATACATTTTAGCATTAATAGAGAAAGGTCAGATCTTTTACTGTATTATTTTTATGTGTCAAACTAAGAAAACAGCTTCATATCCATAATGCCTCAGGCTTAAAAGCAGCCAATTGAGTTGAGGGAAACCAACACAACTGCAGTCAGCTTTCAGTTCTTTCTGCAAAGCAATAAACTCCTGATCATTGAGGAATAAACCAGAACATGTGACTGATCGAACAAATGGCAAACAACCTGCGTGACTGTTCGTGTGTACGCTACAATAAAAGCACACGCTATGAATTGGTGCAATACCTACTTTTTAGCAGCACAATGAAAACTATATCAAAACCTCATATGTCATTGGGTGGTCCAGACATGATGAAACTGGATGAAACAACACTGCTGGCTACTCGCCACCATTTTGCTCTGCGATTGGTACTTTTTATTATTTCCCCTTGGATATTGATTTTCTCTCCTCTCTGTCGAAGTTGTGGGGGTAGCGAGTGGTCTTCTGTTTCTTCCTGCTGCTCCCTGTCGACACTATTTCACAGCAGACGCACCTGTTCGCACACCCCGCTTCAACGCTCACATGACAAATATTGGGTGCATGTACACATCGGGTCAATATCCCCCATGGAAGAATTAATCAGAAAATCTATAGGACGAGACGATGAAGAGTAGAAATTCCCACAAAGCTATGAAGTAAGCTACAGGGTTATATTCAAACTGCTTTTTCTGCCCCTCTTTTCATGTCCATTATCTTTGGGTTTTGTTTAGTTGCATTCGTTGCCTTCTTTTTCCACCAAGAAACAATTCCACAGGACGCCTCCCAACACAACTCGCTGATAGACAAAATGACTAGACCACCCCTTGTTTTCTTCAATTTCATGTTTTTGTTCATGTCTGGTACAACTAAAGGTGCATTTGTTTGCACAAATATAATGATAACAACAAAAATAGCTCATAGTAGTTTAATTTCAGAGCTGATATTGAACCATTTTCTATGCTTTCGTCATAATAACTCAAATCACCTCAGTTTTTACATCAATATCTATGGCAAACAGGGCTTTTATTCATTCCATGTTTTCTGTTTTAGTCACATAACACACACAGGAGGTAGTACTGGATTACATTGCATTGCATAACCATTGTTTTTGATGACGTTTGATGGTTTAACCCTTTGTTGGTGACATGACAAGAATCACAATAAAAACATATATATATATATATATATTTTTTTTTTTCTTTATTTTTTTTTTCTTTTTCCACCTCACACTGACTATTATAACATGAAACACAGTATGTAATTTTTTACTGACCCTAAATTTAAATAAAGTATTAAAACTCAGACATTCTTCCTTCACTAATCTTATCAACATCATTTGTGATTTGGTTCAAATTAGATGTATTAACTCTTTGTGTTTGTATCATTAGTGTAGTGGTTGTCAAAGTTTTTTCAGTGATGTTTCCCCTTACATGGGCAAAACATTTTTGTCATATTTTAGACTTTTATTCATAATTTTGACATTTTAATCTCATAATTTTGACTTTTTATCTCATGATTTTGACTTTATTTCATCATTTTGACTTTTTATTTTATGATTTCACCACTGACATCACTGAAGAAAGTTTGAGAACCCCTGCCATGAAAGTTAATAAGATGAAAAAAAAAAAATCTAACTTGCCTGCAACTTTGTGTCCAAAAGAAAAGATCATTGCAGAGGTATATATACTAGCATGAACTAACCTGAATATATCATTGACTGCCCAAGAAGTTTGGTGTCAAAGGACTTAAATTTAGATTAGACATCAGGGTTCAATACCTCTACCAAACGGTTGAGCTGACCAACATTAAAACTTTTTTCAGTGATTTTATATAATTAACTGATAATAAGTGTCTCCATCAATCAAATTCAGTCAAATTGTATTTATATAGTGGCAAATTATAACAAAAGTTATCTCATGCAAGTAGATCTGGTCAAACCCAAACTCATCCTCTGGCATTGATCAACTGGTGAATCAGTGTCAAATATGATGGTGTTTCTATTTTCACTATGGCCTATATGGATCATATCTGATGACCATGAAAAGATGACAAACTGCATTTTTACCCCAATTATGTACATGTATTTATAGGACAAATTGATCAATGGGTATATAACAGTGTATATCATTTCACTGATTCTGTTTGCTGGTGTGTTTTATAAAACAAACAAAAAAAAAAAATAGGGCATTTGGATAAATATAATGATACCAAAAACAACAGATAAGATTTTTCCTATTTCCTATGTTTTCTTGATAATAATCTCCTCAGTTTTTACATCATTATCTATGTCAAAGTCCTGACAAAACTAGTGCTTTTAGGCATTCTGTGTTTTCTTTTCTGTCTGTTTTAGCCACATGATGCACACAGGAGTTAGTACTGGATTACACAACCTTTGTTTTTAATGGTCTAATAATTTTTTCTGCGACTGTAGCTCACATTTCTCGTCTGCCTTTGTGTCCTTTTTCTTGTCCTTCATGACATCTTCCTGCTTTGAACTTGACGATATTCACCATGAAATAATAATGACACGCCTTGTGTGGCGCGCTGAGCTCCTACTCCCTGCTGGCTGCTCGGCACCACGTCGTAATCTGTCCTTGTTTGTCGTTCTGTGTATGTGCACCTGAGTGTACTTATATGCAAATACGTACATGAACAGCGCACGCAATATGTAGGATTTTTTGGGGGGGTTTTTGCATACCAGCAGTTGGTATGTTTATCGTTACAGCATTAATGCCACGATGCAGATTGCAACAAAATAAAGCACTTAACGCATGTAGCTGGGTGTGCTTGTGTGTATTTGTGCGTTGTGCATACACATATAGAGCTATTTGCATGAGCCTGAGGAGCTGTTTATATTTATATTCAAAACCCGAGGGTTGGAAAATGACCTGTCTCCTGTGATTACATCCAGGTTAACAAGAACTGACGTGGTAATTGTGAAATCTATTTAAAAGAATTGTATCTTGTCTCACTGTCTTTCTCACTCTCTCTCTATTTCCCCATCTGTGCTTCTCTACCTCACACAGTGGCGCCCATTCCTCCCTGGTCTGAAGTATGAAGTGATAGACTCGGCCTACATCTCCTTGTACACAGGTAAGACCTAAACGTAATCGTACAGTACTCATTTTTTGGTCTTTCTTTGCAAAGGAAATGTAATAAAGAATTGTAATTAGCATTTAAAGGTCTTGTGATGTTTATGACTTGGGCACAAATGGGAGCATTTAATGCAGGGGTGTCCAAATCCAGTCCTCGAGGGCCGGTGTCCTACATGTTTTAGATATTTCCCTCTTCCACATGATTCAGTTTAACCCTTTAACTCCTGAAACTTTAGCAGTTCCACAGTAAAAATAATTAAAATAAGCAACAACATGAACAAAAATGGCCAAAGTCATCAATAAAATTAACAAAAATGAATAATAAACTGACAAAATAATTAGTAACATGAAGAAAGTAAGACACAAATGGAGCAAAATTAAAGAAAAAAAAACCTATAAAATGAAAAGTAAAATGTAGAAAAATAAACAATGAGCAACAAAATGAGTCTTTGTTCAAGTTACTAATTATTTTTTCTGTTTATTATCATTTTATTGATGACTTTAGCCATTTTTGTTCATGTTGTTGCTTATTTTAATTCTTTTTACTGTGAAACTGCTAAAGTCTCAGGAATTAAAGGGTTAAATTGAATCATGTGGAAGAAGAAAATCACTAAAACATGTAGGACACCAGCCCTCCAGGACTGGATTTGGACACCCCTAATTTAAAGGGAGCTGTGAGTTTGCCAAATAAAAAGAGGAAATGACCCAATTAAAAAAAAAAAAAATAGACCTTCATTAATCCACTCAGATATTGATCAGCACTGTTGTCTCAGAATAACTTGTTTTTGAATCATAGACTTTCCTCAGATGAAGACTCCAAACGTGTATTTAATGCCTTGGCCTTCAGGGTGATCTTCTTTCCTTCACACAAGCAGTAGCAGATTATCAGTTTGAGAGCATGTCATATCGTCTCTACATTGGGCAGGGACGAAGATGAAGAATGTGATAGATGCTCTGTTTTTCCTCTCTGGTTGTCAGTCATAGCGAAGATGAGAGCACTGTTTCCTGAGTCGACATCTAACTGAGTCCTAAGAATAGCAGTGCGTCACAGGGATTCAGCACGAATAACAAGCAAAAATGCCATATGCAAAGAATATGATGTATGGAGTTGTCATTTAAAGCAACGCTGCAGGTTGCAAGGCATGTATGCTGACTACTGCCTTCTTATTTATGACTAGCTATGACAGAGAAGAAGGAGGCCTTGTACTGTATATGAGGTCATTGGATTCTTGCATTCAAATCTCCTCCTCTCAGTCTCTCTCCCTTCATTCTACCTTCTGTAAATTCATGACATGATGTGTTTTTGACACTTTGTTTTTCTTTCCATCTTCTCACTCAGAAAGGTGTTTCATGTTTTTTTTTTCCCCTCATGACAGCGAAAAAAAAAAAAAAAACACGTGTTAGCTTGCCCAGAGACACTTGTTCTCTTTATACATTTTTGATTAGTGTTTTGATTGGTTTCCAATTATCATCATTATGTTTTCAGCTTTGATGACAGTTAAAAACACTTTTTTTTTGTTGTTCTTTGTCTCAGTGAGATCAGTCTTATCACTTCAACAGGTTCTCCTTTATGGAGATAAATGAAAATGTACAAATACATTCTGTCAACATGGGGAATCTTAAGAAGTAATCTACTCTTGCAACTTTTTTAGATTTTTTTTTTTTAGATTATTGTAATATAGGGCAGCATGGTGGTGTTGTGGTTAGCATTCCTGCCTCACAGCAAGAAGGACACCAGTTTGCATGTTCTCCCCGTGTCTGCGTGGGTTTTCTCCAGTTTCCTCCCACCATCCAAACACATGCACTGAAAGGTTAATTGGTTAATTTAAATCACCCATAGGTATGAATGTGAGAGTGATTGTTTGTCTATATATGTTCAGCCCTGAGATGAACTGGAGACTCATACAGGGTGTACCCCGCCTTCCCCCATTGTAGCTGGATTAAATCCCCATGACCCTATGGATAAAGCGGGCTCAGATGACGAGACGAGATAATTGTAACCAGTGTGTCTGTCTGTGTGTCCGCAGAGACATATCATGCTATATCTCAATGAATACTTGAGATATCACCATGAAATTACATGGGCATATACATATAGTTAAGGCGCATCAGATGCAATGATCCATTTGAGTAAAGGTCAAAGGTCAAGGTTGTATTTAGCAGAAAGTTCAAAATCAAATTATCGGTTCTAATTCAAGAACAGGTTGTCATAGAAACTTGAGATTGGCACAAAATAGGGGCGAGATTAGGCATTCTCTGAATACGTGTTTTGTTAAGAATTCCTCTCTATGAATGTGTTCTTTAATGTGTCTATCCACAACAATGGGATTGTTATAGTTTAACACCAAACACATCTCATTATTTGTTTGTTACTAATTATCCAGTCATTGTACATGTATATAATTCAACCCAAACAAAACCTGCTGAGTTTTTTTTCCAGCCAAAGATAAAGAATTTAAATAAGCCAAAAAACAACCAAACATAGTAACCATCGTTCCATAGTAACCATAAGAGGGGCCAGAAAACTATACTATAAAGTCAGACGTATCACCTAGACAACATGAGCTGAATTCATCAGAACAAAGCAGAAGATATGTTTTTTGTTTAGTTGTGAATTTAAAGGATTTCACTGACGTACTGCGTGAACATAATTAGTCTTAGCGAGGTCTGTGTGTATTAGGAATAAGGTATGTGATCAACAGATGTCTTATTGTTTGAAGAATGAAAAGGCCTTTCTCTCTCTCTCTGACGCGTACACAAAAAAACGTAGAAACCAAACAAGCACACTGCCCCTCTGGAGGATAAAAATGATGCTGACCACCCTGTTAATTATATAGCATTTCTCCCATCAGGACTTGTTCCTGACATGCCATTAATCACACATGCGCTCTCCTCCCTCCTTGCTATCGATCGGTATAATTATGACTCCCCCCATCTTTGTTTTTGTTTTATTTTCTTCCAACTTTCATTTTGATTCTCTTACTTCAGCATTTGCTATTGTATCTCCTTTCCCTATGGTGTGCTCCCCCAATCTCTCTCTGTATTTTTTATTTATTTATTTATTTTTTACAGATGCACACATAATGTGTATAGATGTTTTCCTTTCATCAGCTAAATCAACATTTAAAAAAAGAAAAGCGTTTTGCCATAAAGCTCCCCCATACCAGCTCTGCTTCTTACAATGCCTCTCTCTCTGTGTATTTTTAGATGAATCTAACCTGAAGATGAACAGTGTAGACCACATCCCCCAGACCTTGGCCAGTCACATCCGTCTCCCAGAGGAGTCTCGGCTCCAGGGACTGGAGGGAGGCAGCATCACGCAGCATGGAGCGGATATGCTGAAGCCAGACCCCAGGGACACCTTCTATAGCAGTAAATCTGCCAGTCATCATTTCTAGCTGTCTCCCTTTTCTGTCCTCTACCCGGTCTCCTGGTCTATCATTAACTGACTGATTGACTGGCTGTGTAGCTCACACTGTCTTTTTTTTGCTCTCAGTTTTGCTGTATTCAGTCTATCACTTTGTCTTGCTGGCTGTATTTAATTTTTTTCTTTTTGCATTTCGTTAGCCTCATACCATAATTGCTTAAGTCAATTTTTGGTCAAATTGAGGTTTTTGCATAACTTTACTCCCCTACCACTGCTGCACCATCCTGTCTTTCTGCCTATGTCATTGACCAATCAGAACACTCATAAAAAACAAAAAACAAGTGCAAAAACATACCTGCCCAAGTCATTCATTTGACTTAGGCTGTTTTACCATTTGACTTAGGCAGTTTTGCTACCAGCTGTTTGACTTAGGCAGTTTGAATGTATGCAAAATGGCAGAAAAAATGCAAAATGTTCTCAGAAAAACTGCCTAAGTCAAAGGCATAATCCGCTTAAGTCAATTTTATTTCATAAAACAAATGATGTTGGATTTTGTTCTTTTTTCATACTTTTCTTCTCATCTACTTGAATGTTCTGTGAAAAAAAATCAATTAAAAATATGGATGTGACTTTTACAAAATGTGTTTTTTCTCGTTTTCCAAAAACACAAAAAAATGACTTAGGCAATTATGGTATGTAGCTGACGATTTTCTCTTTTTTTTTTCTACCAAGGCCTCATCTTTATAAGTTTGTTGAATGTTTTCAATGTGCTTATTTGTTTTTCCAAGCTGTCACATATTTACCTCACTCTTCTCTATGTCTGCCTCTCATTCTAGCTCCTATGATTGACCCTTCTCATTTGGAAAACGTCCTGCCAGCCTGTCTCTACTCCCCAACCTATGTAGTGAAAGACTTTCCTATCGCCAGATACCAGGGCCTACAGTTTGTAAGTATTACCTCCATTATTTTCCCTCCAGATCATTGAGTGTGAGATAGATTTGTAAAAGTGTCAATATTGTACAAAAGTCTAGCTGCCTAATTTACCAGGTTGGCAGAGCTCTGGGTCCTTGGAGATGCACCCATTCACGGCAGTAGTTTCATCCAGCTAATCATTAGTTCATCATAAAGGCAGCAAAATATAAGCACATTCATTTTACTTTAACAAGACACTTACTCCAGGTTATCATACTAATGCTATAGCATCTTTCCTATTATATCAAAACACAGAACTGATGCAGGTGGCACATGTTGAGATCTGCCTCCCCCTTTAGGATAATATGAGGTACTGCAGGTACAACAATGATAATGATCTGGAAATGTACTAAACAAAAGACATCTATTTTTTCAGTGTAGGATTCTTATATGCAATCATGTCAGAAATGAATGTGAATAGAATATTTATATTTATAAATTACTGGTAGGTGAGAATCAAGATTTAAGTGTACCGTTTCTGACAGTTTTGTTTGGTTGTATTTTTTCTATGTTTGACGTTGTACTTTTCTTTAGGTTTATCTGTCTTTCGTCTACCCCAATGACTTTACACGTCTCACGCACATGGAAAGAGAGAACAAGTGTTTCTACAGAGAGTCTCCTATCTACTTAGAGAAGTAAGGATATTATAGCTTTTATCGCTTAGAAAGCCACAGTAACATTTGTCTTTGTCTTGTATGAGGAAGTGATTATGCAGAATAACTGTTTGAATTTGATGGCAGTGGTCCACCCAACCTGTCAAAAAGAGATTAAGTTTATTATGCTGTAAGGTACACAGAAATTTAACCTTCTCTTAATGCACTTGACTCTGTGTGCATATGTGTCTGTCTCATTGCATCTGCCAGGTTTGGTTTCTACAAATATATGAAGATGGATGAGGAGGAAGATGACAGACCGTTCTTCTTCCCCAACCCAGATGGTAACTAATAATGAACAAACACACCCATGCAAACAGACACATACATATTATCTATAAAAATATGTGCACACACACACATTGAAACAACTTTGGGTGTCCTTCAATTTTCTAGATTTCCTAGAGGAGGAGGAGGTGGTGGATGCAGAAGATGAGGCAGAGATTGTTGGTACCCAGGCACCCAAAAAGTCCTCTCATCCCAGCCAAACCAGCCACGTCTCCAGTCCCATCTATCAGCACTCAAGACCTGGGCCCACTCCAGGTGGCAGGGAACGAGAGGAAGAGGAAGAGGAAGCTGATGAGGATGAAGAAAAGGGGGCATTGAATAGTATTATACACCGCAGAGAAAGGAGGCATTTTCCGGAGAGAGATAAGGATGGCAGTTGGATAAGAGACCATACAAGAGGGAACACCGGACAAGATATCAGGAAAGGCTCCTCAGAGATCCAGCCCAAGGGGGTTCAGCCTGACACATACAATATAGTCCGGGGTCGGTCCTTGTCTTGGATTCGCACCGGTCCCGCAGAGCTGAGCCCCGGCAGAAATGGAGGAGGCGGAGAGAAAGGAGCTGAGACTCCTCCAAAACTGAGTAAATCTTCTCTCCTTTTCCCCCAAAAGTCTTCCCTCTCTGCCCTTGCTAGTCGTGCCAAACAGATCCTCAGCAACTCTGCCCATAGCAACAACCTCCATGACAACAATAAACTTGCAGGAAGCAAGAAGGAGAAAAAAGAGGAGAACAAAATCTACATAACAAGACCTCGTCCTGCTAAAGAAAGGGAGAGGGAAAGGGAGAGAGAGCAACGTCGAGAGAGGAGAGAGGAGAGGGCATCTCGCCACCCTAGGGAGGTGTTCCCGGGGGTCTTTTTATATCAGAACGGCAAAACCACCAGACTGGTCAATCTTGGAGGTAAAGGACATCCTGGGGGAAGCATAACAGGAGGTAGGAATCTTGTTAGTGCCCCTCAACTCTGGCCCAACCCCCCCACAAAAGAGGGGAAAACATCGTACAACGGTAGCACACAGAATGACAGCGTGCAGAGGTCAGCGAACAAGGCAGCACTGGCAAAACAGCCAGACAAAAACAAAAGGAAGACAGAGTATCAGCCTTTGAAGACGACTGTGACAGCTTATCTCACCAGCAAAGGAGACTCATTAGCACCACTGTCCAATCTCCAGGATCCCCCTCTGTCTCCTGTTACCCTTCCGAGGCTTAACACCACCGAAAACGCGCTACAAAGTCAGACCCGAGTCACCTCTTACCTCAGGACATCAGAGATCACAGAGTCACAGCAGCAGTTAGATCCAGACCCCAACCCAGCAGATCTGGACCAGGATATAAACCGTTCTAATCCAGACCCTGACCCTGAGCCGGAGCCAGAGGAGGGTGAGATGTCAGACTACAGCTATGAGGAGGTTGAAGCTCGACCAGGTTGGGCAGAGGAGAGCATCAACTGGCAGCGGACCTTCTCAGTCAATCCAATGGACTTTGAGTTGCTGCGCTCTGACTGGAATGACCTCCGCTGTAACGTTTCTGGCAACCTTCAGCTGGCAGAGAGTGAAGTGGTAGATGTGTTGGCTCAGTACATGGAGAAACTCAATGAACGCAATGGAGGGTAAGAGAAAAAGAGGAGAGTAATGAGAGTAATGCTACATTTGGTTGCTCATGTTAACCATTATGTAAAGCAATACATAATTCACTGAGAACATAGTGGTCATGCGCTAATGGTTTGACTTGCTGTTAGGAGATCATTATGTGTTGATCACCGTTTTCAGCAGCACAAACATAACATACTCCGTCAACTTCAGCACTACACATAATAACAAGCAGAATTTTTGATGACAGTGTACGCAATCAAACTACAATGAACCCAGTTAAATTAATGATTTGCAGCTTTTCCCTTTGTACACTTTTTTATTTCAGACTATGAATAATATGTCTGTATTTCTATGTTTTAAAGCAGACAACACTTATTGCTAGAGGCAGTATCTTGGATATTAGTGTGTAGATATTTAAAACATCTCGTAAAGCAGGTTTCCCACACATCTTGGAAAACCTGGAAAATGATGGTCCAATTTTTCCAGTCATGGAAAACATAAAGAAAATGAGAAAAAAGGCAAAATGTCTTGGAAATACTTAAGTTATCCTGGAAATTTTGTATCCTCCCCCTGGTGTGTCTAAACTCAGCTGAAACAAAGGAAATAGTTTTTTTAGTGAAAGTACAGGAGAGAAAGTAAAAAAGAAGAGAAAGTTAAGTTGGGAATTGTCCAATTGAACATTATAACTCCAGTTTGTCAGGCTAATGAAGCGTTAGCTCTAATCTGTGGGTGTGTTTGCATTGTTCTGTGATACATTTGTCACAATTATTTTTGCAAAGATATATTATAGACTGTACTTTAAATGTCTGAGTAATAAACAGAGAAACAATCTGGGTAAATACAAGTTACAACTGTAGAAAAGAACATTTCTAAACAATGAAGGGGACAGGGTAATGGATTAGTGTATAATGTGATAGTGTATAATACGATACGATACGATACGATACGATACGATACGATACGATACGATACGATACGATACGATACGATATAATGACTTGTCTGTAGTGGCTGAAAATTTCCTGGAAAATAATTCCAGGGAAAGAGTGGAAACCCCGAAAAGCCTTTACACTGAAAATTAGTCAAATGTGGCATAATATCATGTATAACAGTTTTAGCAGTTTTAGCATATCTTGTCTTGTTTATACCACACATATATATATATATATATATATATATATATATATATATATATATATATATATACATATACACACACACACATATATATACATATACACACACACACACACACACACATACACGTGAACAACTAGACCTTAACCTTGACAACATCCACTTAGAGTCAGTGATGAAGAGAATAAAGTTAAAGGGTCAAACGTTCACTAATCCATTTATAAAGTATACAGTCACAGACTCATAGAACTGGTATGTTCACATTAAGTGTGTGAGAACTACTGTAAGCACCGTCCAGCTGCATAAGTATTTTTAAAGCTGTGTTACAGCCTTTCTCTGTAGGTATTGATGGTGTAAGGAAAATACATCTGCTAAAAGGTTTCTTTGTAAGCAGGTATTCACTGTTGTGAAAACTCAGTGTATGTTTTTCTTAAATTTTTCAGACAAATGTGTAATTTTTTATTTGTAACACATATGTCGTATGTTATTCTAATTTCTTTTAATTTAACTTATTAATTATTTTTTTTGCAGCTCTTTACTGAGGTGATGACAGTATATTTGTGACAGTTCATGGTAGAGACTATAATATTTTCTACTCTAATTGGCAAACCTTCACACAAATATATTGGATAAAATTAGGTGATGCAGTTTTTTAAAGACTGAAAGTATGTAATCAAAGCGTTCTTCAAAAGCATCACGTGCTGCACATTTTTAATACCCCTCAGCCAAATATACTGAAAGATTCTGTTGAAAGTTACTGCCCTAAAATTTTAATTAGATCGTCTTTTTACATACATATCTATATTTGAAAGAACTGTTTGTTTTTAGCTTAATTTGAGCTGCTTTTAACTACCTCTATGTTGGGTTTAGTATTTGTATTCTTTTGTCTTAAATTTGTTTTCCTGATCTTTAAAGCACCTTGAATTTCATCATATTGATGCCTTGTGCTAATATGACAATAAAACATCTATCTATCTATCTATCTATCTATCTATCTATCTATCTATCTATCTATCTATCTATCTATCTATCTATCTATCTATCTATCTATCTATCTATCTATCTATCTATCTATCTATCTATCTATCTATCTATCTATCTATCTATCTATCTATCTATCTATCTATCTATCTATCTATCTATCTATCTATCTGGCTGCCTGCCTGTCTGTCTGTCTGTCTGTCTGTCTGTCTGTCTGTCCCATGACAAGATGCATCCACAGTATAAATCTTAACACAGTCTTTAGATAATGTGACTGTGTAATTGAATGGATGGACAGACAGACAGATGACAAAATGACTACAATACCCCTTCACCATACAACATTTCCTCTCTGTGGATTCTAGAATATACACTCTACTGCGAATCATCAATGTGGAGAAGCGGCGAGATTCAGCCAGAGGTAACCGTTACCTGGTGGAGCTGGAACTGATGGAGAGAGGCCGCAGCGTGGTGCGTTTGTCTGAATACATTTACCTGCTGCTGCATCGTGGCAGACAAGGAGACGAAAGTCCTGAGAACACAGACTCTGCCCCGCCCTCTGTCCCGGCCAGCGCCCCTTCGTCTCCCCCCAGCCTCACCACGCCGGCGCCTCCTCCCACCACGAGGGCCGCCGTTCGCCCTGGAGTGACTCCCTGGAGCATAGCGTATGCTAAGCCTCTGCTGTGCCAGCCAGTCATGCTGCAGTGGAGGAAGGACGTCATGGTGCACTTTGTGGTACCAGGTTAGTCTCGAGAGTTATGATTATATTTAGTAGGAAACATTTAATTAACCAGTGGAGGAAACCTTCATTCATTCATTGTGTCAGTATCAACATTTCACCCAAATCCATTCATAACTTTTTGAGTTATCCTGCTAAAAGACAGACAGACAGACAGACAAATAAACATGGGCAAAAACACAGCTAAATATAAACACAAGTAGATGTATATTTCTATTATTCTGAGAAAATAAAACTGGAAATTTAAAAAACAATAGTGGTGCCTTTTAAATTGTAAGAGCACAATATAAAAATAACAGCCTATTCAGTTTTTTTAAAAAGAAATTATAAAGTAATGAAGTAAATATTTGACAATTTAAGATTTTACAGGCAAACACACAGACAGACAAACAAACACTCATAAAACACAACTCCACCGTTCCTTGGTGCAGTAATGAAGCATAAACGAGTTGTCCCTGGCGACCGCATCCCTGGCATATTTCGTCCCCTGGTGATCACAGCAGACTCAATAAGCCTTGCACCGACGTGGTCTGCAGCGAAGGCCTAAAAATGCAAAATACAGAGTACAATATTAGAATAAACTAGGAAAGCACTCAGAGTCTCCACCATGGCAGATCAGCCCCCACACCCACACAGGTAAATGAACAGTAAATTTAATTTACACTTCTCCAAGCACAATGAATGACACATGCCCCCCTCCCCCAGACACACACACACACACACACACACACACACACACACCATTACCAATCACCACCAAAAGTAAATACTTTTTCTGTATTTAATGCATGAAATCAGTTACAGAAAGACTAGAAACTAACTGAGTTGATTTCTTTGAGCACTTTTAAATCCAAATTAATAGTTCTTGAGGCCAATTCTATAACTTGCACTTGTTTTTCTTAATCTGCTTAAATGTTTTTTTTTTTAACCAACTGTTTATGGTCAAATGTGTGTTGTATGTATTTTAACTGTGTATTACAGTAACTATGTGTAGCATTGCTGCTGCTTATCTTGGCCAGGACTCCCTTGTAAAAGAGGTTCTTAATCTCAATGGGTTATTTCCTGGTTAAATAAAAGTCAAATAAAAATTCATTCATTCTTTCATTCTTTCATTTTCATTTATTTCGAGCAAGTGATTAAGCAACACAAATAACTTACATGGATCATAAAGGCTCCCAACAGAATATATCCAAGCCCAACAAATCAAATTAGTTTGTCCATGTTTGAAAGAGTGGGAACAAGGAAAATTTATTTAATCCCACCCCGAGTTCTCACTGGCAATTTAACATATTAAATGTCAATAAGAATCAATAAGTGTCAATGTTTATTCAAATTCCTGACTTATTGTCTCTGTTTTTCTTTGGTTTGTTCTATACTTCAGTGAAAAACCAAGCTCGTTGGGTCCAACAGTTTATCTCTGACATGGAGAATCTTCATCGTCAAACCAAGGATGACAATTTCAGTATCATAATTGTCGACTTTGAGAGTGAAGACATGGATGTGGAGCAGGCGCTCAGAGAAAGCAGTGTACCAAGGTGTGTGGCAACTCAGAATACATTTTCTATTATTTTAGAGTATTCTATGGGCTTCCTGGTGACTGTTCTTTTTTGTATATTTTTGTTTTGACAGGTACGAGTACCTCAGGAGAGAGGGGAACTTTGAGCGCTCAGCGGGACTGCAGATCGGAGTGGACACTATTGAGGTTAGAAAGCCAATCAGACAAGGCCAGACAACAATATGTGCGCTGGCATAAAAAAGCTACTCACTGAAGGTCAGCCACTCACACTAACCAAATGACCTTCTCTGGCTGATAGACAGACAGAAAGAACACTCATGCATAATGAATACATCATTGCTAGGCTGGTCTGTCACGGGCGGAGGATCTCACCCTTATCTCCAAGCCTCCTGCTGCTCGCCGTCGCCCTCTCCCACTGAGCCCGGCTGTGGCCAACAGGGGAATCGCTTAGACAGTTAGCCGCATTTCCTCTGTCATGTGTAGGCCATAGCTGTCACATCCACTCCCTTTTGCAGGTTATTTGTGTGTATGTGCCCTTATGCCGCCTCTTGCTGTCTCTTTGTCACACACACATGCATAACCACCCAGGGGTGAGGGACGGTTGGAAATTTGGACAGACGTTGATCCTTCAGTTGAGTGTCACTCCTGTCATGGTGCAATGACAGGGCTGTCATTCATGTATGAATAACCTTAGGCATTGGAAGACAAGCTACTGATGCTCAGCCCTGACTTCTCCACTTTCTTAATCCTAAATCCCATTTAAGTCTACATACATAGACACTGATTTGCATTACTTCATACTCAGAATTGTGTGCACTTCTCTTTTTTTTTGTCCAGTGTAACAGCTCTTATGTTGGTCTTAATGGATATCATTTCACCAAAAGGATTTAGATGTAATAGGTGTGACACTGTCTGTTTGTGTTTACCATTGTAGGATAGCCATAGCATTGTTTTCCTGTGTGACCTGCACATCCACTTCCCTTTCAACATCTTGGAAAGCATCAGGAAGCACTGTGTGGAGGGGCGTCTTGCATTTGCCCCCATCGTTATGAGACTGGGCTGCGGCAGCTCACCACGGGAACCTGACGGTAACATGTAACATAACAGATTTAACTCTCTGTGGGACTATGTCATTTATAAATGGTGCATTAAAAAAAAAAAAAAGCTTTAAAGGTGTCATTCCGCTGAAAACCACTTTTCCACACTCCTTTTGGAATCTGATGGGTCACCCCAAATTACCAACACATGCTGCCTTTGACAGTGGTTTGTCACCTCCACTGGCTGCATACCGCATTCACAGAAAAAGCCAGTCCATCTGACGTCAGATGGACTCTAGCGTCACCCACGTGGGGTTAAACCCATCCCCCATTGCAGCCAATCTGAAGTAGCATTAGCATTAGCATCTACGACAGAAGACGGCGCCACAGTAGCTGCTGCACAACCTGAAAAAATGTGGATTCATTACACAGAATTGCATCTCACATTTTCATTTTATCAAAAGTACTATCGATGTAACACTCATTTAACATTCTTTTTTGTTTTTCTGCAGGTTATTGGGAGGTAAATGGCTTTGGTTTGTTTGGAATCTATAAGTCAGACTTTGATAAGATTGGAGGGATGAACACTGAGGAATTCAAAGACCGCTGGGGCGGAGAAGACTGGGAGCTGCTGGACAGGTATCTACCACAACATTCAATTAAATTTTTCAATTCGATTCTATTAAATTTATTTAGAATACGCAACAAATATAAACAACCACACTCAAAAAATATATTAAAAAAACATATACATTAAAAAAAAATGCTTCATTTGCACATTGAAAAAGGAGTGGGAGGAAGTAAAAGGTTTTTTTTTTTTAAACCCACCCGTTCACCTCAAAACAATCTATATTTTAACGTCCTGTCAGCATAATATATGGGAAAAATTAAAAAAAATAATTCAAGGCCTTGGAATCTATTCACCTCACTTATCATTTTTAAACACACAAACCAGTAATACAAACCTAATTTGACAAACCAAGAAAGTAAAAGATAAATATAATATCACAACATCAACACAAGAAACTAGAATTACCTCCATCGACCCATAAAACAGCCACTGGCACTAAATTATCTACTGATCTTAAATGTTTAATGGCATCTGCATCACCCAACATATCAACATGTTGAGATAATTGGTGTAAAATGACGTTTTTGTCTTTTCACAGTCATCAAATATGACACATTTGGATGTTTAAAGGCTCTGTAGTTACCGTGGAAACACTGTAATAACAATAATAATAATAATAATAATAATAATAATAATAATAATTAATAATAACAATAATGAGTTAATAAAAAAAAAGATATTTTACTAAAAAAAGTAACTTTTTCTTCAGTATACTCTGTATCTAATATAATAACCATCCATTATAATCTGAGCTTTTATGAACATCTACTTGATCTGTGAATTAAATATAAGGAAATATTATATTTATACTGAAAACAAATACAAATACGACTGGTATTACAGCAAATAATGGCAAATAATTTAAAAAAAGATTAGAAGATAGAGCTGGGAACTGCCCAAAAAAAGTAGCACTGGGTCTTTATGGGTTAAAAGGACATTAAGCTTATGTATATTTGTTGGTTTGTTTGTTTATAAGTAGGACTAGACAGACTACTGAGTTTTTTTTTCTAAAATTGTGCATTTGAGTGCATTTTAAAACAGTGCGGTTGAGATGAAAATATCCTCGAGACTATGAACTAATTCCATCATCTGCCCCTCTCTAAGATTTAATGGGTTTGTTCTTGTGTGAAGTCATATCCTCCCACCATGTTTCATAAAAATCAGTGCAATAGTTCTGATGCAATCCCATCAGAAATAACACAACACGTCTTAGGGAGTTTTTTGTCGAGACGTGTCATAGATATTATTCGTAACTTCTGCTTTCAGTTAGTTATGTGTAACACTTATGGGTTACACAGACTGTCTGTAGGGAGTACGTAAGGTGGAAATGACTAATAATAACCAGAAGTACATCCATATGGAGCTATAATATTGCATTAATAATAAAAAAAAAAAAAAACTTGTTTGTGATACCCTTATATGTGTATCTCTGTTTTCCTTTAGGGTACTGCAGAATGGACTAGAGGTAGAAAGGCTTCGTTTAAGGAACTTTTTTCACTACTACCACTCCAAACGAGGCATGTGGAATGCCCAGAACAAGAAAACTCCCAAGGGATAGCGCCGCTTGCTGGTCAGAGGATCCCAAATGACCTGCAGATCCACTGTGTGTGAGGAAGATCAGTCGGAGCTCCTCACTGCCTGAACTCTGCCTTTTTTTGAAACAAGCTCATTTTAAGGAGGCCTCTGTTTCACCATCGGCCCCTCTCGTAGGCTGGCCTTCATGAGGAAACAGAGTTCGCAATGAAGTTTGAAAGCGTGCTGTTTACGCAAATAGACTTGAGTCATTACTTTGCCTCACTGACTGAACTACTGTACAGGGAGAAGAGAGTTATTTTAGTTCTGCTTCTCTCTGTCCCTCTTTGGTGCAATGTTTTCAGACAGACTGGAAAGCAGCTGTTTTGTGTGTGTGTGTGTGTGTGTGTGTGTGTGTGTGTGTGTGTGTGTGTGAATGGGGGGAGGGTATGTATGTGCAGGCGTGTGTATGTAGATAAGCATATA
Source organism: Siphamia tubifer (assembly GCA_020466265.1). Classification (NCBI taxonomy): domain Eukaryota; kingdom Metazoa; phylum Chordata; class Actinopteri; order Kurtiformes; family Apogonidae; genus Siphamia; species Siphamia tubifer. Next base: position 12,662,672 of record CM035788.1, read on the forward strand.
TGTGTGTGTGTGTGAGTGTAGCTTGTATGCGCTAATGATGACAGGAAGCACCTTTTTGTAACAAGGAGATGTGAAGACAACCTAAGATGTTTTTTTTTTCTAACATGCTCTTACACGGGAGCCTAATCGAATGTGTGTCGATATGTTATTCAGATAGATTCAGACATGGTGACGTATAGGCGGAGTAGGCGAATCCACTTTTTTTTTTTTTTTTTTTGTAAAAAAACGACAACAACAAAAAAGCAAAGAGAAAAAAAAGGGTATTTCTTAATCAACTACTACCTGTTGGATATCATTAACCAGTATGACCAGGTGCTGAAGTACTCCCGGTACCTGCTGTTGTGGTTTGTCACATATTACGAACTACCGAAAGTTCGGAAATTAGAAACATGAACATCATCTGAATATCTTTCTGTCCTTCTCTCTCTCCTCCTTTATCAACAGCTCATTTCTGCCTCACATTTTCTGAGTCTTTCTAATATTAAGCTATTTCATGTATTTGTATCTGAAGAGAGATTTTATATAGCCCTGCTGCTGTTTTGGAAGATGGGTTTAAACACCCGTATTAATGCTAAATATCACTTATGATTTGATTAATTTCATTTCCTGAACTGCAGGTCTTTCTGTCATCTGCTTTCTAGACTAGGTTACTCACTTGTCATAGTTGAGTACAGTGTGTACGGACTAACATTGGGGTGCTATTTTTGTTCTAAAACACTGTATTTGTGAAGAGTTTACACCTTTTAACTCTACTGAGAGTATCCTGCTACCCCTTTCAGATCACTAACCTCATTGTCACCTGGAACATTAAAACTGTAACCGAGGGGAAACAGGGGACAACAACAGATTTCAGATATTTGATTTATTATTGTCATATAATTCTTTTAAGCATTTTCTGATTGTTTCAGATATAGTTTTTGATGGGTTAAAACTGTATCTGTTATGTAAGAATAGGCTACTACCAAGAAAGAAAATGCAAAGCTATTAAAACACTGATAATTATCTTTTTTTTTTATTTGAGAATAACTGAGTGTAGCTCGGATAAGGTATGGCATGGCATGGCTGTTTCAAAAATGTGTGCCTTCATCAGGGTTTGGCTGCAGACAGTTTTTAAGCTAGGGCATGAACAGACAGAAATACGACCTGTACCATCACTGTAAATACACTGTCAAAGGAAGCAAGGCCACTCTTTCTTCAACAGGTTTGTTACTATATTACCCTGAAAGCTAGGAGTGGTTTCTGTTTTCTACTACACCTCAGTGGGAAGACAAATATGGATGAAGGGATGGTAGGAGGACATATGATGGAGTCTTACTGGCAGCTGCAGTCCACCAGGAGTTTTGTTTGACCAGAGGCTGAGCTCCTAATGCCTCTGTTTATGCAACATGGTCCTTATATTAAAAGGGAGAGGCCTGATATATATATATATATATATATATATATATATATATATATATATATATATATATATATATATATATATATATATATATATATATATATATATATAGGTGAGAGCTAATGAACAGTGATTTACTATATGATTGTTAAAATGCCCTCTAAGACCCTTTCGTTGCCTCTACAGGAAACAGGTCTATACTATGTCATTTAACAGTGACGTGGTACTATTTAAAAAAACAAATAAATAAAATGTGTTCAATATAAGACAATATATATACGAAGCAGAAAAAAGAAAAATAGGAATATACATTCCAAGGTAATTTCTGTGAAATTGTTTTGTAGAGAAAAGGTTTTAAGAATGTATTGTTCTTTTATTTTGATTTGTTGGGCTTTTGTTTTTTGTTTTGTTTTGTTTTGGGTTTTTTTGCAAATAAAATTTTATGCTTATGTACAGATCATATTTAAGATGAGTTTCTATTCATTTTGCTCTCGTTGGTCTTTATTGGTGTATCTACATAAAATGAAAAACTTTTATTCCAAAAGAAAAAATAAGTATGGGGCATCACAGTGGTGCAGTGGTTAACACTCGTGCCTCACAGTAAGAAGGACCCTGGTTTGATTCCAACACCAGACCTTTCTGTGTGGAGTTTGCATGTTTTCCCCCTGTCCCTGATTCTTCAGGTACTCCGATTTCCTCCCACCATCCAAACACATACACTGATAGGTTAACTGGTTAATCTAAATTGTCCATAGGTGTGAATGTGAGAGTGATTGTTTGTCTATATATGTTCAGCCCTAAAATAAACTAGTGTCTCATACAGGGTGTACCCCGCCTTCGCCCATTGTAGCTGGATTAAGCCCCCAGCGACCCCCGTAACCCTAGTGAGGATAAAGTGGGTTCAGGTGACGAGATGAGACAAGAAAAAATAAGTAGCTCTGTCTGCCCACATGGTGGTGCTCCACCCACATAGACATAGAGCTGGAACAGTTGAGTGGATTTAAATGTGGGTCTTGCTTCAATAATCATATTTAACAAACTCAGAAGGGTGAGTTGATAAAACCTTTAAGCTAAACTAAAAGTTTTGTTTCATTAAAAATGCATTCAGACACAGGATAGTGACAATTCATTGGTTAAAAACTGTACCTAGGGCAGATGTAAGTTGACTTTGTTTGCAAGAGAAAATACAGCAGAAATGAAAATGTATGAGTGGTGCAAAAAATTTAAAATCTCCCTCCTACACACTGAAACACACATGAATAAACACTCCCACTGCAGTGACTGAGTCATTTTCTATATGCAAACAGCACACATCGTCTTAACCACCTCATAGTTCTATCAGATTGAAAAGTTATAGTTGCAGTAGTTTGCTAAAAATATATGTAAAAAAAATTGCTGCAAACCGCATTTAAGAACAGAATGTGATGTATTATTAATCTATTCCTTCAGGTTTCAATATAATTAATTCTGTTTTTAAATCTTCAAAACCTAAAAAAGCCTTTGTCAAAGACTTAAGGTAATACGCATCTATTAATATGACAGTACAATGTTATTTTTTAAACCTCTGCATCTCTTAGACTGTCAAGTTTTCCCCAGCCTGTCATTTTTATAATAAATCAAATTAGTCCAATTTTGCATCTCAGAGTTTCACAAAGTAAACTTTATTGAAGTCAAACATTTTGTATCTCAACTCAAATGGCATTTCTTTGTAAAATCCACACTCCCTTTAATTGTTTTACACATTTTATTTAGGGTTCTAAGTTGATCCCCTCCTCTTCTATGTAACTCTGTGGCCCGTGGGTTAATATCTGGACGCAAAGGGACCATCCATGAGGTAAGTGCAGTCCACACCACAGCTATATGAGGTCTGGATGAGGCAAGCGTTAGCCTCCTGTGATCTGCACTACACCCTGTGTTCCTTCTGATGTCATTACAGGAAAAACAGGGGAGGTAAACTACTCTCAAAGTTTGACTCCCTATTGGATTTGACAGATTCAATGATTCACAGAACATGATGCATTGACCCTGTATGTGTGTCTGTGGTGGATGGGAGTCACTTTTTCCACTTTTAAGTACATACATCGTGCAATATGTGTCCAAGAACAAGTTCTATAAGTTTAAGAAAACACTCCAGACAATGTCACAGTATGCTGCAGTCTTACAACCATGACTTACTCCCTTGAACCCATTATGTAACCAAGCTGGACTCTGTCCCAGTGAAGACACACCCTACCTGTAAGTGTGGAGTGATGGGTAGCAGGTAGTTACAGGCATGAATGTTTCAGTCAAGCATGTTACACCACCTGATGTGAAACGACTTTGTTTTGAAAGCAAAAGCTCCAATTTTGACTGGGGCATTTGGGACTTTACCTCTATGGTAAAGTAAATGAGTGGGCACAAACTACACAAACCAGTAGGTCCTTATGTGTATGTAGTTATTATACGTATTACAAAATGTAGTCTACGTCTTCTTTGCAAAGCCTAAATAAGCATTTCAAATATACTTTCAATGGCAACCCTAAGCCACTCTGGATCAAAGTAAACACAGCTCCACCTTTTACACCATTACCAAGAGCTTTCCAGATTCAATTTCTGTTCCAGGCTGTAGGTTGGAGATTAGCTAATGTGTGGGCAGCAAGCCAAGACCCCCAGAGTCAGCACAGGGAGATAAAGTGGGGTCTGCTTGGTGTGCATTTCTGTTAAGCAACTAGGGAGGGAATTTCCAACAAATAAGCCCCAGATTGCTTCTGTTATGAGTTAATCATTAAATGTTTTCTGTTCTGTGTTAAGTAGAATATCCAATTTACCACGTGAATTTAATAATACATGTTTTCTTTGATTCGAATATTGTTGACAGTAAAAAGGAAGTGTGTCAATGGAGATATGACAACAAAAAATCATGTATTGCTCAAAGTTGGGGGAATTCTTTCAGAGTACTCCGATTGGCTGCTACAAACTACGGCGCCTTCTGATTGGTTGTCGTGCTGCTTCCGTGTTGTCATTCAGCTCCAGTCCCTCCTCTCACACAGCTGTAGCTTCAGTGTCTTCGATGAGAGCACCAGAGACAGCGGACCGAAAGGGATGAGCTAATGTCGGACTTTTACACAGTTATATGCGACGCAAACTAAAAGAAAAAAGTTGTAATTTCTTAAGTGGCTTCACGTATTGTGCGCGTGTAAATGAACCCGGGGTTGTTTGAACTCAGAGTATGGAGATATACTGCGTCTGGCTTTAAACACACTGAGGATAGTGGAGGAAAGTTTAAACCCCTGGGCTCCTCCTGAGGAAAGGTGAGACTTCAGTTATCTGACTGTTTGCTGTTGGAAAAAAAAGTAAAGTTATCACTTCTGTGGGATTTGAGTCGCTCGTGCGATGCTCCAGCTCATTTAACAGCATGAGTGACAAGTGTTGCGCTGCGTAAAACCAGTTCATCCAGCTCGACCAGTAGGCTAGTTCCTCAGTGACTTCCAGGTACAGGACGTTTTGCTGCTCTTCCAACGCACCCCTGTAAAAAAAGCCGTTACACATAATGGCTGGTATGAGCAATGTCCACATGAAAACCCTGGAGGACCTAACTCTGGACTCAGGCTACGGGGCGGGAGACTCCTGCAAATCCCTGAGCCTGTCCTCCTCCAAGTCCAACTCCCAGGCCTTCATGACTGCTCCTCACCGGGGCAATTGGTGGTATTACTCCGGTTCCATGAACAGCAGGAACAACAGCTGGGACACTGTCAACACGGTCCTTCCTGAAGACCCAGAGGACATCTTCTCCAAATGTCCCCGCTTACCAGACCTGGAAGAATTCCCCTGGACCGAAGAGGAAGTGGCCAAGATCCTGCGTAAAGTAGCTGAGAGTGCCACTAAAGGGGGCGCGACCCCTGTGTTCTCACCGGAGGCCGTGAGGAAACTGTCAGCTCTTCTCCGCAGGGCTCTCATCCGCATCTCCAGAGAGGCGCAGCGTCTGAGCGTCATGCACTGCCGCTGCACGCGCTTTGAGGTCCAGAGCGCCATGAGGCTGGTGCTCAGCTGGGCCCTGGCCGACCACTGTGTCTCAGCTACTGTCAAAGCCATCTCTATGTACAGTATGAGCGCAGGAGAGCTGCTGAGGAAGGGCAAGTCCGCCCGTTGCGGCCTCTCCTTCTCCGTGGGACGCTTCTTCCGATGGATGGTGGACACCCGCATCTCTGTGCGCATCCATGAATACGCAGCAATATGCATCACTGCATGCATAGAGGCTTTGGTGGAAGAGATAGGAGCAAGGGTGCTTATGGCCGAGAGGGGTCATTCTGGACCAGATTCGGGGTCAACACTCTGCCCCGTGAGTGCAGAAACCCTTGAAGGGGTAGTGAACAATGATGCGGAGCTGTGGGGAGTCCTGCAACACTACGAGCACCTGATCTGCGGGAAGAATGCCAGTGGTAAATATGCTTTAAGTTCATATGTTGTTCACACAGTTTGTCTTCTATGAGTTAAATTCAAAGTGACAGATTTATGTTTTGCTTCAAAGTTTTCCCCCTCTGTCACACACCCTCCTTCCACACTGCTGGTCACTACTTTCCTTTCCATTCCCTCACAGTCCACGGAAAAGGTGAAATGTGGCCTGTTACTGAATACAATAGCAGCTTTTTACACTTCAACATTTGATGGGTTTGTCACTTATTTGACTGGTCAGTGTAGGAAAATAACACTGCAAAGGAATCTGATAGGAACAATGAATGTATTTTCTCTCTGACCAAGGTTATATGAGGAGAAATGACTTCTGCGTTCTGTATTGAGCAGTCAGATTTCATTGTAACTGCTCCAGAGCTTAGTTGAGTCCTCACATGTCTGTGTTGTTCTGCTGTTGTGATTTGGGCTGCACAGAGACTTTACAGCCCAAGCAGGAGGCTTGTCTGTTGACACAGCTCTCTGTTTACGCTGACTTCACCTCTTATCCCCCTGCTGGGTTGGCTGTAGTTCCCCCAAATCTCTCCCTCCATCCATTTCCTCATCCCTCGCTTCCTTTTTTTTTTTGACAAATCCCTTTCACTGATCACCATCTCCAAATATCACATCTCTTTCCTCTCTTTTCCAACTCCAGCTGTGCAGCCGGCTCCCTGTCCATTTGTTCCCTCCACCCCTCACATCCCTCCTCAATCAACTCGCTTTCTCTTGCCTCTTTGTTAAACTCTAGTAGACTCATAGTTCTCTTTCCATTGCTGGTTTGGCAGGCCGGTGTTGAGTTGATTCATGAGCTTGTGTTGGGACAATGTAACCAGCCTTTGTTTGTGGCCCACTACCAGCTCCCTGGAGCAGAGCTTTTACTGCAGCACAATAGCCCTTTGTTGTGTGATCGTGCAGTTTTAGGCCAATGTAGAGGGAGTGAAAACATGCTGTGGAAGCTGGGCACGAGGGCACACATCCACATATGTGCACTTCTACACAACACTGAGAGAGAGAGAGAGAGAGAGAGAGAGAGATAAAACAACTGGAAGAGATTGCTATAATTACATAGCTCCCTATTCATCGTTAAGTTATCATTCAGGAGCACCTTTCTCTGCAGGCGTGGTATACATGTGCAGAAGCAGACTGTGGTTATTCCTGCAACACTGCCAACTTTCTGACAGTCTGCCATCAGTCAGAACCAAACACAAACTATAACCATGCATGCACACTTTCATTTACTGATACGGTACATCAGAGTTAGAGTAAGTCTAGATTTCTGTGAACATAACCACATATGGATATGCTTCTATTTTGACGAAATGGCTACTTTTAGTTTTCCTGTGTAGTTTCATGGGGAAAGGTTTTATTCGAAGATGAAAGAAATAACGATGAAAACATTGATACAGAGGCAAGAATAAAACTGCTTTAAATTTAGTTCACCAAAAAACCGGTCATTTTTGTTTTGGTTTTAGTTATTTTAACCCCCCCCTCATTCTTTTACTCTTAGTCTGAGTTTTTGTACACTATAATAACTCTCCTCTGTTCAGTTTTCTTTGCTTTGGGTTGAGAAGAGTACAGTGTATTTGGCTGGAAACAGTACAGTGTATTGGACTGGTTTGTTATCTGGCCAGCTGGAGCTTGTTCATTGCAAAATAAGTTAAAGAGCAGCTTTTGTCCCACTATTTAACCATGAGTCTTTTTGGTTGGCTTATTTTGGTGAGTTTCAGTCTTTGGTTTTGAGAAAGACCAGTGTGTGTAATGACAACAGGCCATTATTCTGACCACCCCAGCTTTTTATAGGTCCAGGACCGGGCTGTTCAAGCCACATACCCCTCTACCACCTTACCACCTGACACCCCACACCCAGAAACTTGCTTTCAGCACCCTCCCCTCCTGCCACGGCTCTCTTCTCCCCCCACAGCCGCAACAACCATCAGTTTGTACAAACGCAAAGATCCAGTCATATACCAACCTCAGAATGGGAGACTGGCGATCATTTGGAAAGGCCCACTCTCATTAATACTCCTCCCTCTCTCTTGATTTCACTCCATGTCTCTGACTCTTTCTCTTTCTCAGGGGCTGGCCCACATCTGGAACTCTTTAAGACAGAAATGACTTCTACGGCTCCAATAACAATTCTGAAAACTCTCTTTCTCTCTCTCTCTCTCTCTTGCCCTCGCTTGCTCACTCTTGCTCTGGGCTCTCTCTCTCTCTCTCTGGTTTTTTTTTTTTTTTTTTCTCTTTGCCATTTACTTCACGTCCACTTCATCTTTATCTGTTTATTTCTTCTGGTCTACTGGGAGTACATTAGAGGAACCAAGTTGTGATGTGCCAGGATCTTATTCATTACTCATACAAACATCCACACAGGCCCATTTACATCCACACACAGACCCAAAACTGAATTTAATCTGTTTTGTGTACAAAGGACTCCACCAGACGTGTTGTATTCACTACACAGTGCTGCTGCTATATATCCATTTGTCATTCATTTAATCTCACCAGCAAAAAGCATCAGAGCTCTTCCTCTTCTAATCTGTATCGATAATACAGTAAGGCCTTTAAAGTGCAGAGTCGTAGCTTCACTAATGGACAGTGGAAGTGGTTATAAAATGATTGATCTTCATGACTGGCACACACATGTCCATAATAATCTGGTGTGCCTGGCTCAACGGCTTTACCAGCTGCTGCCTCATTTCAGTGTTTGTGGTACTTTTGCACGTTTCCCTCATATTTTATCGCATCTCTTTGTTGTTCCAGTAAAATGTTGCTGCAGTAATTAAAAAGTTAGAAAGTTTAAGATTAGCATGCCGACCGCAGAATGTTCCTTCATCAAGGCCATCAGCTCTTCGCAGCTCCATTTGCAATTGCCATTAGTGGATGAATGTGGTTTAAAGGCCTTCGGTGTATATAAATGTTTGAATGTGTATTTTGTTGAAAGACACCATTCATGCTCAGTAAAGTTTACCTGTACTTGCAAGAAAAAAAAACAACTTCTCTTCATCGCTGTGTAAAGGTAGCGAAAAAGATTGTGAGTAATGGTTCTGGGATGCATTGCGAGAACAGGGCATATGATTTGCTGCTCAGTATTTCCCTAAATATGTATTTAACCCAGAAAGAGGCGTGGGAACATCGGGCAGAAAAGATGCAGGGAGAGCGGCCCAGCACTGTGGTCACACAGATGGGGAAACCAGCACTCTGAAAATACACTCCCTTTTCCACAAACCTGGAGCATGATCAGATGCACTTTTGGAAAACATATCAGGACATTAATATTATGCTGAAAAAGACCTCAGTTCATCCGTGTGTGATCACGCATGTTACGCTGCAGATTTGCATTGGCATGTATTTGGCCTGAATAACTGTACACACGAAATTAGGTTAAGTTTGTGATTCCACGCAGCAGGTCAGTGTGCTTAAAGTTAAGTCCATAAGTCATATCGCTTTAAACGATAATAAGGGTTAATCCCACACAAAAGTCTTCCTATTTATGTTTGTATGTGTGACTGTTTTGTGTGGATGTGTGTACCACCTCAAACGCACACGCACCCAGATGGTCCATGTCGGTGTTTGCACTGGCTTCTTGTCTGGTCCCAGCTGTAAAAACACTGACCCATTAGAGCGCTGGTTGTGCACATGTGCTCATCTGTTGGTGCTTAAATGTATTTGTGTGGGTATATGCAGACTATTCTTGGATTCCCAGTGAGTCATCCTTTCACAGATATTGTACCACAAATACATTTTGTACCTGTTAGAAAATCAAAGCCGTGGATTCTGGAACCTTGTGCTGCTGATTTCACATCTTTTGTCACAGGCCATTAAGTTAAATTAACAACCAGAAGCTAATAACCTACCAAAAGGTCTGTGTACTTCCCCATAGCTCTTCTTTTCCTTAATACTTCACAGTGTTTTTTTTTTCACCTAGAGTCTCACTCCTATTTCATTACAGCAGCATGAGTCATGCTTCTTAACACCGTTTATGGTTATGCACTAATAGAGGGAAAGCCAAGAATGACAGATACTCAAGGGAGAAGGAGCAAAGGACATTTATAGAGATGGATATCTTAAAAGAATATGTTCTTTATGTTTTGATTTAGTTTTTTAGGATAATTCATCTGTGAAAGTAAAGGGTGAGTCTTCATTTTACCCTGAGAGTTTAGATCGATGTTACAGTTCATTGGCGTGTTTAAACTGGAAACTGCACAGCCAATGTGTCACATGCTTAACCGCAGAGTCCTGGCTGTGGCTTTGAAGAGAATATGACCTACACACGTGGAGTCGCGGATACAGTCTATGTAGCTAATGAGGGAAGCAGGAAGACTGGTTGGAAGATGGCTGGAATCTTGGACCAGGCAGCCCAGTGCATTGTCTGGATGGTAGCACTGGTTTTCCTGAAAGAATCCACTGTGCGTCACTAAATTCCAGGGTGAAGTGTGACTGACGTACAGCTCTTCCGCATGCACCTGTGTTAGGATTTTCATGTGTAATACTGAAGCCGGTCATGCATTATAATGGAAAAGATAATAAAGCCCATAATTACCAGATCAATAGGAGGTTTAACGTAAATCTGAGGCACAGGGTTTTACATTTTCACATTTTATTTCCCAGATCATGAGGGATAAAGTTATATCAACCCATTTCTTCACATAAAATTTGGCTCCCGCTGCTCATATTTGTTTTCTCCCATGGACTGACCTGCTGCTGGGAAGGTCAAGACTGTGATCTTTGTACAAATCTAGACTGGAAAGATTGCCAAAACGGTCTGTGCATATTTAAAGGGTTTTCTAAATTGGTCGTTGTGCAGAAATACATTTCCAAATTCGTAGAAAAATGAAAGAAGTAATTTCATTAGACACAATTAAGGCATTTGATCAACACTGTAGCGTAAGTTCTTTTTGAAAGCCCTGGAAAAAGTCATACATCTAGTGACAAAAAAAGCAGAATATTGTTTTCTTAAAAGTATAAGGAGTAAATTGTGGCAAGCATGTGTAGATAATTTGCAATGGTGTACAATATTCTAAGAATATGTGAAAATATCTTAAAAAAAAAAATTTGTGCTGCCCCACCACTCTTTCACTTAAAAATCTCTCCGATTGAATTTGATTAGGTGTTACAGAATAGGGTTTGCAAAGAAAAAAACCCACGCACAATAGCCCTTTCAGTCTTGTAATTTGGTCGATTATGTTGATGTAAATCTGGTTTGGCTACTACAGGTTACAAATGTATAAAGTAAACTTTGAGCAGCTTTCTCTGTCTGCATCATACCCACAAAATCCACTAAAAATAATCAGTTTTCATGCTTCTTATCCTGAAAAAATCAATGCCAACCATCACAGCTCTAATTGCTAATACACATTAGCTGGCATGCATCACTTTTTCTAAATGTGTGCTCTGGCAAAACTAAAACCAGTTACCAAAGTTGATACAGAACCATTTTGCGGGTGACTCGATTGTAATATTTAATTACACACAAACGGATGAGATGGGCAGACTGGGGTGAAGCGAGCATGGAGAGGGATCAGGGAGTGTGTAGTTTAAGTGGAAACAGATTTGTCTGACCAGGAATCGGATATAATAACCCCTTGCTGTGTTCCCCGGTGACTTGGCTGAATGGAGCCGTTCTAGACACCATTTAAAGGAGAGATGGAGCTATAATCCTGCATATCCTCTCTGATTGGGATCAGTGTAGCCAGGTTGGAAAAGGCTGAATTGCTGCAGCTGAGAAAGACTATGCGTACGTGTGCGTGCATGCAAGATGACTTCTGTGTATGCATGCCTGTGTGCCAGAGGAAGGGCTGTGATCACTTCCATCATCTAAAAAAAGGACACAGCTTCTTTTGGATGTTTTTCAGCCAAGCTCAGAAAGTGCCCCCCCTCTCCGTTTTCCTTTCAAGTTTAAACTGTTGTTTTTGTAAACCAGTTAACAGAGGGAGCATTTTTTTGATGCTGTCACTGACCTCTTTGTCCCACAGACTCAGTGCAGGCGAAATGGCAAACCTTAGATATATTGGCCTGGAAAAGCAAACTAACTCCTCAGGGGACAACACTGTTAAACCCCAATGTTCTGCGTACAGTTGTGCTTAGTTTAAAAAACCAGAGGAGAATTTGTGATTCTTTAGGCCTTTTTTCAGATAATATGAATGATTGTTAGTGGTTTGGTGATGCTATTTATTTTTCCATTAAATATGTTTGCTCTTTTTACATCATACTGACAACAGAAACTATCCAAATGACCCTGATCAAAAGTTTACATACCCTATTCTTCATCCTCTGTATTGGCCCCTTTAACATTAACAATAGACACAAGTCTTTTGTGGCAGTTGTGGGTGAGACACTTAATTTTCTCAGATGGTAAAACTGCTCATTCTTCTTGGTAAAACACTTTCAGTTGCCTTACGATTTTGGATTTTCTTTCATGAACTGCATGTTTGACACCTCTCCAAAGCGGTTCAATGATACTAAGGTCAGGAGACTGAGATGGAAATTCATTCACCTTCACTTTTTTTCTGCTGTAGCCAATGACCGTTCGACTTGGCCTTATGGTTTGGGTCATCATCATTGTCAACATTCAACACCATCTCATGCACATTCAGTGTGGTTATGCAAACTTATGTAATGTACTTACCTGTATTGCATACATGCGTTTACACTCATGATGACCACATCTGTTTGTCATGGTAAAATACAAGTCATCTGCTAAAGGAAAAGTACCTTATTTGTCATTATACATTACACAATGACATTTGCTGCATTTAACCCATCCTTTATGCTGTTGGGGCACCTGTAAGGAGTAGTGCTAGTTATTATTGTTTTTACCATTCGTTATTTTGAGCAAAAAATCAAAACAAAATGAACTAAGAAGCATAAAAAGCCTTTGGAAACTAACTGTGGGAAAATCGGCAGCAGAAGCTTCAGCACCTGAGAACTATCCCATAAACACACAAGGACAGAAGATTCCTTTATTCTTACTTGCATGTGTACAAAGGCTGTGTCAGTAATGGGTGGAGTAAGTAAATACTGTTAAAGATACCGTAAAGGCATTCCATTCTCACTCTTCTCTTGCTCACTCAGATCTTCCCAGTGTGTCACCCTTTACCAAAAAGTAAATTTCTTTGCTATTTAATGAACCTGATGCTTGTAATGTGAAAACAGGACCAGTTTTCTCAGCAGTTGACAGGTTCTGACAGGTTCACCAACTTTTTGCATCTTCCACGGTGTCTGGAAGGAGTGGCTTCATCATCCCAGACAGTCGGCCAAGTTTCCAAAAGCATAAGGCTGAGAGAGAGAGAGAGAAGGAGTCAGATGAAGGGTTGAAAAGGAGGAGAATGGAAAAGTAACAGCCCTTTTCATAATAAGCTTGTTGGTTTTTCTGCCATGTCCAATGGACAAAGTGCCCATCATGTCAGGTTTAGTGGTGTGTGTGTGTGTGTGTGTAAGTAGGCCAGCACAGACTTGACTATTTTGTTTGAATGTTTTTCTTTTGATGTTTCTCTGTCTCTCATCTCTCTTGTGTCACCGATGATATCTTTGCTTTTTAAGGAGATTGGGATGAGCGTGTGGCCTAGATTTGTATTTAGTGACTATCAGTGACGGTTAACACAGGGACCCATTACTCTACTTAGGCTTTATTGTCATATCTATTAATAAATAACTTATCAGAGCATTTTCTGTCGGGCTGTATTCAAATTTACTAAAATATTCTCAAAGAAACATGTATCTTCTTCCGCTTGGTAACATACAATTGTGGAAACAAGTTTTCAGACACCGTTAAAATGTTACATAATCTCAACTATTATCATGAAATATTTGCAGTATAAGCTTTATGTATCTTAAATACATATCAGATACACAAAGAAATACATAATTGTTTTTTTTTTATTATTGTTGACAAGAAAGAAATGATAACTAAATTCTTAACCGTTTCAACAACTCATGCCCTTGACTCACTTTTGACTCAGATTGAACACTGCATATACACAAGGGAGCGTGTAGGTTATGAAAATGGCACAATTTACTTACGAAAGAGGAATTTTCAGATTCAGTGTGACACATGGATGCTTTTCTCCACCACTGTATGTCAACACATGCATTCTTATAAATAGAAACATTTTACCACTGTATTTTTTCAAAGTATAAGTTATTTAACAGGGTTATATTTAGCTAAATCCACTTTTATCAGTCTTGAGTTCATTTATTTGTGTATTTGGACCTTATCTTTATATTAATTTTGGCAAAAAATTGAGTGGATTTCTACAACATGTTTTCATTTGCGCTGAATATGTTGCTATAACTAGTTGTGTCCAGACATTTACACATATAAGATCAAAACTTCCGATCAACAGTACAGGAGTACACCTTAATTATTGATCAACAGAAGTGGTTGTAGTCCATACTGGAATGATGTCCAAACTTGGAGCCGATTACCTAAAATGTTGAGTTATTAGTTGAATGGGATAGGGTAGCACAGTCAACAATATAGAAGGCGTGGGGCCTGAAGTGCCTCATGTGCATTTAAAGGGCCAGTGCTCAAAACAACCTTTCTGTTGTCATTACTCAGAAATAGGGTTGAAGATGGACCAAATGGAAGGATGGGAAATGCAGGATGGCTTAAATGCAGAGGACACATTTCATTGTACAATGTATAATGACAAATAAAGTACTTTACCTTACATTTACCAATGAAGTTGAGTTAATGGAAAAATTCAGACCCAAACATAGCATGTACAGTTTACGTAGGCTGAAGACAGATGTTTCAAGTGCATAATTCCTTTTAAAAAAAGCAAAGTATCACTTGTTAATGGTGATAGCTTGCTCCTTTTTGGGTGAATATGGGTTCATTGTCTGCTCAAGTACTACTATTATTACTACTACTATTACTATTACTAATGTAGTAGTAGTATTTAATTCACTGACCTTTTTGTTTCAGTCTGCTTCATTACTACTCATTCATAGTATCTATCACTATTCATTCTTTATCCTTCTCCATCTTTCTCTCTTCCTTGAACCTCCACGTCTCTATCAGCTGTCTCGTCTCTCTCTCTCTCTCTCTCGCAGACAGTGGAATGTGTTTGTTTGTGCATCGAGCCTGCAGCTTCGTCAGCAGCGCCGTGTACGTAAACACAAGCACACAGGAACTTGTTTGAATATTTTAGCCCACATCACACAGTTCGTAGCCCCTCCCTTGTCTCGTACTGATAGCCAAACCACCGTGGTTTAAAGTCATTTAAAATAACTGTGATTTCAGATGTTTCTCTCCCTTTTCCTCAGACCTGGACATCTGTTTTGTAAACCCCCATATCACCGCATCAAGTTCCTTCGACATTGTTTTGACTTTTCTTATCGGTGTATTTTCTCCCTTACTGGTGGTGGTCCCCTATTGGCTTTTATGTCCTACGCACACTTCTTCAAATCCCTCTTCATCCCTGTACTGTCTCCACTTATAACAACAAGCAAACGTTTTAATTAAATTTTCCATTGGCAACTAATGCCTTCATAAAAACATCACCTGTTAGGTCAAGGTCATCCACATAGACACGTAGTGATTAGAAGAGCCGCAGTGGTGCACACAGCATATTTAGACCAAAACCATGTACAGTAAGGCTTCCTGGAATTCCCATGTGGTTAGTGGAGGGAAGGAGCACATTTAGGGCTTGGCCATATGGAGAACACATGTGGGCACAGGAAAGTAGACTTTGTCAAGACTCTGTGTCGATAAGATCTGCCCCGCACATCCACCACATGTGACTCCTTCCTGAAACCAAAATAAACAGTTAGAGCTAAGGTAACCAAAAGAACATGTGCATTAGTTGGGAAGGTTAAAAATAAGACTTATGTGAAGGTGTGACTTCTAGAATCATTACATGCTTCGTGATCAGTTTTGGGAGTTTAGACGTGCATTTAAGGCTTAGATAACATTTATGGGATGCAGACAGAGCTGAAACAGTCATCATCAGGTTGGCTGTTTTTTTTTGTTTTTTCTTTCTGCTCCAGATGCAAGAGGCTCCTTATTGCACATAATCATCATGTCTTTGTGTTTCCTTTGAAAACGCTGAGTAGTATGTTTGTGTCTGTTACTGTGTTTGTGTAACATCTTCATACACGTGGGCTTGACTGCCCACAAGTGAGGCTGTTGCAATAAGAAGATCCGACACTTTGTTTGTGCTAGCCTGTGTGCCTGTACTGGATAAGTGTCTTTGGGTACGCTCCCATTCATTTGGGTTGCATCTGTGTCTTAACTGTGTGCATGTGTGGGCTCGTGTCCAAATTAGCTTAGTATGTGTGTTGAGCTTTGTGCTGACAGAGGTAGTGAGCTCTGTCTGGCCACATCTGCAGTGTGTCTCTCTGTGTGTCTGTCCGTGTTGCATTGGCCATCTGTGTGTCACTGCAGGGTCACAGACAGTACTGGATATAATGCACTCGGTTCCACTGATGGTGGCCAAGTTTCCGTTCCAACATTGAGATAATCTGCCCATTGAGTGAGAAGATGAAATAGGGTGGCATGCACTGGAATTTTAACTGAAGAAAGAATGTCTTGTTTCAGTGTCTTCAGAAAAATTGAGGTTATTCTCTTTGCTTCGACCAGTGCCAAACGGCAGAAAATGCATGAGGAAGATGCTTCTCTATGCTTCTCTCCCTCTTTTTCTGTGCTTGAATCAATTCCGCACTCCTTTTCATCTCTATTAGCATATAATGTATGAAATGGACAGTTTTGAAAACGTGCTGCTAGAACTGTATCCTTGCAAAGACACATAGACTGTAGAGGAAGTCGGTCAGACAGCAGTTTAACAGAGCATGGCCCAGCCTGGCTCACAACACCCCTCAAATGCGATCCTTTCTTCTCCACCTCCACCTTGACCTCAGTCCTCCAAAAAAAAAAAAACAACAGTCACAATGCCAGTGTGTTCATCAGTTCATCAAAATTACCATAGTTTAACCCTTCGTAAAACCAACAGGATTATTAAACATGTTACGATTAGACATTTGTTCCACCCGCGTGGCCCGTGGACACAAGTGTGACTAATTTCAGCTCCATTAAACAAGCATTCTCATTATTTTCCATGTGTTTTACATTATGTTGCACTCCATACAATCCACATATACAGTATATACATGTGTCTACGTGTCAGTGCACTGGGTTGTGTTAAAAGGTGTTGTAAAGACTTTCTCAAAGGCAGCCTGACAGTTGTTAAATATATAATGTGAGATCCAGCCAAGCTTGTACCCCCCTAACACAGGTCAGAAGGGAGGAAGTCGTGGAGCTGAAGAGGTCAGCACACCTTTTGCAATTGAAAAAACACAGCAACAATTCCAGGCTTTGTCCAGAATTAATGGTGAGCTTTTGGGAGGAAAGTCTTCTCCTAGTGAATTCCCATACAGAAGGAGCCTTTCAGCAGCCCAGTCAGGTGCTAAGAAGGGGCGTGTGCATCTGCATGTTGGCTTTTGAAGGGGGCAGATGTGTCAAGGGAGGCAGCCCCGGAGGTCAGCAAGTCATAAATACTGCGACACCCACCCAGCCGGTCAGCTGAGCCTCAGACAGACTGTGGAACGTGCCCAGCTTGCCTTCATCAAGGCGGTTACACACAAACATTTGACATAATTGTGTGAGGTTGTTATTGTTTGGGGCTGAAAGACTTTGTTTTCAGCTGAGCCATGTATGATCTGATTTTAGGAGAACAAAGAAGCATGCATGGCAGAGAGAGAAAGCCCACATGTGGAAACACAGGGAAGGAAGATATGTGTTGAAGTGACTCTGTGACTCTGATAACATTGTGATTCTGCGATGGCATCTGAATGGACAGAGATTACATGAGCAGAAGGACAACGTCTGCAGTGAAAGACAAAGACAGTTGAAATTCACTTGAGATAAAGACAGGGAGTGATAGCGAACAGACAGAGCATGATGGAAAGAATTCACACAATCAGCATGTGGTGGGCTTTTTTCACAAGATGCAGGTGTGAGAACTCATGTTTTTTAACCCCATTAGGATGTCTGTGCTGTATCTGCTGTCTGTGGCAGAGATTTTTAACATCCATCATGTCCGGATGGTTGGGTATCATCTTCATCTCACGGGGAAGCAAGCTTTACAGGAGGGCCCTCTTCTTGTCCTGACCCCATGAAAACCTCCCAAGAGCTCCATAAGTCTGTGGTCTTCTTCCTCCCTCCTCCAGTTTTCCTTTCTCTTTCGCTGCTCCCTGAGATCTGCACACAAGTCTTGAAATGCCATCATCATCTCCTGCAGAGGGAACCATGAGGAAACCAATAACACAGTAATTCATGCGTTTGTGACACTGAATGTAAGACTGCATATTTCTGTCGTATGGCTTTTTGCATTTCTGCGTATATGAAGACTCAGCAGCAAATTCATGCGGAAGACATTGAAACTTGTATTTCAGAAGATGTTCACTTGAAGCACTTAAGACATTTACCAGGTGTGGTGCAGTGTTGTTTTAACACGTTTCCCAGCAGACGACAGACACGTTATAAATGTGTTTTATATAAAGTGGATGAACAGGTAGAAATTGAGTGTTTGTAAGACGATGAGCCAATGGTTGAAAGTGTTGAAAGAAAAGGCAAATAATGTTTAAAGAGCAGCAGACTGAGAGGGAATGACAGGACTGAGAACAGAGGGGGAAAAAAACAGAAGAGAGATGAACCTGCCTAGTGGTTTTTGGCTCTAGTGCACTTCTGCTCTGAAGGCCATAATTACGCTGTGATCGACTCATGTTGGTAGCTGGAGGCTGGTGAGCTCAGCAGTTAGCTGGCTAGCACAATGAGGTCAAGTACTATTCATGCCCTGACTTGTGCATTTCTGCAAGTGTCCATTAAACACGTTCTGGCTGTGTTTTGTGCTATCTTTGTCATCTGTGAGTGCATGCTTGTCTGCAAGTTGGTTTGTGTGTCACTGCTGTCTGAAAATCCAATTAGAGAAATACTCCTTTTTCCTCCATGTCCTCTATGTTATCTTTCTCCTTTCACCTCCTCTTTTTTGGATCTCAGTCAGAAGTCGCGTCTCTGCATCTTCTGCCAGGTCTCCTCGGGCTGAGGGTCAGCCAAAAAAACATCCAACACATGGGCCAGTATTGGAATGGACACCGTGAACCTGTAGCTCAGAGACGGTGGCTGCGGAAGGCATCATTCTCCAAACAGACACAAACTCTCCAGGGGGTTCAGTTTTAAGTATGCATAGTGGTCTCTGGGTATCATATTGTTGGTAGGATCCTGTTGGATTCACTCTGGCTTTTCAGCAGGGGAACAAAAGCTTCTTTTTTTTTTTCATGAATTTCCATCTTGAAACATCATCTCAGCTCTCTACTTAGAATAGTTTCTTCACACAAGTTCTCCTCTGCGCATTTCCAGCATCAAGTTGGGTTATTTTGTTCCGATGTTTCCCTGAAGTGATAAAAGATAAACTGTAGCTAATTATCATCCTGCAGTTTTTCTAAGTTCTTCTGAGACTTCACAGCTGAAATTGGAGAATGGGAGTTGTCCCAGGGCATAGATGCGTGTATGTGTGTGTTTTTAGCTTAAGGCTTTGAATACTCCAAACCCCAATGCTGAACACTTGGCAAGCAGTTGAATGACATATCCCATGAGCCTTCCCTCCTGTCTGTCTAGCCATTCGTGGTCATGGGGTTTCCTGAGTGGGCAAAGTAGGGGTTACTGTTTATCTTGGTTGGTACACGAAGTTTACAAAATTTTGACTAAGAATAAATATGATACAATTGGGTGAAGGATTGGGTAATAGAGAGAAAAGGGCAATCACAGGAGGAGGAGGGGGGGTGAAGTTCAGCAGAGCCCACACATGTGCTCAGTCATCATCATCATCATCATCATCATCATCATCATCATCATCATCATCATCATCATCATCACACCCAAACCCTACAGTGGGAAAAGGAGAATGAAAACAGATTTGTCACTCAGTCTGCCTCTCCTGTTTGCACAGGAGCTCCAAGGGTGTGCAAGAATAGTCCCCCCCCCACCCAATCTGTCACACACAAACAATGTTTAAAAGACACTTCCACACACACACACCTCCTTGAAAGGGTCTCCACTGGGTAGTTTTGGGAAGGGTAGAGGGGTTTGTGTGTTTAGTGTGTGTGGTCAGGATGTGGTTAGCACCTCTTACTAGTCATGATTTACTAACAATACCCATGGTGGTTAGAGTCTGACACTCAGCACATATTACAAGTCTGAGAGGGTTTACTGTACAAGTCTGGAAACTTTTTCATAATATCCAATTTTCTGATTTTTGCAACCAAGTTCATCTCAAAATGTGTGGTTTGCATGATGATTTACTGATTGTTTCCTGCCAAGTTAGGTTTCATTAACTAATCTTAAGGGCGTTGTTGATAATATATAATGTGGCCAGGTTAAATTTGATATGTGTAGAGGCCAGGATGTGTGATTCCCAGCATTAGTACACTAGGAACGGCTAAACGTCTGTCAGCTATTATTTAGTCATTGTGGGTTTGGGAAGTGTTGTGGGAATGTCAGTTAAAGTGAATTGACCGGGTCTTCTCTTAGTACTCAGGAAGAAATGCATTAACACACAAATCCACATACGTGTGCACACACACTCATATGAATTGCTCAGTAGTTAAGACACAAATGGCTTTCGGCCATGCCAAAGGTTGTCCTTCTTAAAGTGCTGCGTTTGTCAAAGTGCTTTGGTTTTATAGTTGGA
Organism: Siphamia tubifer; assembly: GCA_020466265.1. Taxonomy (NCBI): domain Eukaryota; kingdom Metazoa; phylum Chordata; class Actinopteri; order Kurtiformes; family Apogonidae; genus Siphamia; species Siphamia tubifer. Next base: position 12,683,183 of record CM035788.1, read on the forward strand.
AGAAATATCAGGGAAGGAAGCACCGACTGAGAAGCAACAGTCTGTGTTGATATGATATCTCTCCTCATCCCCTGATCCTTGTCTTTATTTTTCCATCTGCTGCTTTGAGGTGAATGTTTTAGTGGGTGGTCCACAGAGATTTTGGAACCTCTTACAAGCTACTGAACCCACATACATAGCTAAACAAACGGAGGCACAAACACAGAGTGAAGATCCGTATTGCAGTGAACTGTGGTGACTAAATCCATCTGCATTTACTGAACAGTTCACCTTGTAAAATATTTTGATGACACCCACTGCATCAGTACTTTAGCACCTGAAAAGGCAACAGCTGGGAACACATCAGAACGAACACTGCTGTGTCCACATGCACACACACCCACCTCCCACAACTTTATTTGTGCTGCTGCTATGCTTGGGCAAAGGAATGCACGAACAGGTGCCCCCCGCAGAGAGGTAACAGCAAGTACTCATTACAGAGGGTGTGTAAGTTATTTATGAGTTCGTATTGGTATGGAAACACTGTTTAATGTGTGATTATATGACAGGAGTGCGAGAAGAATGACTCAAGTTGGATGTACATTAGGGGTGGGAATCAGAGTAACTCATGAGTTCACAGTAACATAGTGATCTTGCAATACTTCGTACATTGCCAAATAATTATTTATGATACATGACAATTGCTGTGTAAGAAATTCCCCGAAAGAGGCAATAAGTGGGAGTTGTACCTTTTATTCAATGTATTGAATACGGACTGAATACGGAAGATGGAAGTAAAGGTTAATAAAGAAAATCTATTTAATTGCAAGGTGAATAAGCAGCTTAGATGAAACAAGGAAGTGCCCCTTGATTTAAAAAAACAAACAAACTAAATAAACCCCCCTGAAAGTAGACATCTTGATTTCCTTGGGCAGGTCATTTTATCCCTTTGGGGCCAAACTGCAAAGGCTTGACCTCCATTATTTTCCTTCCTAGTGCTGATAAAACAACACTGCCCAAGGAGTGTAGATAGTGCACTGGACGATGTGGAGCTAAACTGTCTTAAGAATAATAATGATAAAGGGAAAACACACCCCCTGCTTCTGTTTCCATATACCACCATTCCAAAAGAACTGGGTCTTCATTTGACCCCAGTGTTTTTCAGGATATTATACCATAGAGCATCACCCTGCATTGATATTTCGTTCTCCTCCCAGTCTCTATGCTTTATTAATGTCTTTTCACTGAGCCTGAGGGTCAGAACAGTAAAAGTGAGGTTTGTGCCGCTGGTCCACTGGAGGTGTCTGAGGACATTACATGAACACAATGACCCTTTGTTCGATTTTTATGTTCCACTGACTGACACATGGGCATCTGTGAGCTTTTGGACACAGAGGAGGATGGTATGAATGAATGTATAAGTGTTGCTTTGTGGGTGTGAGGAGTATGGGGTCAAAGGGTGACATAACTGCATAAAAGGATGGTCCTTTTTAGGTGCGGACACTCCCCTTTGTGTATAGTGTGTATGTGAGGGGCGTGGATGGGGTGTGTTCGGGGAGTGCACGAGGGTCAGAGGTGAGCTGTAAACCCCTTTAAGTGTCAGATGGGTCATACAGCCATTTGAATGACGGGCTTGGCCTGGTTAAAGGTAGTTTACGGCCTCTCACTAGAACAGGGGTTTCAAACATGCAGCCCGAGGGCTAAAAACGGCCCGCCAATGGTTCCACTGTGGCCCGCGGGATGAAGAGCATAATAACCCAATAAATGACTCCATATTTACTTCTCTTTTTTTTCCCCTTTGCTTATGAATAATGATAACTTCAAATGTTTCTCATTGTTTGACTCCACAAAATATTAAATTATGAAAATATTTACAAACTATCCTGTAACAATAAAATGTGAAAAACCTGAACAAAGAGGAACAACCTGAAATGTCTAAAGAAAATTAGACACAATTTGAACCATTTTCTGCTTCTGTTACTAAGAGTTTAGTGTTTTTCTAGAACTGATCCATAATAAAACACACAGACAAATGATAAATGGAGGCAGAATATTTTTCTTTACGAGATTTCACTTGATTTGCATTTGGATAATTTATAAAAGTATTTTTGCAATTTAATGTTTGTTTGTTTGTTTTTGTTTTTTTGCACTGAACCAATAAAAAAACAAATTGGAGTTGTCATTATTTATTGGTTATTATGTTTTCACTTTACTGATCCGGCCATTGGAGATCAAATTGGCCCCTGAAGAAAATGAGTTTGAGACCCTTAAACTAGAACGTCAAACATCCGGACATACCCTGCAGGTTCCCTCACACGCCCAGATCACCCACGCAGAGACACAATCGTGTACGGAGCTGCTATCTCTGCGCCGCTGTCATCTGCCAGACTAATGTATGACCACATGATTTGTGCATTTGATGACACCTCAATGCTCCGTGCATACTGCTGTTTAAATCTTTGGTAATCCATGTGTGGTCAGATGGCACGAGGCACATTTATCACCGCGTCAGCATGTGTCAGAGGTTGGGTGGTCCTCTGATTTACTACCTGCATGTCATTCTTAACACATGTTCCCACAGTGGCATTGATTTTTTTTATTTTTGTGACTAATTGTGCAAGGTGCTCTAACCACCCAGCGACCGATTATCCACCACCTCGACCAGAATCGAACTGTTCTGCCTCTCACAGTGAGGACAGTCATCCACAACAATAGCACAGACAATAGTGGACGTAAACGGTCCGTCACTACTCATCACAACGGACAAAAGATTGGGGGCAATTTTAACAAAGCTCTGCTCCATTCACTTTGTGCACAGATGAAATACTGCTGACTTGTCATGCTCATTAAATAATGCATACTCATTTCCTCTATTCCCACTATATATCTGCCATGTTGTAAAGACAGACTGAATCAACACTTTCTTTTATTAGTGATGCTTAGCTACAATAGGTGCTTTCCCACTGTAGGAACCATTTGTAGTTCCTATTAGAGATGTGTGGGTGACGTATATTTTCATCCGCAACCGCTTCTTAAAATCTTTATGTATTTGCATGAACGATTTTACCCCAATTTTCAGAATTAAACCCACCCACCATCCGCCGATTAGTTTTTAGGTCTAATGACGACTGGAGCCTTGGTTGAAAGAAAATCTCTAACTTACAGCGATTCCACCCACCGCACAACGCGAACATGAGCGGGTATAACCTTGGTTGTTTTAAAACACTCTATACATCAACTTGGGTTGGATTGAAACCGAGGAGAAGGTCATGTCAATTTTGGATTTTGCCATTAATCTAAATACAAAACCAAATAGAATTCATTGCACATTATTTTCCAGTCATAATGTATACAGTTATGTAAATATACAAGCTGTTGTTGCTCAAAAAAAAGTCATCTTTCAACACTGACTGTATCTGGTGCAGATACACTAGAAGCCACACTGTGAATCACACACACATGCACACTGTACCGTACAACCCACTTGTGTGTTTGTGTAAGCGAACAACAATCAGCGGCTGCCCAGAAAGTGGTTTGCCTTTCCTTTCCTGAGCTTATTTTCCACTCTGCTGTAAAACTAAGTCCAGAGATTTAGTTTGGGAGAGTAAGAGAGGGAGTAAGAAAAAGTGATTGAGAGAACCTCCAGTACTAATTGTAATCCAGCCACCCACCCCCACCCAACCCCCCACCCTTGTTTTCCCCCCATTTGACTCAGTCTGTTCTGCGCCATGATTTGCTCTCTACCCTGCCCAACACGGAATGTTAATCAGCAGAAAGCTGCTTTAGATTTACAAGGGGGAATTTGGATACACTTCTTTGAAACGTCAAGCACTAAGTCCTTCTATCAAACCCACTTTTTGGACTGTGGGAACTCTCCCGCAGTAGCAAGACTTCATATTTGGCCATGGAAGCTGAGTGTAATTTGGTGTTATGAGTTTATCCTCAGGCTTCTCCAAAGTGAACTACCTGTGACTCTTTGAAGATACCAGTGTTGTGAGACAGACATAGTACAGCACCCTTAAAGTTTATTAATAAATGTCTGGATTAACCCTCCTGTTGTCTTCATATTCTGTGTCCTCTGTGTCAAAATGACCTGTCTTCGTTAAATTATAAGCAGCTTAATTGAAATTGAAACACCAAGTCTTATTTTGCTTTAAGAAACAGCCTGTCATTCACCACAAATTGTGTGTTTTTATTCAAGAAAGGGTTGAGGTGATGATGTATTAAAATTAGGTCTAACATTTATAGGTTCCTGCTGTAAGAGATGGGTAACATACCTCCAGAATATCTTGCAGAACTGGACAATATGACCCTGAATGTATTTATTTCTTTTTAAATCTTAAGACCCTTCTAAGTTTCATTCAATTAATTTCTATCTACATATGCTTAATATTAAGCTCTTTTCAGTCTTGTCTTTTAATTGCTTTTTTTCTATCTTAATATCCTGCTTTATCTATTTTAATTTGCATTCATGGTTTTAATATAATGCATTTATTTCACTCTGGGAATGCATTTTATAACCACATTTTTATCTCTGATTATTTTAATGTGTTCTACTCTTTTTGTGATTTTTAATGTAATTTATTCAGTGGCTGTAAAACACTTTGAGGTGTCCTGTGGACGAATAGTGTTTTTTTTTTCTTTACTAAAACTGTGTCAGATATGACTGGACAAACACATTTACAATTCAAATATTGCAAAATCTGTTGAATTATTTTGTAAAGCCATCGCCAATTTAACAATTTAACAATTTTCCGTAATTTTCAGACAAGTTAATTCAATATATTATCCAGCCATTCTGTCTTGGTCATGCTTCTGTAACGACCTGTGTTTTTTACTATGACATTGGTGTTGGTTGATCTTATTTCTGTGACAAACCTTATGCGTAGTCCTGTGTTTTTCAGTCCTTTTCTTCTTGTCTTCCTTTACCGGGGCCACAATGTTGCAATCAGTTTAGCAATGGAGCCAACAAGCAACCAAATCCCAGCATGATACTCACTCTACCCGTTAAACCTTTAATGCTTATTTTTAATTACACTATAAGACATTAAAAATGATGTGTAAGAAGGATCTGTCATGAATAATTCAAGTGAGGAAATGAACAAACAAAGCAGCTGCATTGTAAATCTGAAAACATTACTTTTGTTTGAAATCTTTATTTGGAATATGTAGAAAATGAAATTAATACAAAACATCAATAATGATACACAAATGGTTGATAAGTAAACCAAAGGAAATATATATATATATATATATATATATATATATATATATATATATATATACTAAATTAAGATAAATGAAATTAAACAAGAAGGAGTAGGAAAAAGTAAAAACCTATATACGTCTACACTTCAGACCAGAAATAATGATGATCATTTGTGACAAATCCTCATATCCAGTTTTCCAGTTCCATTTCCAGATCCGGAGTGTCCAGGCTTTTACACTTCACCTCTGACTCAATGTTGAATTCACCTTAGTGTGCGTTTGACTGGTTATATGTGAGGATAGAGTTCAGGTTCGGGCCGGTGCTCAATGAAAGTGTTGTCTACCATCCAAACTGACTGGCTCTCTGTTCTTGTTCGCTTTGGCCAGCTGAGAGAAAATGAGCTGATCACACAGACAGAATGGGAGTAATTAGTGCACTCACACACATGCTTTGTGCTTTGTGCCAAGACTGGTCCCTGTTGTATGTTTGTGGAAGCGCTGAATAGAGGGCAAATTGTTCTGAAAAGCCAGGGCGACTATTCTTCTTTTCTAAACAAAGCAAACGACTCTTTTACTGTGGAAGCACTCGTCGTTTTCTTCTTTAAAAGTGAATTTCTCTACTCTACTCTCCTTTATAGTTTGGCCTACTGACTCTTTCCTGCATTTTTATACGTAAAGCTTAGCATCGGTTTAGATAATGACCTCATCCTTATAGTAAAAGTGGATTCAATTATGAGAGGCTGGGTTTGTGGTTAGATGTTTACGTGCGTGCGCTGTTGCAGTATGTGTAATATCCACGGCCCCATGTCATTAGGGGAAACAAAACGGGGCTCCATATAGGGTGTATTTGCAGTCGCAGTTCTGCACAATCAGCCAGCGAAACCTATAAAAACATGCCACTCAGTAATGGACCTATACTGTCCCTTTGCTGGGCACTTTGTGAAGTGGTGTCTCATATGGAAATGGGGAATGCTGAATGAGACTAGATAGCCACAGCCACCACAGTTGGTCTGGAATGTAGAATATAAAACATGATTAGAAAGAAGGACGCTGAAAGAAAGTGTAAGAAGCAGGGGATGGAGAAACTGAAGTCATGTTTAGGATTAGTAACGTAAAGGAGAGTATAGAGATCGCTGTGGGAAACTAAAGCCCCCCCCCCTCTCGATTCCTGTCACTCATAACTGGGTGAGAACTTTGGAGTTATGGTAGTAGGCTCACAAGCGTGCTCATAAGTTTACATACCCTAGAAGAATTTGTGATTCTTTGGCTATCTTTTAGAGTGATAACGCAGAAATGTTTGTTTGATTCGTGGTTAGTGGTTTGGTGAAGCCATTTATTATCAAAAAAATGTGTTTGTTCTTTTTAAAACATGCTTAAAAAACACAAACTATGACCCTGATCATAAGTTTACATACCCTAGTTCTTCATCGTCGTTATTGGATCCTTTAACATCAGTGACAGATGGAAGTCTTTTGTGGTAGTTGTGGATGACACTTTATTTTCTCAGATGGTAAAGCCGTCCATTCTTAGTAAAACACCTTCAGTTCCTTTCCCATTTTGAGATTTCTTGCATGAACTGCATGTTTGACTACTTCCCAAATTCAGAAATGGGAATCAACTAAGTCAAAGTTCTTCGTTACTGTACTTAAGTATATATATATATTTTAGGTATCTGTACTTTACTGGAGTATTTATCTTTCTAGAAACTTTTTACATTTGTTCATAAATATCTGTACTTTATACTCTTTACATTCTCAGAATAAACTTGTTGCTTTTTCAAACTAAACAGATGTGACGGTATGGAAAAAAATAAGTGACTATATAGGAAAAATCAGTGGAGGAGAAATATTGTGACATATTCATATTTGACTTTTTATCTCACAATTCATCTTTTTTTTAAATCTCAAAATTATGACTTCATCTCAATTGTGATTTTTTTTTACTTTAATTTTTCATAAATTTCCTGCCCATGCCCACACATTTGAGTAACTGTGACCCAATTGAACACAGTAACTCATTTTTAAAGGCTTTATTTTTGGGATAATTTTGAAACTTTTATGATTTTTCCTGGATAAATGAGTATTATTTCATTAATGCCAAAAAAATGCAGTTGTACCTTTTACTTTATTACAGTTGAGAAGCTGTACTTTTTCACTTTTACTTCAGTAAAGGAGTTGAATCACTACATCTACTACTATACTATTTTTTTCACACGAGTAGCTGTACTTCTACTTAAGTACAGAATTTGAGTACTTTGAACACCTCTGCCCAAAGTGGGTCAATGATACTGAAGTAAAAAAATTGGGATGGGAAATTTGCATCATTGTCATATTGGAACATTCAAAACTGTCCCACATATTCACACTCGAAGTTTTAAAATCATATTGTCACAGTTGCAATGATATTGTCAGTGTTTGCACATTTAGTAGTAGTTCTGTCTGTACCGAATCACTCATATATTTTTTAATTTTCTTCTGAGGAAACAAACAAGCTGTGTTTTTGTTGAGACTGTAAAAGTATTTAGACCAACATTAGTCTAAAAACTGCAGTGGTTTTTATCCCCCATTTGATCCTTTTTTTTTTTTTTTTTTTTTACCAAATATAGGAATTTTCTACTGGAATCTCAGCTGGCCTCATGTTGGGATTTATGAATGTGTGTGGGTGTGCACACTCATGGATTTAAGGAAGCTGCTTTGTACACAGATGATACGGTTACTTCCTCTTTTAGCCTCAGCAGGACCTCTGACCCATGATCCCTTGCTAAGGGGTCACTAAAGGTGTCAAGGGATGTCAACCAGACCCCATTTCTCTTATCTGTCAGATTTTCATGATTTATCTGACTTTAACAGGCATGTTTGTTTTTCTGTCTGCGCACATAGGTACAACGGTTCAGTCGTGTTTTTGATACAATTTTAATCCGAAATATCTCAATTTGAGCACAAAGACTTTATTGAATGGTCATTTAAAACTGGCCCGAATTTGAGTATAAGCAGCCTTAGCTTATGAATACTTCTCTGTCCGTCCACGTGGGGAGTTCGTATTTTGAAGCACACACTTACATGTTACCTTCTTAAATGCATGATTATTTTTAGTTCAAATACTAATAGACTACTTTACCATTCTCAATGGTGCTCTGTCCCACTTGGATTCTGTTTAGATAAGGATCCTGAGGAGGGTCTGCCAGAGCAAGCAAACTTATGGATATTTTTAACCCTTAACAGTGAGAACTTTCACTCACTGCAGATGAGATTATTCCTTTTTGTTCGAATCGCACTGAGAGTTAATTCATCAAGCTTCCAGTACCATTCAAGTTCACGCTCGTGGTCTGTAATAAAAGATCTGCGTGTGGTGCACAAACCTGTTAAAAACCGAAGAATGTGGTCGATGTTTATGTCTGGGTGAAGTTGAAAGTGTCAAAAAACAGGTGTTTTTTAAGCCTTTAAGGGTGAAAACAAGAGCCCGACCCTATGAGGGATGGATCACATCTGGCCTGTGGATTCCACCGCCATGACAGGAAGCCCAAGCATGTGTGTGTCTTTTATTGTGTAAAAGATACACTCTATGAAAGACAAGAGGAGATCAGGAGACTGTGGGGCAGAGACACACACCCTATCAAACACAGTCCTATTGTGTGACTGTCCTCCCTCCAGCCTCCACACAGGGACAAGCTCTGCCTCTTGGACCAGAATCAGAGCTGCTTTCTGGGGCAGGGGAAGTAGCTTTGAAGCCCCTTTTTGATAGCTCTGTGATCTGTCCACCATCTAATGAATGAAGAGACTGTTAAATGAGGCAGGGCGAGTGATGACTGCTGTGTGTGTGCGTGTGACTGCGCACACATTCTCTGAAGTCTTGGTGTTTTTTTCTGTTCGCTTACCGAGAATGTATAACAGGAGAAAAGACGATCATGTCCTTCAGTCTTTCAAACACCCTCGCTTTGGTAGACAAAACAAATGAGCACACAGGCCAATTATGCCTCAAAAATTTACTGTTGCCAGGCTTTAAAGTGATGGGAACAGAGATGAAGTCCAAAGGCAGTGGTGGAATATGGCTGCACACGAAGAGATGTTCAGGGGTTGAATCTTTTTAAGGAAAACTGTGGCACTAGTATCTGCTTAATTCAAGGTAAAAATAAACAAAAAATTCATCCATTATTAAATTGATCTTCATGTTGAGTGGGGTCACATCATTTAAGTGAATTTATTACATAAATAGTTGCGTAGACACAAAAATGTTTTGTTTTGATTTATGAATGTTGGCCTGGTGAACTCAGTAGTTGATATATTATCCTGAGTTGATTCAAAACATGCAGTTTTGCAATGGCTGAAGAAATACGAACTGTTCTCTCTGCTTGTTCTGGCCAGTTACACAGGGTAAAGCCCAAATACCTTCCAAAAAAGATATGAAGAGCATTAATATGCTCCAAATGCAAGATATTTTCTGCCGCAGTGGTCAGCTGTGGCTCTGATTAAAACTAACATATGATAACGTGAAAAGTAACATCGTTGAGAAATGCGTGGGAAGGCTGAGATGTGGTCGGATTCATCAGCTGTAAAATAAAAAAAATATGTGTATTTTGACACATTTGACAGTTGGTGAAGCTGACGTTGAAAACAATTTCTTGACATTATATTGGAAATTGAATGTAGAGAGCTGACAGTGTTATTATTGATGCGACATAACTCTTAAAAACACTTAATTAAAAGTGACAGCCTGGCTTGGCGCAGTTTCAGAAAACCTTTAACTTAAGAAAAAGTAGTTGTCTGATTTTTCTGACCTTGGTTTCAGCAGTAACACCGACATCACTGTGAGTGATAGCTTGGCTGAGCGTGGAGAGTAATGTAATGGTTTTAAGAGATAGTTTGGATGGGCTGAGGACTGCCACAGGCTTTGCGGTAAGTTTCAGCTGTGATTTGTAGCTGGGATTCCCACACGACATCTGCAGGGTCAACCTCAGAAATGGAACCATAATGGCCGCAAAAGAATGGAACCCTTGTGCCACTTGTCTTCCCCTGCCTCACCCTCCTCATAGTCTCGCATAGTTCCCCCTGCCCAACCTCAAGTCACATCCCTTCTCTGTATGACTCATCCGTCTTCCGACAGAAGTCTTCAACTGTGACGTCCCCAGCTCTCCACGCGGCGTTCCCTCCCATCCCCTCCCCTGTGTTTATACCCTGAGATTCTTCCTCAGTGCCAGAGAAAAATGATGCATGCAGTGCAAGAGCTGTCGGTGCCCATGATATTAGTGGTGGTGGTGGGGACAGGCCCTGGTTGGCTTGCGGACCTGCATCAGGCCCAGATGACGCAGGCTGGGGTTCAGCGGTGAAGCGAGCAATGGGGTGGGACTGTGGGAACTCGCGGGAGTGCGGTGGTGTCTAAAAGCCCCAGATTTCAATTGAAACTTTGATAAGATTTCAGATTTGAACTGTGTCACTGGAGGTCAAACCATGGGGTATTTTAAGAATGGTTAATATAGGCTTAAGTCTGTTCTGTCATGACGAAGTGGACGATTCAAATGACTGTAATTGGGTTTTGGAAAGAAGCAAAAAAAAAAAAAAAGTCTAGTTTTAACAGCTGATCTTAAATCACTGTGATCTATTCTACATATGTTTCATTAGTCTCAGGCTTATTATGAGGCTTTTTCTGAACTATTTAATGTATTTTATGCAGAGAGTTTGAGGACTGGAATGATGTCAGTGTGATGCTCTTGTGACTCACACTAAGACTTTGATTTGGAGAATATTGCTCACCCATTCACACATGCTTCCACACGTACACAGACATACCTGTAAACACTTTGGATTTTCACACACTCACAGATGTAAATGAGATGGCATATTTCTAAATTTAGGAGGCACGAATGTCACCAAACTTATTCCAGAATCCAGACTGGGGAGAAAAAAAAAATTTTGCCAACTGAATTTTTCTCATTTCCAGATATAATTATAGGACTTTTTCAGTGAGATATACTGTGAGAATGTAGCTTTAGACAATAGATCTTGAAAAAGGTATTTGAAGAAATCTCACTAAGATAATTTTCACCCAATGACCAAAGGTTCAGTGGTTCGAATCCAAAGTGTCCTTGAGCAAGACACTGAATCCTTCATTGCTCATAATAGGTCTGGCAGCAGCCATCTACTGGTGTATGAATGTGTGAATGGGTGAATGTGAGGATTTGTAAGGTGCTTTGGGCACCATGGGTACATTAAAAATGCTATATAAGGTCAGTCTATTTACCATTTGTTCTTTTACCATTTTTTTTTGCTTTTTTATTAATTTTTACTTGTGTTTAGCAGGGCATTTTTCCAGTGCAACATCTCTCATGGATGCCACTTCATTTGCATAAACCATGCTCGTGAATGGTAAGTCAGTTGAGGAGATTACGCGGAGCAAGAAGAGATATTACAGTAAATATACATGTACGGGTTCTCAGCTGTGTAGACAGGCTTGCATTTTCCAACATGACAATGACCCAAAACATAAGGCCAAGTTAACCTGTCATTGATTACAACAGAAAAAAGTGAAAGTGAAGGTTTCCGTCCCAGTTTCCTGACCTCAGTATCTTTAAATCACTTTGGGGTGGGGGGGGTCGAACATGCAGTTCATGCAAGAAAACCTAAAATTTGAAAGGAACTAGAGGTTCTTTTTACCAAGAAGAATGAACAGCTTTACCATCGGAGAAAATAAAGTGTTTGATCCACGACTACCACAAAATACTTCCATCTGTCCCTGATGTTAAAGGAGCCAATACAGAGGATGAAGAACCAGGGTATGTAAACTTATGAGTAGGATCATTTGGATAGTTTCTGTTGACAGTATGATGTAAAAAGATCAAACACATTTGTATGATAATAAATGGCTTAACCAAACCACAAGCCATGAGTGAAAGAAATGTGTTTGTATTGTCATTCATATTCATAAAAACTGACGCACACACAAAAATATCTGAAATACTGCGAGGGTATGTAAAGTTATGAGCACATCTGTACCTCACCACTTACCTGAAAGTCCTTAAAGGTGTCATTCCACTGAAAACCACTTTTCCACGCCCCTTTTGGAATCAGATGGGTCACCCTGAGTTACCAACGCATACAGCGTTTTCTATAAGTGGTAAATACAGCCAGTGGACGTGACACACCACCCAGCAAACGACACAGAGAAATGACTCCGAAAAGCCTGTCCACTACATGTCACTGGGACATTGGTGCCACCCATGTGGGGTTAAGCCCATTCCCCATTGCAGCAAATCTAAAGTAGCATTAGCATCTACAAGAGAAAATGGCGCCACAGTAGCTGCTGCACAAACTTGGAAAAAAAAAAAATGGTGGATCAAACTGGAAATATAGCCTCGTTTTTTTCCCTGCATGGTTTCAAAATAAGCGACAGCACGGAACCTAGCTGGATGCTACTCTGAGATAGTACACATACACAGAGCGAAAGGGGAGGAGGGAGTGTTCCTTCATGCATTCTGAGCCAATCAGAGATGCCTCATTACCATGTCATGAACATGTATGAGGAAGTACTGGTAAACTCTGTAGTTCAACCTCTTGTCACTTTTCTACCCTCCAAAAACAGCTTGAAACAAAGCAGTATGGACGTTTTTCTAAACAGAACCAACACACAATGCAGTCAATAACAAAGCAGTTGGAGACAGCAGACTTGATAGGTGCCATAGGTGTTGACTCATCTGACGTCTGAAGGCGAGACGATGTGAATCTTGTCTGAATTTTGAGATATTACCACTGATGTGTTTTAGCTGTTGACCTTTAGTGTGACCTTGACCTTTGACCTTCATTGCTCAAAATCTAATGGGTTCTTCCTTGAACCATTATCTATCATTCCGGAAAGTTTAATCAAAATCCGTTCAGAACTTTTTGCGTAATCCTGCTGAGAGTCAGACAAACAAACTCAAATTTAATCCGTCCTTGGCTGAGGTAATAATGGCGAACACAACAATATTAATGAAATACCAATGGAATGACACCTTTAATGAAAAATAGATTCACAGCTATGTTTATGTACTGCATATACAGTAGCATTTCTAGCTACATGTATCCAGCTGTAACAGCAGGGCCTGCTGTTTAATTGACAAAGACACTCAGTGCATTGTGTATTTTATGGAAACAAACTATAGTATATGGACAGACTTAAGTTTACTATGGTCGTGCGAGCGCATAAATACGTGTTTAAGCTTGTGTACAATTTGTTTATCTGACATGCAAGGTCATTGTAGCAGCAGTACTTTGCTAGAGGCAGCTGTTTCCATTGTATTAGAATGAGCAGTCAGCACATATTATACAAGTCAGATGGTGCAGAGAAAGTGCGAGAGAGATGGAGTTTTGAATGACACTGAATTGCCTTTGGCTGCATAACTATGTTGTATGTTGGATTGGAGAGATGTTGTTTTGGTGTTCATTTATGATCAATAATATAGACGGATTTTCTCTGCTTTTGTTTAGCTTTGTTTTAGGAGGACAATATAAAAATTTTTTCATGAAATATTAGCAGAAACGTGTATATATATATATATATACATATATATATATATTTTATTTTATTTTATTTTTATTTTTTTTTAATTTATTTATTTATTTATTTTTTTCACATCTTCAAAGATGTGGCTGTATGAGACAAAAGGGTACAATACATTTTTTTGTTTATTGCTTTATAAGAAAAACAAATGACAAAACTCATTTTTTTGTCACTTTCAACATGTCATATCTTGGATGTTGTCTTGGATGACGCATGAACATGTGCCGAAAGAAGCATGTGGGAACAAAGCAATACTTGGCAGATTTTAGTGACTTATGAATGATTCTTAGTGCAATACTTTGCAGCCCCCCCACCCCCCTCCCCCCAACTCTGGAACTCTCTCCCCCTACCCATCAAGAACTCAGACTCACTATCCACATTTAAATCCCGTATTAAAACCCATCTTTTTCAAACTGGCTTTTCGCTTAGTCTTTATTTTATTTTATTTTATTTATGTATTACTTTTTAATGCATTGCTTGTTTGTGTGTTATGTAAAGTGTCCAAAAAAGCGCTATATAAGTTTGAGGTATTATTATTATTATTATCATTAGTACTTCACAAATCCATGGAGTATCCAAAATATTTTTTTCCACCACTGTTACACTAAATCAGGAAGTCCTCCTCAATAACACACATCTCATAGTAGAGCTTATAATATCACAGGATGTCCACCCAGTAGCTGGATCATGTCTTACCCATCTTTTGTTGTTACAGAAATAATGTGGTTTGTTCGTACAGAGATAAGACAATGTTCTACTGTCCTCGGGGGTGACTACTGTTGCATGTAAGACAAAACAGTGTGTGGCAACGCGATGGGGCAGATAAAGCCTTTACTGTGGGTCATAAACCTCACTTTATAAACAGAACCAATCCTGCCAAACGTAATGCCAAGTCACACAGCGGCCCATTTAGCTGACAATGCCCTTCACTGCTGGGAATCAGAGCAGAAACCATTAAGGACAATTTTGGTCATACAGGCCCAATCGAGTCATTTAATTATGTAGATTTCACTGCGGCATATGTTTTGATTTAGCCAAACGGAAAGCAGAAAACAGGGTTTATTGGCAACTGTCTAACAAAAGTTTGAGTTGCCGAGCGGCTTAACCTTTGGAAACTGTCATACGTGCTTTAGTCCAAAGAGTAATCCGAGGTTTAAAGCAAGGTTGATTTATTTTGTAACAAAGAAAATCTTCAAAGTATTCATGCATGAAAACATCTCACATTTCAGTTAACTGATATTCAGGAAATTCATAATACACCAGTAAACAGCCTTCTAAGTAATCCACAACAGCAGAACATATTTTAAAAGTGCAAAGCAGGAAAAATTCAACTTTCTCTCATCATCTATTGTAATGGAATTATAGTATTATTATTTCTTTATGCTTTGTATTATTACTTTGTCTTTGTAAATCACATCTGAGAATGTTAAGTGATGATTGTGTTTAACCCCAAGACATGTTTAAACCAGTCAGCAACAGTAAGAGGGGTTCTGGTTGTCATCCATACTCAAATTCCTGCATCCCTTTTTGATTGACAGTTGTATCTGTATAAGAGGCTGTGTTTATCCGTGGTCTGGCAGAGATCTCTCCATGTGTGTGTGTGTGCTCTGTCTTGAACATAACTTACTATAATAATTATTCAAAAGATCATTATGATTCCAGCTTCATTTTTAATTAAACTGAAATAATTCTGTGACACTACTACTCAACACTAACCCTCACCTAGAATGAACTGACGTTATGTTACAGCACGTGATCCAATTAAAGTGTGTCATTACAAGGGCATTAACGACTTCAGGTTTTTTTTTTTTTTCCAACTCGACTTATCTGTCAATAAACTCGAAATTGAGTCGACAAGTTGTGATGACGTCATCACATTGGACATACGTCTGTCCAGCAGTGTGCAACTTGTATTAAAGTTCACTGCATACATGGTAAAAAAAAAAAGTCATTTCAACAATTGACATCAAACTTTGATTTTTAGGTAGGTGTGTGTTTCTATTTTTGGGAAAATGTATTTTGAAATGAGGAAAATGTATTAAAAAAAAAGTTAAGATTTCTAGTTTTTTAGTGTGTTTCGTGACACAATTCTGTGTTAATTTCATAAACCCAAACTACATTTATTCCATACACAGTAGAATTTTACTGTATATTATGTCATATTCTGAACACAGTGTTTAAAATTAATAAATGCATATGTAATGAATATAATGTTAATCATATGTGTATGTTGTAGATGTTATAAATATATTATCAATTACGAATTGAAATAACTAAAAATGTAATTTGATATTTCCTTTTGTGGTTCATACTTGTCATTTTTGGCTTTGTCCATCCATATTTATGTATGATCAAATATTTTTCCTGTAACCAATTATTAATTTGTAAAGTAAAGAGTTTAAGGTGTGCACTGAATACATTTTAGGATGAAAATGTCAGAAAGTTTTGAAATTTTTGCAAAAAAAAAAGGAATTTTTTTTGTCCATCCATGGCGCAGTAGGTTTTTATATTTTTATCAAAAAATATTTGAGACTAAATGTTACCCTTTGAGTAAAATGTCAATAAATAAGAAATAAAATTACAAGAGTAAACTGATTGTACATACATTATACAATTTCAATAGAGTAAATCAGATCTGCCCGTCTGTCTCCTCCAGGTTTTAAAGATGTGATGTGGAATAAACTTAATGCACAGTGAATGAAATATGAGCCATAAAATACAGGTAATCTTTTATTGTCTGTAAGTCTACTCTAGCATTTGATCAGATCAGGTGACCTTTGGAAACTACACAGGATGTGTTTACACTCATTAGGTCGGACTATGACATTTATGATGCACAAATATGTTTGTAAGTGTGACAGTGTTCTGTGAAAAGATTTATTGGTTGCCAAATGGTTATAAAATATTCTTTCCTTTGTTCCCCTGAACTCAGTCAGCTGGGTTTTTTTTTTTCTTTTTTTTTTTTTTTTCTCTTACCTCAGAGCAAGCTTAAAGGAATTTCTCAAACACGCATCATCAGCTTTTCTTCACAGCATCCCTCACAGATTCCAATAAGAAGACACCGCTTGCCCGGAAGCACATGGGAATGTCATTTTAGGGATGGCAGCCCATCTATTCCCTTTTGGGAAAAGTAGGAGATGAGGAAGAGGTTTTTCTCCCCTCAGGTTTTGTAAATAAATCCTCTTTCCATTTCTTTCTTTTTTTTTTTTTTTTTTTTTCTATCCCAATCCATCCCCCGCTTATTTCCTCTGGCTTGGCAGGAACCTCGCCTCTGATTCTTAAGCCAAAATAAAGGTTAGCTTTTGGGCATCCATGTTCATCCGGATCAAATAGACACACAGTAGCTAATAGTTCTGGATGTTATGTAAGCATATATCACTCCTGGTTTCAAAACTTAATACTTAATGAAGACGTCAAAGCTAATGGACCCCTGAGAGTTCCCCAAAAACTATGTGACTGCGGTCTCATCACCACTCATCACAACATTTACTCATATTAGCTGGAGATAAGCAAAACAAACGAACACAGCAATGAACCAACATGATGACATCTCTGGTTTATGTAAGAGTGATGTCATTTCCTTACCAGCAGTTACTCTGACGACCGGCTGTTATGTTGAATAAAGGAGTAAACCTGCCCTTAACCTGTCAGATTAATCATAGGAATCTTACTGTTGTCTGCGTTTACAAGGGAGTTTTGAGCAATTGCACACTTTTAACGTTATCTGACTTTGACTCCCATTCTCCCTTTAACGTTATATCCACCATGTCAGAGATATCTAGACTCAGTTTGCTTCGTCTCTGGAGATTTAGCTGAAGAGGAAATGCCACACATGTCCTAGATTGACCCGAGTTACACTAATGGTTAAAGTACCCAAAAAAAACAAAACAGAAGGGGTTTGTTTTATCGGTTCTCTTCACCTAAAACATCAAGTGAGAAATGGGTTTGATGTAGAAAACCTAAAAACAAGGCTTGATGATTCTGACGTTGATGGTGAACTTTGACCTTTTCAGTCCTATGCAGAAAGATAGTTGATACCATTAAACACTGGACTCGCTTTGGTGTGTGTGTGTGTGTGTGTGTGTGTGTGTGTGTGTGTGTTCCTATCTTTATGGGGACATTGATATGTTTACACAGTCACAACATGGGGACCAAAATTCAGGTTCCCATGAAGATTAAACATAAATAAAGGTCCCCACTAGTAAAATAGAAATGACATGGCCCTATAAATACATTAATTTGTTTTTTGTTTTTTTCAGAAGGTCCCCATAAAGTATGGGGCAAACAGGTGCAAAGCAAAATATGTATTTTTTAAAGGTTTGAAGACGTGTTTACCTTTTTTTTTTTAAAATTTATTTACTTTTTACTTTAATGTATTTTTAAACATTATAAAATTGTTTTCATTATTTATTCATTTAGTTTGAATTACTACTATTTATTTTATTTGTTGTTTTTTTATTTAGTCATTTTTTACATTTCAATACATTTTGGTCCTCATGAGACATGGAAACAAGAATGTGTGTGTGTCCTTTTTTAATTGACTGTTTTTTTTTCATACTTGTTTTTGTACTTGCTTGTTTTATACTTTTTATTCTTCATTGTAGGGATCACCAATCCTGGTCCTCAAAGGATGGTATGTTGCATGTTTTAGATGCATCTCTTTTCCAACTCACCTGATTCAAAGGATAAACCTACTGTATCATTAAGCTCCGCAGAAGCCTGACAATGGTGGTCAGGTGTGTTGGAAGAAAACCTCTAAAACATGCAGGATACTGGCCCTCGAGGACCAGGATTAGTGACCCCTGGTGTAATCAGTGTATTGGAAAATGTAAAAGCAAATGTTCTTGCACTATACAAAAGTATCTGCAATGACAATAGAGTGTATTATTCTAAAACACTTATTTATCACTAAATTTCAGTAGATATTTCTGATATGACTATTAACGATAGACCAATATATTATCAGGCTCATATATTGGCCAATATTGATGTTTTTTTTTTCTTGTATTGCTATCAGCCTGTTTTATTGGCTAATATGCTCTTTTTTTTCCCACTTCCATAACTTATTGACCGGTGAAGTTCACAGCACCTCTGTGTTCTTGGAGATACTGCTGTCCACACACACAAAAAAAAAAAACTATTTTTTGAGTGTAGTAATATGTATTCAGTTAACTCTCAGAATTTGTATTTTCTAATTGTAATTAAAGAAAAAAAAAAAAAAATCACTATCACTTCCAAATATTGGCTTAGAAATATCAGCGGCCTATATATATCTATATCGGTCAATCACTAATGACTATCCATATTACTTTGACATTTTCAACTCAGTTATTTTTCTACAATAAAATCCTATTCCTTTATGGTGTAATCGGTGCTGTTTTTAATTTCAGAAACGGACATAAAAACTGCACCAGACTGTTAATTTCTGTTGTTTACATTAGCTTTATGTGATTGTTGACTCTGTTTATTTTGGCTCATGTTCCCATGTGTGTTTATTTGCCCTTAGCAGCACAGGTTACATGTTACTAGGATTAGTGTTACACTGAGTAAATACTAGCAGCAGTTGTTGTGGGCCTGCTGTAGGGGCATTTCTAATTGCTCTTTTTTGTATCGCACCCAAACAGATTACTGTATATTAATTCTAAATCGGCTCTCTCTCTTTTTTTTTTTTTTTTGTAGGCGTTTTGTCTCTTCCGGCCCATTTCAGTCCTTACACAGAGAACCAGCAGACGTCTGTGGACAGCAGGGAGGATGCCTATGCCCAACTGGAGCTGAGGACCCTGGAACAGTCCCTGCTGGCTACGTGTGTGGGCAGCATCTCTGAACTCAGTGAGTGTTTGCAGATTGTAACACATGAACTAATTATTTCGACAACTCAAATGTAGCAGCTGTGATACTTAATAACACTCTCCATATAACAGTCCAGGTAATGTCAGTGTTTTTCTAAGACATTCCTATTATTTAATCAAAGACAAAAAGCATCTCCTCTGGCAAAAACACATTATATATGTTGTGTCACTTTAGTAGAGATAACATTCCCTCACTTTCCGACATATAATTCCATCTTGTGCTTTGCTGTGAAAAACATCTAATTTCCTCCTTTCTATAAATAATGAATGTGATTGCTTTTTTACACTTGGAGCCTTTGAGAACACAGTGATAATTGCTGTTTCCATACAGTCTGCCCCGGTGTATATTTTGTTGCCTGCTTGTTTGCTTACTTTTTTACCAAGCGGGATACATCAGTTCAAGCTTATTTCTTTATTTTTTTTTTTCCCCAAAAAATTCTTAGTCAGCTCTCTCAGACTTTATTTCATCGCTGTATACTTATATCCCTTGACAGTCTTTATTCTGTTTATGGACATTGTTTTCATGCTTTCTTTTGTTTTAACTCCCCTGTTTAAGTATATGGATGCTAAAAGAGAAGTGTTATTTGTTGAAGGCAATTTGGTAAATGTAGTTTTAGTGGAAAAGTATGCTGTACACTATGTATGGTACAGTTAAAATGCCATTAGGGACATTATTTAGATGCTTCATTTAGAATTCCTGGCAGTACATTACTTGAAATGTACACAATAGTGTGTTTATTGGGCTTTTAACAATATATGGGAGTACATCGGATGCCAGAGGTTACATATAAGATCCATATTAAAAATAATGATGTGCCACTTACTATGTTTAAAAGTCTTTTAAAATGTCTAGATGTATATTTGCTTGTGAAAATACCCGAGCTGTTGCAAAGGGAAGGTATTTGCTTTACTGTATTAACTAGGGGTGCAAAAAAAAAGGTTGTGCAATATGTCAGGATGTTTCATTTGACAAGTCTGCATCAATATTAAAAAGTAATGTGTCAATATGTTTAGTTTTTTACTCAAAACAAGTATGGCAGAGGTTCTTTTTTCAGTATATATTTTGTTCACTATTATTTAACACTGTTAAATAATATTAAATAATGGTTATTTGAAACATCCTAAAAGCAGATGTTGGCTCCTTTGTTGGGATTATACAAAAATAATGTTCCAATAATAGTTATGAACTAATAGAAACTAAAAAATTTGAGCAGGTTCGTAAAGTAAAGTTAAAATTTTTATCGAGGTAAATTTTGTGATATAGCATTAGATCCCGTTCTGATCAAATAATGTGTTTTCCAGGAAATAAAATAGCATTTTAACACTATTATTATGATATTATTACCTAGTATTTGTAGTAGTATTTGTATTACATGACTAGATTTTTGCCAAAACGCACCCTTAGTTTTATCTTTTTTTGTCTAATCTGGACAGAATTAACATCAGTTGTTGATATGCACATGTGTTGTCAGCTGTTTGTTTAATGTGAGTTGAGACAGAACTAGAATAGAGAGGAGACGAGAAAGGGGGTGGTGGGTAGGAAAGAAGTTTTAAAATGGAAAGGATTAAGGGTTAAGGATGGAGGGCATAGTGGGCGACGCAGGATTTAGATGTGTGGGGTGTGGAGTTTGTCTGATGTGTAAGGGGAAATGATGGAGAGGTAGAGAGGTGAAGAGTGAGGTTGTCAGGGCAGGGAAAGAGGAGGAGGGATGAAGATTAGTGTTGGCCGAAAGAGGGGATAGGTTTTCCCTCTCCAAATGAACTAACACTCTGCCATTTGTTTCCCCAGTACAAGGCCACGTTCATACGCCACGGCCGTTAGCGAGGCATTAAGAAAGTGTACACACGCTCCCCGACACAGACATACTCTTTCTCTCACTTGCTCAGTGCTCTCTTTGTGCCACATGTCTTTGGTGGTGTGAAGCTGGGCTGTTCTGGGCAGGACTGGCACGCTTCACGGTCATTCACGCCTACACACGCAAACAGTCATCAATACACATACACACAACAAAAACACAGAGGACCTGGCAGGCGGATCTAAGCTCATGGGACCCGGGCAGACACAGGAGCATCTGTAACCGAGCTGCCGAGTCCTGCTGGATCTCCAGACTGGACTTGGCCAGACACTGGAACACACAGCATACATAAACATGATGGATAACTGATGGCAGGGCATTGGACATTTCAGCTAAAATGTCCAAATTTGTTGGAAATATAGCGTCGCCAATAGCCTGGCTCAGAGAGATGTCTTCAGAAGTGTTTGAGAATTTCATTTGCAGCTCAGCGGTGGTCTTCCTCCAGCTATGGGAACCTGCTAGTATGGGAACCTTCAGTCGACTAGAAGAAATATTAAAGATCAGTGCTTGGACTAGCCAAAAAAATATGTTGAGCTTTCAGCCTAAGCTCTGTAACCCTGATTATAATTGACGGATCACGTTGAACCCACTGAGAAAGTTATTACTATGTGTGAGTTTACTCCACATCCTCCAGTTACCTAATTTGTTGAAACTTTAAGTGTTTTCCCTCATTTCCACATTTTACAAATCTGTAATAAGGTGGTGAATGTGTCGCAGTGTGCTGACTTTTTGGCCTTTAAAAAAAAAAACAAAAAAAAAAAAACTCCAATATAAGTTGTCATCTTAGAATGAAGTATTTCATAACCCTCTGACCCCCACGGCTCAGTGGAGCCTCGGGCCATAATATGGACGGGAAAGCCTAGGAGAGACTCTCCATCTTGGGCCAGAATTCCTGGGAGACCTCCTGCAGGGGACTGCTGGTGGTGGTTAACACAAAGGAGGCCCTTCAGCTTTAAGTGGGGTCTGTTTTGGGAGGGCTACTCCAATGAAATCCCCCTCGTAGTACCCAGAGACCCCTAATATAGACACACACACATGCACACTGTTGATATCCTCAGCCTCGGCCTCCATACCTCCATACATCCTCTTAGTCTCTGTAATCTGGTTAGAAATTAACCCAGGGGTAATTATGTTAAATGAGTGTTACACGATCCCAAGTTCCACCAGGCCTCCCTCAGTCACGATGCCAGTTCATACCCCTCCTCCACATACCCTTACTGTGATATATTGTATCTCCCACTACTCCTGCTCTGACACATATGGTCACGCTCATGGTGATGATGTTATCTAAATGCTTTACTCTATCCAGCTCATTGGCCTCTTTTTTTAAGTCACTGTAAATGTGTGTTATACAAGTGTCTGGCTGTTCCACACACGCAATGGGAGGACAAATACACTGATAGCATGGATGTTTGCACAAAATTGGCATTTAAGACAAAGATTCATGTATTTAAAGAGACTTAATCATGGATCTTAACCTTGCTGCTATCATTTAGTGAACTGACACCCACTTCTCCAGGCTCAGTGTAGTGATTGTATAATGTCAATCAAACCGCTGAACAGCTCATTAGAACCGGTGATCTACTGTCTTTCAGCCCATTAACTCTTTCAGTGAGTTAAGATAAATGAGTATTTAGACTGGCCGTCTGGCTGTGCTTACTGATAATGACACGTTAATGGCGAATACCACCAGAGACATTGAGAGAGCGTAATGAGTAAGGGGAGCTGGATGTAAGTAATTCAGGAAAAGGAGGAAATCCGGTTTGATTACAGATCCACAAGGCTTCTACTGAAGATTATAAACTGTTTTTCATAGCATAAATGTTCAGAAGTGTCACTTGACATTTATTTAGGTCTGACATAGTATGCTTACATTTTTGAATGTTTGAATATTAATAAATAATGAGCTGACCTAATGACACAAATCCACTTTGTACACAGACTCTATCTGTACACTGCAAGTGTCGAAGTCTTATCAAGTGTATTTTTCTCTTTTCTAGTCCAAATATCTCATCACAACTTAAGATAAGATATAAAGTAACATTTCAGTGAGATAGAAGACCTTATGTTTAGACAATAGATCTAAATTCAAGAATTGTTTCCACTTCTTCCATTGGCAGATTTTTATTTTGCTTAAATTAAGAAAATGCATATTGAATTTAAAAAAAATGCCTTTGAAACAAATGTAAATGATCTTGGTAAGATTTTGTACATCTATATATCTACTTATGTCTCACCGAAAAGTTATTCTTCAGGTGTTCATGTCTTATTTTAAGTCTAATTAGATGTTTTGACTAGAAATGAGAAAAATACACTCGGTAAGATTTTGTTTTTCTATCCTAATGAACAAAACTAACACCGTTTGTTACTGTTCTTTTGCTACAGGTGACCTGGTGTCCCGTGCCATGCACCACATGCAACGCTTGAGCTCAGTACGTGCAGGGCTGAGCCCCGCCCGTCACGCCCGTCCCCAGCAGCCCGTGTCCTGGTCACCGGACGCCCTCCACACCCTTTACTACTTCCTGCGCTGCCCACAAATGGAGTCCATGGAGAATCCAAACTTGGATCCCCCACGCATGGCGCTTAGCAAAGAGAGGTGGGTTCCATGCATGACTGGACACAGTTTTATATCCTCTGCAGAGTGGACTACAAGCAGTGAAACAACAGATCTAATCTCTGACAGTTGTGTTTTGTTCCTGTTGGTTTTGCAGCCAACCTAAGAAATCTGTTCTTTAGTTTTGTTGCTTTGTATTATTTACTCGTGCAATGGCTTGATTTTCAACCCAACCAACTTTAACAGATGTAATTAGTGCCATTACACAAATGCTAATACATAAACATCAACCCTCATGAGATGTTATCATGTGAAGAGCTTCAGACATTTGCTGCTCAGCCTTTGTTATTTCCACTGCCCTCTTGTAATGTTAGTGTTAATTTCTCTGTGTAAATAACAGGTAACCAGAAACCTCCAGGTGTAATGGCTGAAAATGGCAGTTTGCACCTTTTTAAAAGCATGAATTAAGAGGATGACTGGTAGTTTAAAGTGTTTTAGGCAGTGCTAATGGTCTGTAATTCTGTTAGAGCCTCCTTTGGTTGTCTTTGTAGAGTAATTATTGTAATTCTTGTCTTTTAATCATCAAGGAGAAGTGTGGGACCTAGTTTGGAGTGAGACAGTGACATGATTAGACATTTTCAAATACTGGACTGTAAGGTTTTACACAATCCTTTTTAGTTCTGGGCAATGTCCATCATTTTTAGAGGTATGTTATGTAAGTTAAGTTAACATTATAGTACAACATGACTGTGTTTGTCTATGTGAGAAAAGTACTTGCAGACACTTCCACATCTGTGCTCACAGGTCTCCAAAACATTCAGATGTGTGTTTTTAGAGTAACTCCATGTAAAAATAAAATGTCAGTGGAAAGTGCTCTCACATGTTAAAAAGGTTAATTACACGTTCAATTGATGTATAGAGGCCCGTCTAGAGGTAGCACCCCAAAGTGCATAAATACAAAGGAGGTCCATCTAGTGTGTTTGTTGAGTTTTCTATAGTCAACGGTCTGGCTGTTCACGTGTGAAGAAATGCAGGTTTGCGATTGCCAGGTCATGATCAGGACATTACATTTGTGAGATAATGGTGAAGGTTCGTGTGATCATAACGGCCAAATGTGCATCTCTTCTTCCCTAAATCCAAACACATATGTACACGCAGGGCCAGCTGGCTCATGTGCATGTAATAATGAACAGACAGAGTGTGGGTGAGCGAAGGTGTGCTCCTTATTAGCATCAAAGAGACTAGAGCAGCAAACACCCTCTCATCAAACACTGGTGTTTTCCTCCAAATCTTCAGATGTTTTTAATATTGACTGTATATCAGCGTGGTTTATATGGACAGGATGAAGTGATTTAGTATCGTATTTATATTGCAACATCTGTAACATATACTTTTTATAGAATCCGAACAGTTGGCCTCTGTTTATGCCTGTATCTCCATCTCTGTGTGTGCTTTCCGTTAATGTTACGGGGCAGCGTGCAGGGCAGGCTCAGGTACCAGGGCTAGAACAGTGTAAACCTGGTAGTGATTACAATTTGAGGGCCCAGTAATGATACAGGCTTCTCTCCTTCAATGGGCCTCTCCATCTCCCTGGCTCTCTCTCTCTCTATTGAAAGCTTTATAAAATTGTTGGTGGAAACCCAAAACCACTAAATTCGTGTGGGCCACATCATCAAACATTTTAGGAAGCCTGCATAGAGCCTGGAATGCTCAAGACTTTGTTAGAAACGCCCTTTTTTTATGATCATTTTAAACTTTGTGCTTAGTTGTAAGTGACGATATTATATGGCGCTGTGGGAAGGCTTATCTCTATATGTCTACATATTTATTCATGAACTCTGCTCTTGTCACGGGTGTAGAGAAATGCCATTTTTATTAGTGATGATTTGTAGTAGAGATTTAGTGATAGTGATTTATTAGATGATGATTAATTCAAATTAGTGCCTTACTCCGATTAAAATCAAAGTTTTCAAAGCCTGTAAACACCTTAGTTGGACTGTAATTGAATCAAAATGGAGTTTGAAACCAAGTCAGATAATGTAATTGTAATATAATTTCTCTGCACATTTAAACACCACCCAATCCTAGCTCGACTGCGATTGGCCTGGACACACCCCCTTCAGGAAGTGACCAGAGTCACCATGACAACATGCATGTTACTGTACTAAATCAGAGTGAACAGTACATCTGAGCTTCTGCAGCATGGTCGTCCATATCGTCTTTGCATGTTGTCATTGTCCTACTACTATGTCTGTGTCTAATCTGCCGCATTCGTTTAGTTATTGTTCTTCTTCTATGGCGCCGACCGGAAGCATGCTAATGGGAAAGGTCGTGTAGAGCTGCATTATTTTTTTTTTTATTTATCTTGCTGGCATGTAAACTCAGATTTCTGGGAAACACCAGTTAAGTCCTTAGTCCTTGCGGAGTAAGGCAATAATTTGAATTTCTAAGTGCATGTAAATGTACTGACTGAAAGATCCTTTTTTTTTTTTTTTTTTTTTCTTTCATCAGCGAGGAGCATTTTCAAGCCCTCCTCTGAGCAGACCACCCCCAACCTTCCCACTTCCTTCAAAGAAGCACTAATGGATAGATGTGTTATAGTGATAAGAAGTGGCCGGTGGAGGTTACTTTAACGAAAACTTCATCAGATCACCCTTTATGAGGGTAATCTGACTCTAAATCAGCAGTTAACCTTGACCCTTTGCAGCCCATAATGGGGTCTCCTTAAAGGTCCTATTGAAGTCGGTTCAAACGTGAACTAAACCGCACTGAAAACATATGAGGCTGGAGAAACGTGTGATGTTGCCTCCTAGCGAGAAAAGCCTGTTCTTTTTAATGTAGGACAGGTTAGAGTTCAGACGCACCTGGCCATGCTCGGAACTTTGACTGTCATTTTATGGTCACCCAGGTGGTGCTGAGAAAGGCACCATGAATCACAGCCTGAATTTATGTGCGCATGTGGGTGAGTTTACGTATGTATGCATGCATGTGTGTGTCTAATTTGGCTGTTCTCAGTGTGTAGCCTTACCATGTTGGGTCAGTAGGCTAGCCAGAAGGACTATCCAGTTACAGCGTTAACAGACATTCAGGCTTTGATGTCGGACAAACACCCTGACAAAGCTAAAGTTTGCGTTTCAAGCTGAGGGGCATAACCCAGACACAGAGGTCAGGTGGGGAGTGTATGGGGTAACACTTCAGATGCAGAGCTCACAGTTTCGAAGAGAAACAGGCAAGAAGGAATTGTGGGAAAAGGGCTCAGAACAGCATGGGTGATGGTCCAGACATGATCCATGTGTCTGAAGTTGTGGGCCACTGGCAAAGGTGTGTACACAGTCATTGAGTCAGTGACTGGGTGTTGATGCACATTTAGGTTCAGGCTTATACACACACACACATATACACAGTCAAAGGGTAATTTGCATTAAATAACAGCTGACAGACTTTTACTAAAAGGGTGATTTTCTGAATTTGGTGCACTTTGTGTTTCATATAAAGTAAACCACAAAATACATTCTAAAACACGTAATGACTGTTCTTCAGGTTACATATAATGTATAAAAATACAAAATGAAAAAAGCCTACCTTGTTTATTATGCAAGAATTATTACTTTTATAGCATATTGTCAACGCAGTACAACATAGGCTGTAAAATATCGATTGACCCACCAGATTTTTCTCTGCACTTATCACTGAACATTAAGTATTAAGAGCTGAATACAGTTGATTGGAGCTGCTTTATTTCCGGATTACTTTTCAGGGAAGTATGCATGCCTGGAAGCAAGTACGGTGTTAAGTAGCAGGGAGGATGCTCTGTGGCATTTAAATGAGCAGACATGAACAGACACAAATAGCCCTGTTTCTGTTGAGTGGAGCCCATTAGCAGAAGTAACATTGATTAGCAACCTCAATGCTCCTCCTCTTGTCAGACACATGGTGTTCTTATCACTCTCCACCCATAGCGTCATCTCCAAACTGCCAAAAAAACTAGCCAACCCCCTTCCTATTTTAGACATACTCCACCTGCCTCCCAGCTATTTCCTCAACACTCTGTCTGTGCTAGAATCAACCCCATTAACCATTCACTCCTCCCCTTTAGCTCTTTGTCTAGTGGTTAAGTGTCACTCATGACAGCAGGACCCCTCCTCATGTCTGATCTCTGGCTGATAAAACACTGAAGCAATATATGGCAGAATGGCTAAAAGATAAAAGAAACAGAAGCACAGCAGGGTATCTGCAGTGCCCTAAAGGTCAGATATACACAGGGTATTTTGGGATGCCTGAATACACTGCTGTCCAGGTGATAAAAGTCACTCAATGCAAAAAAGCCTGAAATGTATCATTCATTCATTGCAGTAGAATCAATTAACTACTTCACTGAGTTTTATCTTTAATTAGACATATGCCACTGTATGTTTATATGAATGTTAAAGCCTTATTATTGAGCTCCTGCAGCTGACGTCACAGGTTGGGCACGTGACCAGAAAATAGTCGATGTAGTCATCTTGGCAGTAATGGCGTTGGTAGATTGGTACGCACTGGTAGCAGAGACATCACAAAAACACAAACTTGCAACTAAGTTTGGGCATATGTAGTTAGAGCGCAAATAATTGTGGGAGTCAGGGACACAGCTAACAAATGATCAGCTGATACGAAAGGCACAATATTTCACTTATTGCTGGTTAAAATGGTCCGTGGGGGTTTGTGTTCTTGTATGACATAGTCGGTCTTACCACCAACCTGAGAAGCTTCAACAAAACAACGTGAGGTTTTTTTTTCTTTTCCTACATGGAAAAAAACTCCAGGGGCCCTTGTATCCCAGGTTATGAAGCAGTGTCATCTGCACTGCTGTCACACGTAGCTAGCACAGCTAATAAACAGACATGCTAACGAGACACTTCCTATTAAACTGAGATAATTTAACACTTACCCTTCCAGTGATGATGCTGTAGTTTTTGGATTTAATATTCCACAACTGAATGTTTGAAACGAAGCCAGACTGAGTCCATTTGTAAACCTACAGACTCTTGAAGGCTTTCAGAGAGTTCACTGACTAAACTGATGGGAAGCTGATGAGGTAGCTGTAGATGTTAGCATACCGCAAATAGGGGACCTCTTCTTCAGCTGAGGAGGAGATACTTTTGAAAAGCACCCAAGGGGCATTATATGGGTCCGTTATATTTATTCTGCCCAATTTCTGCAGATAAATGTGAATTTCACATGAACTGGAGTGATATGTGCACTCCAATGGTTCAAAAATGTTTGCTGCCATAATGTTAACAGTGGTGCCATAGCTGTCATGTTGACTGCCAACATGGCATCCTGACAACTAAAAGGCATGTGACATCCGGAGTTCAATAGCAAGGTATGGAAAAGAATATAAGGCAGGGGTATTCAAAGTAATTTTAGTTCAGAGATCACTGAAATACTAATAGCATATAAATAATGTCAACTCCAAACTTTCCTCTATGATTTAGAGTGAAAAAAGTATAATTATGTAATGAAAATGCTTATATTTACCAACTATCCTTAAGAACAAGGTAACATGAACAAATTGATATTTTTAAAAAGAGCTAAGTGCAATATTATGTCTTGCTTTTTCATATGCACAAGTAAATTGCAACTTACAGATCACTGTAGGTCTCCAAAACATTTAATAAGAGTCAAACTATTGGTAAACATGTACTTCAAACATTCCTAAATGTTTAGATTTGATCAGATTATTCACATTTTTTGGAACATTTTCATATTTACAAAGAGAAAATGTTGGTCTTTTGAGTATTTATGGGTTACTACAATAGTATTTTATTGATCTGACACAGTTGAGATGAAATTGGTCTGTATATATTTGGATGTCTATATTATCTTCAGTGTAATTTTTGCCTTTCACAAATTCATCCCATGGGCCAGACTGGACTCTTTGGCTCCAGGGCCACATGTTTGAAACCTCTGTTCCAAGGAATTAAAAGTCAAACAGCCACTTTATGAAACCTTTTCGATATAATTTTGAGAAACAGTTTACCACATGTATTATTAATGAGGACTTCAACGATGCTACATGGAGCTAAAAAGGTAACTGCTAAAAATAAATACACCATGAAGGGTCTAAATGGCAGTGCGATGTTCTCACTGCTCATTAACATAATTGGAATCCCTATAGCAGATCCGGTAGGCCGTACCCTCGTGCACTAACGATCCATCTGTATTCATAGAACACATTGACAATTTGAATATCAACAGAACAAAGGTGAGGCCACAGCTAAGAATAACTTCACAGCAGATGAATGACAGCTTAAGTCACTTGTGATAACAGAGGCAGCATTCAAACAATCATTAAACACTTTTGACTAAGGATCAAAAGCAAACAACAATAATGTGTCATTGTTTGCAGCCACATTCTATGCACATATGGTAAGATAAAGGAGGAATTAACCGGCCAGACACGGCGTTCCACGGAGCTATATCACCAGTGGTTTCTAAAGGGATTAACAAGAATAGGTGCGAGTGGAGGACAATGAAGAGAATGAGGAAACAGAGAGAAAATCAGGCAGTAAAACAGTTCAAAAGACTTGTAAAAAAAAACCCCAACACGTTCAGAAATAGCACTGCAGCTCTATGTACTGCTCTGCTTCTCTTTTATCCAAACTGATCTTTATTTATTTACACCTAATGACGTTTCCACTCACTCTTTCAGCTTCAGGTCAGTCTGGCTTTCAGTTCTATTAATATAATTCATCAGTTTTCACCAAACAAAAGATTTCATGTAATGTGCGTCACTTGTTCATACTTTCATTTTTGGTTCAGATCTTAGAAATAGTCTATAATAGTTTGAGGCTGTTCTTTTTTTTTTTTTTTTTTTATGCCAGGCACTCTATTCTTGTGCCTCCCAGTTTAAAAATAAGCTAATTATTCAAAAGCCACTCCAGTTTTCTGATCATCAACCCACAGTGCATAAGTATAACCAGAGTTGTGCTCTCTGATTCTACAGCGGGGTTGTCAAACTCATTTTAGTTCAGTTTCACATTCAGCCTAATATGGTATAAAGTGGGCCGCACCAGTAAAATGATATAAATAATAGGATAAAAATATATGCAATAATGTTACGCCAAAGATGCCTGTGTTTTTGAGTGAAAAAAGGCTAAATTCTACAATAAAAATGTTTATATCTACAAATTGCATGTGAACATAACATAAGAAATATGAACAACCTGTAAATTCTTAAGAAAAATAAGTGCAATGTTGAGGATATTATGCTTTAGTTTATCATTTATCATTTATATATGTTCACCAGATCACAGTAGATCTACAATTATACACAACATTTAGTAAAAGGTTGAATACTAGTAAAATTGCACAAATATTTCAGGTTATTCATATTTTTTGTAAAAGGCTAGTCTTTATTTTACACTAAAACAGAAAGGAAAATTTGTTTAAGGTTGGTTTCCATTATTTCAACGTTATTATGATTGTATTTTACTAATCTCATACACTTTAAATTGAATTGACAAACTTTCTTGATCATTAATTATATCTTCAGTGTAATTTTTTCATTTCACACATTCATCCCAGGGGCCAGATTGGACCCTTTAGCGGGCCGCATTTGGTCCCCGGGCCTTATGTTTGACACCAGTGTTCTACAGCATCTTCCAAAAAACCCAAACTGTTTTCAACCCAGAACTCAATGCAAAATGAGAAATGTATCTGCATGTAAAGCTAAATGTACGTGGTGTGTAAAAGTGAACATGTATGTGTGATTAGAGCTGAGGTGTTTTGTGAGTGTGTGGGTGTGTTTGACTGTGACTCATTGCTGAGGGTCAGGGGAAGTATGGCCAGACACACATAAGTCATCTGGTTGGAGATGGTGGAAGTTCCCTTTAACAGAAGTGAATCATGAGTATAGAAGAAGTGCACCCTGTCTTACTGAGGGCATGGGAATGTATTGGATCAAAGCAAAAGGGAGCTGATGTGAACTCACTGACTTATCAAGCTAATCACTGTGAATGTTGATGCTCTTAGTATAAATAATTGATAAGTGCACCAAGGAAAGGAGTTTATCATGCAGTTCAGTACATTACGTTGTTCCTTTTTTTTTTTTTTAATTACAATTAACATATTTTTATTTCTTTTTTCCAAACATATCACATAATCACACATCACATATTAACATTAGAGTGTTGGTAAATTATCCAGCTGTATATATATACATATCAGCCACACTGATGCAAGAAAAAAAACATAAATATCGGCCCGATATATTTTGGCTGTCCGATATATTGGTCTATCATTAGTTGTTAGACAACAGACATGGAAAATTGTATTTACCGAAATCTTACCAAGATAAATTTCACTTGTTCCATGGGCAGATTTTTTATTTATTTATTTTTTTTTACCTCAGTTAATTTTTTTTTAAATTATTATTTAATTCAAGTAACAACAACAAAAAAAAAACCTGCCAGTGCAATAAATGAAGATTTATTTAATTTTGTTGTTGTTGTCAGGTTGTCTGATTTTTAGCAACTTTATGCAAAAAGTACTGGACCAATTTTCATGACATTTTCAGGAAGGTTACAAGGTGCTCCTGAATGGATCCTATTAATTTTTGCTGAATGTAGGTGGAACGCAATCCATTAGTTTTTATATCGATATAGTGGATTTTTATCCAGCTTAATAAATCAACTTTGAATATAATAATAATAATAATAATAATAATGAATTTGATTTCTATAGCACTTTTCAAAGCACTTCATCAAACCACTAGCCACAAGTGAAAGAAATGTTTTAGTATTATCATTCATATTCTCTAAACATGGCTAAAGAATCACAAATTCTGCTAGGGTGTGTAAACTTATTAGCATAACTGTACACCATAATTATCTACACTGAGGTTCGCTAATCATAATATATACACACACACACACACACACACACACACACACACGTGATCATTGTTAGTTAGTCTTGGAAATTTAAATATTTCAGTTATTTAATCCCTTTCAAAAGATATTTTTCCTGTATCCTATATGAAATTCTTACATATATCACACATTTTCTAACTTCTGTCATCCAGAGGTTCTCCATATTTTCTTCCAGTTTATGATTATAATTTGTTGTCCAGTCATTGGAAAAATAATTTACTCAGTCTTTTATTTGTTTGGGAAATGCAGACAGCACTTGAGGATTTGTACATGACAATGTTAGTGTTAACGTGATATTAAACATGGAAGTGGAATGATTGGTTTTCTTTTCACAGGCCATTCTTGTTGCTGCCACCTCTGATGGAGTGGATGAGAGTGGCCATCGTTCACGCTGAACATCGTAAGAGTCTGCTGGTAGACAGCGATGATGTCAGGCAGACTGCGAGGCTGCTCCTCCCCGGACTGGACTGTGAACCAAGGCAACTGAAGTAAATACTCGCAACAACACATCCACTCACACATATGTTCCGCTGGATATCTAGACTAGACCTGGCAATGAGATGTTACTGGCTCGATAATTCACAACAGAAGGCAGAGGAAGAAACTGAAAGAAAAAAAAAAAAAAGAACCGCAGAAGAATACATACTGTACATACATCAGCATTTTTCATGTTGACTGGCTGACTTTTGTCATTCAACTCTCCACTGGCTTTACATAAGCTCAGATACATGGTGTGTTTATGGCAGAGGTGGTCAAAGTACTCACATTCTGTACTTAACTAGAAGTACAGCTACTTGTGTGAAGAAATACTCTGGTAATATTAGAAGTACTGATCCAACTCTTCTACTTAAGTAAAAATTAAAAAAAAAAAACGTACAACTGCTCATTTGTAATAAAGTACAAAAGTAAAAAGTAAAACTGCTTTTTTTTGGTCATGAAAAGAAGAAAAGTTTCAAAAGTATCTAAAATAATACCTTTAAAAGCGAGTTACTGTGTAGATAATGTGTTTGATTATATAACAGTTACTCAGTTTTGTAGATATGGGCAGGAAATTTAGGAAAAATGGGGGTGTAAAGCCACAATTGAAATGAAAAGTCATGAGATTAAAAAAAAAGTTATAAATATGAGATTAAAAAAAAAAAATATATGAGATTAATTTTAAGAGAAAAAAGTCAAAATTATGAGATAATAGTCATATAACTATAATATATAAAGTCACAGTTTCTTTCCTCCACTGATTTTCCCTCTGAAGACACTTATTTTTCATACTGTTACATCTATTTAGTTTGAAAAAATAATTCTGAGAATGTAAAGAGTATAAAGTATAGATATTTATGAACAAACAAACAACAAACAAAGGGAGTAAAAGTATAAAGTTGCCAGAAAAATAAATACTCAAGTAAAGTACAGATGCCTAAAAAAAATCTACTTAAGTACAGTAATGAAGTACTTTTACTTAGTTACTTTACAACTCTGGTTCATGGACGTCTTACTAATTAAGTAAAAAGAAAATAGATATATTGTAAAGACAGCCGAGGACAAAAGGCTTGTAATTTAATTAGCTACTGGGAAAGAATTAAACACTATGTACTTGGTTTAGATTAATGACTCTTCACATTCTATAAAAGGGTTCATTAACCTTTCAATATACAATTGGAAGTATATTGAATAATTAAGAAACCAATCAAAAGCTAATATAGATTAACAATGAGCCACAAAGGGCAGAACGTCACATGTTGATATGAAAGAACAACTGGTAGAAGTACTTCCCTATCTGTCCTTTACTTGAGTATTTATTTTTCTGGCAACTTTTTACTTTTATTCCCTACATTTTTGTATAAATATCTGTAGTTTATACTCTTTACGTTCTCAGAATAGACTCATTAATGTGACAAATGTGACAGTAGAAAAATAAGTCTTAAATCAATTAGAAATTATGACTTACTATATCTTAATTTTGACTTTTTATTTAATAATTATTCCCTTTTTTCCATAATTCTGACTTTTTTCCTCAGAATTGTGACTTTTTATCTCATAATTCTGAATTTTTCTCATAATTTTGACCTTTATCTCATGATTTTTAATTTTTTAATATCTCATAATTATTTTTTTTAAATCTCCTATTTATGACTTTTACCCACTAAACTGAATACCATGACCCAATAAAATACATCATCTACACACTTAACTCACTTATTTTCACATATTTAAAAAAAAATTCTGTTTTTTTTACTTCATCCATTGCAAAAAAAAAGACTAAATTGTTTTACTTTCTATTTTATTACAATTGTAAAATTGTACCTTTTTATTTTTACTTCAGTAAAGGAATCAGTACTTCTACTTTTACCAGAGTATTTTTCACACAGGTAGCTGTACTTCTACTTAAGTATAGAATGGTAGTACTCTGCTGGTAGTAAAAGACCTCTGAAAACCTATTTATTCCCAGTCTCCCTGTTTTTGTATCTTTCAGACCTGAGTGTTGTTTCAGTTCCTTCAAGCGTTTGGACTCCAGAGCGGCCACAGACAAGTTCCATCTAGATTTAGGGTTTCGGATGCTCAACTGTGGACGCACTGATCTCATCGGCCAAGCCATCGATCTGCTGGGGCCAGATGGGGTCAACAGCATGGACGACCAGGTACAGACGGAGACGGTTTCTTGACCTGTGGTGGCCACGGACATACGTTCTGTGTTTCTTCTTTTTCTGACCATGTCTTTTCTTCACTCAGGGGATGACCCCACTGATGTACGCCTGCGCAGCTGGAGATGAGGCTTTAGTCCAGATGTTGATCGATGCTGGAGCCAACCCAGATATTGCGGTAATAAATATACATCAGCGTTTGCAGCAACATATGAATGGCAGCTTTATTTACTACTGTCTGTGCACAGAAGAACGCATCTGTTTCGAGGCATCTTAGAGTTTATTAAATGTAATATTTTTTTTCTGTGTAATGATGATTTGTCGTGTGCTGACAGGTCCCACCATGCTCCCCAAAGCACCCTTCTGTACATCCCGACAGTCGACACTGGGCCGCCCTCACATTTGCTGTGCTGCACGGACACATCTCCGTTGTGCAGGTTCGAATCTCACACACAAACACACGCAGCTGATGCACTTTTGTCGGCCTGCGCAGCTGGTGTTGGATTTCCCACACGCTCCACCCGCTGTATGTGCACAACATTTAGAGATTGTTCCGTGCATAATCTAAGATAACTGCGGACGTGATGTTAAGACTTTCATAAGTGTACTGACAAATGTGCAGTCAAAGGTCAGACCGTAAATGAGTTACAGGATGTCAAATATGGCTCAGTCTAACAGATGTGGTGTGGTTCTGTCCTCAGCTCCTGTTGGACGCAGGGGCCAATGTGGAAGGGGCTGCGGTCCGCAACGGACAGGAGAGCACGGCAGACACTCCGCTGCAGCTGGCTTCAGCAGCAGGTGGACATACACACACACACACACGCACACACACACACATTTATTTACATGTCTCATGGGGACCAAGTTTGTAATTAAGTAGCCATTGGGTAGTGAGTGTAAATACATAAAATAAAAATAATAATAATAAGAATTTTTTCATTAAATTTAAAAAATAAATAAAAGTGAATGAATAGATAAAAAATAATTATTTAAAAACTAACTAAATAAATAATAATACATATAATAATACATTTTAAAAAGTAATAAATACATTAAAACTGAAAAATAAATAAAATTAATTAATAATTAAAAAATACATACAGATAAATATAGATTTTTAAATAAACACATCTTAAAATCATTGAAAATAAAATGATTTTTTTTATTTAATTAAAATAATAATAAAAGTGAATGAACAAAGAAAAAAAATTATTTGACAAATAAATAGAAATAGAAATAAAAACCTAATAATACATTTTAAAAAGCAATAATGAAAAATTACAAAAAAATAATGATAAAAAAATACATAATTTTTTATTTTTTTTTAAAATAAATACATCTTCAAACCATTGAAAAATAAATGTTTTACTATGCACCTGTTCTCACCATGCTTTGAGGACTTCAGGAAAAACTAATTAATGTATTCATAGGGCCACATCATTTCTATTTTAAAAGTAGAGACCTTTATTTATATTTAACCCTGAATTTTGGTCCCTATAGTGTCAGAGTTCCCCATGGTGCGACTGTGTAAACATAACAAAGTCCCCAGAAAGATAGGAATATAAGGACACACACACGCAATGTGATCAAAGACACACAGGACTGTCTGAGTTCTAGTAGGTCTGTACTCTGATGTGATTTATAGGAGTTAAATGACTAATTGTAAATTATATGTGCTGTAATCCTGTAGGACGGTCAAACATAGGAGTGTATGAGCAAATGACAGAGCTGCTGTAATAAGTTAAAGCAAAATGATTTAAAGCTCTTACAAGACTACTAGGTTAGAGACTAGAGTGGCATGCCGTGTGTGGTTGTTCTGAAGCCTCTAAGCAGCATTCCTCTGTGGGATCATCTGTAAGCTATACACAGCTGTAGAGCAGCTACTCATGCCCTACATAGCACTGATGACAAATGTGCGCAATGAGGATGTTGATTTGTGTTTTGTTTTTGAGAATTTCTAACAAGCTGGTCAAATGAAAGGATAATGGGAATGACTTGATAAAATAATATTATTCACAATTTAATGTCAATGAAGTAAGTTGTTTGTGTTTATACTTATTCCAACTCCTTTTCAGCCGTGCAAATTTAGACTCGCTTGTATTCGAATGTAGATTCTATTCAGTTAAGTTAGTCTTTCATTTATCTCAGACATAGGTGAAGGTATTTCTCACCCGACATGTTTCGGTGTGTTACTTCCGCCTTCGTCAGAGGGTCACCTGAGTGTTGCAGTGACATACTTTTAAAAACAGCTGTTGTTGTTGTGGAGGTGTGACCTCCCTGTCAATATTGACAGGTTAGCCACACCTCTGACCCTACAGATATTTATGCAAAAATAATACAATGAAAAAGTTGTCAGAAAAATAAATACTCAAGTAAAGTACAGATACCAAAAAAACCTACTAAAGTACAGTTACAAAGTACTTCTACTTAGTTAATTTCCACCTCTGAATACAAGTGATCATGCTCTTTATGGAACTGTGTCTACATCACTGATGTTTTATTTCTTTTGTAGGAAACTATGAGATGGTGAGTTTGCTTCTTGCACGAGGTGCAGACCCCTTTTCAAAGACCCACGACGGAAATGCCCTTACGTCATCTCTGTATGAAGACATGAACTGCTTCAGTCATGCAGCTGCACACGGACACAGGTATGCATCCATTATTCTAATATGAAAACTACTGTGGGTGGAAGAGATGATAGACAACTCTTTGGAAAACACTTTTTGCCACCAGAGATTAAAGTAATGCAGAAATAGCATCATAGTGTCATATGTGAGATTTGAAGATATTTCTTTATCATATAGTGAAGAGGAATAACCTGACTATATTTGAGTATGAGGGGCCTGGTCAGGATGTCATTCCATATAGAGTCCATCTGTCTCCTAACACCAACTGGTACAGTAGCATAAAGCCCTCCACCTGTTCACTATGTATATGTGTGAAGACGATGTAGACTCAACACTTCACATTCTAGTCTGGGTAACTGATTATGCAATCAGAAAGGAGTGCCAGGGTCACAAAAAATGGATGTATGTGTACGTATATAAATATTCTTATGTTCCTTCTTTCCATCTCCTATACCTCCCATTTCTTCCCACCTCCTCTTTTATCCCATTTATCATTTCAGGAACGTGCTGAGAAAGCTACTGACTCAGCCCCAGCAAGTCAAAGAGGATGTCCTGTCTCTGGAGGAGATCTTAGCTGAGGGGGTGGAGGGCGAGGAGGCCGGCATTTGCCCTTTCCTCCCTCTCTCCCCTCTTCCTACTCCTTCCTCTGGTCCTGGGGCCCTGCCAGAGGGAGGGATACCCAAGCTCTGCAAGGCTAGGATGAAGGCTCTGCAAGAGGCAAGCTACTACAGTGCCGAGCACGGTTATTTGGATGTCACCATGGAGCTACGAGCGATGGGTACTTATCAGACTTATTTGGCATCACTTTTTGTCATATCTTCCTCAGACCCAGCATTGTATTTTTTTTTTCTCTGTAGTGGACAAAAGTTTCACAGTTTTACTTAAAGGTGTCATTCCGCTGAAAACTTTTACACGTTTCTTTTGGAATCTGATGGGTCACCCCGAGGTACCAACACATGCTGCATTTGAAAGTGGTGTGTCACCTCCACTGGATGTATTTAGCATTCATAGAAAATGACACAGAGAAACGAGTGACTCAGAAAAGCCTGTCCACGACACGTCACAGGGACATTGGCGTCACCCATGTGGGGTTAAGCCTTTTCCCCATTGCAGCGAATCTGAAGTAGCATTAGCATTAGCATCTGCAAGAGAAGACGGCGCCACAGTAGCTGTTGTACAAACTTGGAAAAAAATGGCGGATCAAACTGGTTCATATGCTCTCTGTGGAAATGAAACAAAACACCACCAAATTCTAATCATTTTCAGATCTCCCCCCGTTACCAACTGATCCTGAAAATGTCATCAAAATCTGCCAATAAATTTTTTAGTTATCTTGTACACTAACAAACCAACCAACCAATACCAGCAAAAACATAACCTTCTTGGTGGAAGTAACAAAGCAATGTTTTTTGTTTGTTTGTTTGTTTTTTTAAATGGAACCAATACACAATGCATTCAATAATAATGGAGAACACACCAACATTAATGAAATAACCATGGGATGACTCCTTTAAAAATTCTTTCCATTGCAAATGACATTCCATTTAAAAATAAATTGGAAATAAATAAAAAATATTTTTGAAAATGTATTTGAAAAAACTGTTACATTGTGCAGATTACAATCAAGATAATTGTTTAATGTAAAAAAAACAAGAAAACTTTCACTTTCTTGGGTGTCAGGAAGATATTGTTTCATTATGTGCTCACAGTTCCTTTTTTTTTTTTTTCTTAACCAGGGGTCCCATGGAAGCTGCATGTATGGCTGGAATCCTTACGTTGTGCTCAGCAGCAGTCTAGGGCGGGGGTTACCCTGTCTCTGCTCAGAGAGTTCACCACAATCAGAGAAGAGGACTACTGCGAGGAGCTGGTCACTGTAGGCCTGCCCCTCATGTTCAATATCTTACGCACCACCAAGGTACTGACCTCAGCTACACTTAAAGTTGTGCTCATAAGTTTACATACACTGAATGTGCATTGGGTACGGTCTTGGATGTTTCAGTATCACAATGATCCCTATCACAATGTCAAGTCGACCCATCATCGGCTACAGCAGAAAAAAAGTGAAAGTGAAAGAGTGTCTATCTCAGCTTCTCAGATCCATTTTGGGAAGGTGTCAAACATGCAGTTAATGCAAGAAACCCCACAATCTAAAAGGAAGTGAAATTCTGAGAAAATAAAGTGTCTGATCCACAACTACCACAAAACACTTCCATCTGTCACTGATGTTAAAGGATGCAATAAATAGGATGAAGAACTAAGGTATGTAAACTTATGATCAGGGTCATTTGGATAGTTTCTGTTGTCAGTAGGATTTAACCCTTTAACACCTGAGACTTTAGCAGTTCCACAAAGAATAAAATAAGCAACAAAATGAAAATAAGTAGGCAAAGTGGTCAACAAAAATGAATAATAAACCAACAAAAAAATGGAACAAAAGTGAAGAAAAGTAAAGTAAAGAGTAAAAAACAAAAAGTAAACAAAATGTAGGATAAGCAACAACATGAAGAAAAAGGAATAAAAAATGACAAAATAACATGAACCCCCCCCCCCAATTTTTCAAAATAATAATAATTAATAACAAAATGACACGACAAATTTATTTTTTTTCTAAATATGTTACTTTTTGACATCTGTTTATCTGTACGTCAGTTCCATGAACAAAACTCAGTAAAAACAAAGTATTTTTATTTCTGAATATTTAAAGTAAACCATCCATTCAGAATGTGTCAGCGCTGACGGTTCATGGAAATGTCTTCACCAAACCACCATGAGTTAAAGATATGTTTTTTGTATTATCATTCATATTCTTTGAAAAATGAACAAAGAAGCACTACTAGTGTATGTAAACTTATGAGCACAATTACACATTTCTCTTATATAACATATAGTAACAGTTTAACAGAACGCCATTCTATCTGCTCTTTGATTAATTTTTTTCAGAGTGATGCTATTATACATCAGTTGGCTGCTATTTTTAGTCATTGTTTTGGCCCAGCTCCTCTTCCAGTCGTCCCTGAGATGAAAGCAACCCTTTCAGCGCAGCTAGGTAAGGAAGCATTGATTTTACATTTCTATATACCTAATTGGTTAGTGTAGGCAGTTTCTGATAATGATATTATTGGATTGGATTTACTTTTCTCGGCACTCAAAACCTAGAAAATGAGTTTGTAATTGTGAAATAAGATACATTTTTCACTCATGCTCATCAACTTCACTGAATGCCTTATCTCAGTAACACTGGAAAGAAAATGTGTTCTAGTCATGTCATTGATTCAGAATCAGAATAGCCTTTATACATTGAATCCATTGTTCTTTCACCCCAGTCATGCACTGGCACATTTATTCTAAATGACTGTTTAAAAATGTAAACACACAAGAGAGGTTTGACCAGAAATGTAACATACTATTATGTGGTTCAGTTTAAGAGGATTTTGTTTGTATCCGAAATGAAGGATCAAAGCTCTCTGTTGACCAAACGCGGTGTCAATGTGTATTTTTTATTTTTTTGACAGACCCTCATTTCCTGAATAACCCTGAGATGTCAGATGTGACATTTATTGTGGAAGGGAAACCATTTTACGGCCACAAAGTTCTGTTAATCACAGCTTCTGACCGGTAAGTAGACAGTAGACAGGTTCACACACACATACAGAAACCTGTAATTCTTGGGTTTCTTTGTATTACTTTCTGAACAGACCCAAAACTAAGACCTGTTATTTTTCTTAAGATTCAAGTGTCTGCTGGCATCCTCTGGACCAGACGGAAGCCCCAGCAAGGAGATTGATATCAGCGACATCAAGTACAACACGTTCCAGGTAAAAAAATACATTCTTTATTTTCCAAGGTTTTTTTGAAAGTCCTGAAGATGGTTGAAGTAGAACCAAGGCGGATCTGATGGGGTGAGGGGGGGGGGGTACAATTACTGCACACAAGCACAGTATGTACTTTATTTTGTCCAGCTGCAACTTGCTCCTAATGAACCTTAAAACCTTTGTAGATGATGATGTCATACCTGTACTGTGGAGGAACGGAATCACTGAAGACTAATGTATCGGACCTGTTGGAGGTGAGACAAATCACATGTCATACTATCAGGTCTATCGGGGTGTATCGGTGAAGCATCTACAGTTGTGCTCATAGGTTTACATACCCTGACATAATGCACAAGGTAAAAATTTAAAATGGCATCATGACCTTTGACCTTGAAAGGTCAAACCCATAGTCTCACATTTTGAGAGGGAGATGTCCATTAAGAGCTAAAATGTTTGCAAGGGGTGAGGTTTGTTGTGCCAAGCACTGCTACCACCACCAAACCACTAACAATCATTCATATTCTCTGAAAAATGGCCCAAGAATCATAAATTGTGCTGAGTATGTAAACATATGACAACAACTATAAGCAAGCTCATACCTTATTAATAGAATTTACAACCACTATAAAGTCAAAGTATTCACATGTATTTCTCTTTCCTTGTGCAGTTGCTGTCAGCAGCTAGTCTGTTTCAGCTCGCAGCTCTTCAAAGACACTGTGAACTCATTTGCTCTCAGCACATTTCCCTGGATAATGCAGTCAGCATTTACAAGATTGCCAAGGTAACACAGTGGATCATCTTCTACTATCAGGTCACTATGTCGAAGGCATCTTTAACATGGCTGCACTCTATGTACACCACAAAAAAATCATAGCACAAAGCAGCAATCTTCCCTCCTAATTGACCTCAGGTTTACACTCGGCTCCTTATACACTTGTAACTTTTTAGGTGGCAAAAATATTTGACCTCTGCACTGTCCTTTGTGTCATCCCAGGCCCATGGTTCGGTGGAGCTGAGCTCATTTTGTGAAGGTTACTTCTTGCAGCAGATGCCAGCTCTGTTGGAGAGGGAGAGCTTCAGGTGCCTGTTGCTGGGACCTCTTGCAGCACGACAAGGAAACAACTCCACCTCTACTTTGTTCCATAACAGGGGAGACTCGTCTCTGGAGGAACTGGAGACGACTTTAGCTCAGCGGCTACGTTCTCTCTATGTCAGCTCTCGAGTGTGAAGGCAACTGAACAGACACTGTGGGGAGAAGAGGCAGAAATAAGTGGAGGAATGTGGTGCTTGGAGCATAAGTTTATATCACTGATAATAGATCCAACCTTTTTAGAGTTATGTGTTGAATATGTAGTAGATGTTTTTGTTTTTTAGTAACATCTAATCCCATCTCAGTGGTATGGAACCAACTTAATTTGATACTGAGACAACAGGATATAAGTGAGCATTTTAGCTGCGCTCTATGAACAGATCAGTGTTTCATGCGTTGCACCAAGCACTCCACTTTAACACCCACTTACATTAACACGTATGAAGAAGAAAATAAGACAATGTGATACATTTCATTCTGCAAATCTCCAAGGCTCGGGCAGCTTTACCGGAGAAGCAACAGATGGATGCACAAGGTGGGAGCCTCAAATTGTGGAGCACTGCTGCCCTCTAATGGACAAAACTAGCAAAGTAAATGATGGCCTTAGATGATTGTGATGGACGGCACCTTCTCGGTTCAGACTGAAACTATGGAAAAGGACAAGAGATGAAGCATCTGTTGAAAACACAAACAAGTGAGGCAACCATGCTGGACTTTTGGCTTTGCCTCAGTTTAGTACATGAAGTAGAGAGTGGGAGGAAGCCTTGGATTAAGAAATGTACTTTTTATGTAACTATATGTTTTTATTTTCTATTTTTAAAAGTATTACAAGATAAACAAAACACTTACTGAAGAGTGGGATGGACATTTTCTATTTAATGAGGAAAAAAAAAACAAGATGTGAGAGTATTTAACGGGGCGTTTCCCTTTTTATTTTGTTTTTAATCCAAGCAAAATTATTAATATTATTGTTAAAACATTGCCTTTGTGTAGCCGTTTCCAGGTACACTCTTAACAGTTCATTAAGCTTATGTATACTGAGGTTTAATGCTTTTACACAGCTATGGCAGCAGGTTTCATTTTGGGATTGGACTACATAAAGTCTGTAATAATGCTGAACCTTGTAATAAACCTGGTAAACCCGCCTCATTGTGTTAATTCTGAGTATACTTTAAGAGTCTGTCTAAAATTGTATAGACTCACCTGGAATCCTGGAAAAGAAATCAGACTTGGAAGTGTGCAAACCTACAACATGACAGTCATTACATATGCAATAGACAAACCAATCACATTGTTGAAAGAATTTATGAAAGATAATAGATTAACCTTACTGTTTCTTCCTGTTTTCATGCATTAAAGAAACTATGACAATAACTTTGGGACTTACCCAAACATATATAGGCACA
This sequence comes from Siphamia tubifer, assembly GCA_020466265.1. NCBI lineage: Eukaryota > Metazoa > Chordata > Actinopteri > Kurtiformes > Apogonidae > Siphamia > Siphamia tubifer. The sequence goes on from CM035788.1 coordinate 12,727,644, forward strand.
AAGAAGAACAAACACCATAACTGAATGAGTTTATTTGTTTCAGCACTGAAGATGCTCACAGTTATGTTATATGGGGATTACATCAGTCAGTTTTGTTCCTGCTCTGTCGAAAGGCCACTCTGGGCCTCATAATCATGTCCTTAGTGCTGCTAGCTTCCCATTGTAGAAAACAAAGAAGGGTGAACAACAGGGTATTGCTTTGTGTTTGTAGTACTGATATCCCCTCTCTGTGCTTCTTCTACGTACAGGTAGTAGAGAGAGCCCAGACCTCTAAGCCTTCCAGAGAGAGATACAGAGTAAAGGAAGCATCGTTCATAAACTTTGTGCACAAGATAAGAGGAGGAGGAAGGGAAAGATCAGTTGGAACAAGGGGACAATTGTTTTTTTTTTTTTAAACAAAATAAAAAAGGCCAAAAATAAAAGCAAAGAGTGAAAAATAAGGGACAGAGGGAGAATTGAACATTAAAAGTACTTTTGTGGAGAGAGAATTAATGAAGGCTGAGAGAAGGAGTGAGTTTGGCATGGAACGATAACACTAAAGCCATGCAAAGAAAAGCTCATGTTTGACATGCACACAGCAATACAAGCTAAAAGCATAGAGCAGGAATCCCCAGCATGGTTGAGAAGACAATCAACCCCCACGGTTTGTCTGTCTATTTACAAAGAGAAGTAGACTGGGATCTGTGGTGTCTTTCTCCTCAGGCCTGGCCTACACGCACAATAATATGAAACTGACAAATATCAATAGAAGAGCATATTTCCTCTCCAAAAAGAGGCTAAGTCTACATTCTTAAATTACCGGTAAATCATTTCCCTCCGCAAGTCCTCTTCCCCTCTGTAAAGAGATCAGGGGAAAAGTGAACTCGAGACTTGTCAATGTTCACATAATTCTGTAAAGTCAGACCAAAACAAAAAAAAAAAAAAAAAGAGTTCTTTTTTTTTTCATCAAATGTTGCTCCATTTACAAACACACAAGAGGGTAATAAATAACATTCAACTGACCTAACAGCTTTGTTCATATAAATAGCCAAGTTATAATAAATTAGGAAATCAAAACAGTGAGATGAACGTACATGAATAAATAAGGATGAAAATACAAAAATATCCACAATTGCATTTATCATGTCATTGTTTTTTGTTCCTCTACTCCTACTGCTGGTAGTTGAGACTAAGAGAGAGGTATAAATGGAAAACAAAACACAAATTGCAGCAGATTAACAGGAAACAGGAATGTTGGAATAATTATTAGGTCAATCAAACAAAGACATAAATGATCATGTAACAAAAAATACACAGAATTTAAAAGAACAGGATGTGGCAGGTGCAGGTTTTTAACCTGACCCTATGGTATCTAAACATAGTGTCACAACTAGACATTTCATTTTTTTTTTACATAAGAAATGATATCAGTCTGTACAACAGAATAGATCATTCATTTTAAATACCCACATTCCCCACCCGCATCCCTCCCCCAAATCCAATACTATCATATCATCTCCCAAATGCCCATTTCTTTTCACCCCCCCCAACCCCCACCCCACCCAACACCCCTCTCTGAAATCACAATCCCAGTGCATTTGCAGCAATAGAATTAAGTCTAATAAAGTCAGTATTTTAAACCCAGTTCTTCACAAAGAAAGTACATTAAAAAGCAAACGATACAATCCAGCAAGCATCCGTGTCGGCTGTTTGGGCTTTCACAAAACTCCTCTCCCTTCTCTCCTCCTCTGAATCAGTCAGTGTATCTGCAGGTCGTCTTTTTTTTTTGTTGTTCTTGTTGTTTTGTAATGTTCATGTTAATACATCCCAGAGTTTTTTGTGCATACTGGACCTGTGCATGTATGCAAGTACATACTGTTTATGTGTTCTGTATGCAGAATGTTGAAATGCTTGTTTCCAATTAATGAATGCAAGAGGAAAGGGGGACAGGTTGGTTAGAGAGTGTGCGTTGTTGTGTTGTTAGAATGTGTGTGGATGAGTTGTACATGTATGTGCGTGCATGTTGCTAAGATGGGGGACACTAAAGGTATTTTCATCTACTTCTACTGATGGCTGCCAGAGGTGAAGAAGGGGCGCAGAGGAAGATGAAGGTAGGAGTCTGCATGAAGGGTCTGTTTCCATGGTAACCCGTCACCCCCCTCCGCGCACCCCTAAAAGCAGTCCTCCGTCAACAAATGTCCGTCTCTGTTGGCACACTCGAGGGGGGGAGGTTGAGGTTTGGACGAGGGAGGGCGAACGAAGCAGGGGTACATGGAGGGGCTTAATAGGTTTTCTGGATAATTCCTGGTATCAGAAACAAGTCAGGTCATCATACAGGTTAGCAGCAAGGGAAGCAAAAATAGAGCACATGTGTTCAAATGGCTGGGAAAAATAGACGGGTGGATGATGATGGTGGACACTGACAGGTAGTGATAAGGGCGGTGGGATGTTGTCATGTAGGTGCAATATGCTGTTTGTAAAATATCACTTTGATTCTCTTAATATATTTCTATCTATATAAAGTTATTTTATACAAAAATGTCCATAAATGATTTATATACATCTAACTATGTACAGATAGAATATGATATTATCTTTGTGCCACTGGCTTAGAGTGATACTGGGATGGGTCTAGCACTACAGAGCATCTCAGTCTAAGACTCCTCCTGTGTCCCCACAGATGCAATTGACAACTTGGCTCTGTCTCTGCCTGCAGCGGGGCATTTGGTGTCATTATTTTCTGGCTCGTGCCTCCGGACGTGCATGGGCGAGGGGCAGTGCTTGGAAGGCGTGCCAGAAGGGTAGGGCACCTGGCCGTTCTTCTCGTCTGAAAAAAGTTGTTTAATTACGTCAAAGAAGTTACTCAATGGACTGCCTAGGTACACAGACGGGAAGAAAAAGAGGACAAAAAAGGGGAAGAGAGAAGAAAGAGAACAAACAAACTAATGAACAATGGGTTTCACAGGGTAGAGACGCGGCTACAGAGAAGACAGAGCAAGCAGAGGCGGACGAGGAAGACCAACGGACACACAGCGAGGATGGGAGCTGCCGGGGTAGCCATGTCAAGCTCCAATTAGATCATGCATATGTCACAACACAACCGATAAATACAAACAAGTAGCCACTAAATCAAAAGCCACAAATTACGGCTCGCTAGGATGAAGACAAAAACCTTAGTTCTGCATAAGACAGTATTGTTCTTTTATTTATCTGTCATCTAGAGGTGCTAAGGTGTGTCATCTGTGTTCACTGGTGCAAGTCTCATCAGAAAGAAGCAGGAGAGTTGATGGAAGAAGGATAATGAGGAAGCACGAAGCTTCAACAAAAAGTTGCCCTTGAAGAATAAAGCATCTTGAGATTCAATATTTGTGGAGTTTTACTGACACCACAATGACAGTGAAGGGTGAATTAAACCTGAATAATCTCAAATGAACTACATAACAGTGATATTTGGATTTCACAAGACTATCTGTCAGCACATTTCAGATTATGTCTATTATTAATTTTAGCTAATAAACAATAAAAGTTAGCCAAAGACGCTAAATGTAGTAGGAGGCTGCATTTTAAATATGCTAACGTTTCAACTAAAGTTAATACAACCGATGACTTTACTGAGTCAGAATGTGATGAATATCAAGCAGTTGGTGAATTAAAGGGGAAGGAAGGGAGATGTCATTCTCTTCTAAAATGACAAACTATGTCACCACTGTTAATCAGAGAAACATAACAAATCCTGCCAGAATAAAAATTAAAGGTGTGTTTACCAGAGGTGGGTAATTCCAGGTCCATCAAGTCAAAGTCCTGCCATCTTTTGGTTCAAACCTGTTCAATGCACCAGCCCATTTTGATGAGCACAAGGCATCATCCAGGTAAATGGGATAATTAGTGGAATCACTTGTGTTCAGTGAACAGGTTTGAAGCAGGATGATGGACCTGGAATTACCCACCTGTGGTGTTTATTCACTACCTTTACCAGCATCTTTACAAATGTAATGAAAAAAGAAGGAATGTAACTGCATTCAGTAAAAGTATAGAATTACAAATATCACAGTTATGGTATACATGAGGATCTTTGACAGGAGTTCATTAAAATGTTTATGAAGTGTTTTAGATCATTTCTGACCCATCAGGAAATGGTCAGTTCTGTGTTTCAGATTGTCATCAGTGTTTATCAGTGACCTCTAGTGGTAGAAGAATAAAGCTCTACTATGGTGTCTGTTCACAATAATTTTGCACAGATTTGTACATCCCCAACCCTAAGTGTAACCCTAACCCTAACCCTAACCCTAACCCCAGCCGTAACTCTAACCCTTAATTCTACATTTGTTTTCTGCTCTGTAGGCTCTTTATAATAAATTGCCATGTGATTGCCATGTGTTCCCTCCAGTATTTGTATTCCATAAAAATAATTTGAGAGAAGTTTTTTTTAATTATTATTATTTTAATCTTAACTACATTTGAACTAAAGTCTTAAATAAACATTAACAATTTACAGCATTATTTACATGGCTCAGATGTGGTGCTCCAATGTGAGGGAAAATGTGTGCCAAAATCAATAATCAATTAACTTCTTCATTAACTAAGTACTTCACATGTGTTTACAAAGTCTTTCAGGCTATTTATAATCCATTAAGAGGAACTTGCTGATGTGTTCAGGTTGATGCAAAGTCACCCACCAATGGTGTCCTACGGTAACATAACAGGAGTACCATTATGTACTTCAAAAAATATATTATTCCAGTTTCTGAGTCAAGAACAAGTGCATCTGATGTGTTTTAAAGGCTTCTTCTACAAATACTTCACATGTTTGAGTAGTAAGACCAAGTATATATTCCAAAACTAGTAATTTATGTATTTATTTTTGTCATAGGACAGTATGTGATGTGAAATTTAGTCACACTATGTGATGTGAATTTCACCCATAGGTAGCTGGGATAGGGTCCAGCATCCCCCGAGACCCTAGGGAGGATAAAGAAGGTTCCAAAGAAAAATATGTGATGTGAATTTTGGTCATAGTACTGTGTATGATTCTCTCATAGGCCCAGTTGTAATACAAGTTGATATATTAGATGATATGCCAAATAATATTCAAAGTCAACAGTAGGAGTATACTCTTTAACCCCCAGAGGCCCAGACTGTTAACCCTTAAAATCCCCAAATGTTAACCTTCAATGATAAAAACCTCCATATTTAACATTTACAGACCCAAATATTAATCCTTAAAGACCCTAATGTTAACCCTTAAAGACAAAAAACGCCATATTCAACATTTTCAGACCCAAATATTAACCCTAAAATATCCTAATGTTAACTGTTAAAGACAAACACCTCTATATTTAACATTTACAGACCCAAATATTAACCCTAAAGACCCTAATGTTATGTTGTAATATTACAACACTGGGTCTCTCCTGGGGGTTATTTTTAATCAAAATGTCTTCCTAGTTAAATAATGATTAAATGAAAAAACAAAAACTCACTGAATGTGTATGTCTCACAGTATGTATGAAAATTTTCTTGAGCTAAACACAGTCACTTTTGCTACAGAGCTATAATGGTCCCACAGCGGGTAGGTGGAGCAGTAAGGACATCCAAAACGAGAAATGAAGCCAAAAAAAGAAAGAAAGAAAAAAAAGCAATCCACATTCTTTCTGTTAATGATGCACACAGAGCACATCTCTGGGAACCATCAGTCACACACAGTACTATTCTGAATACTCGACAGAAGCTCGCTTTGAACAGTCCTGTGGGCCGCCAAATGAACAGTGACAACATCAGTAGTAACAGGCAGGAGTGCTGCACAGATGACAGAACACACATTCACACATATACAGGATGGCGTCTGTGTATGGGCACAAAAAGAAACTGGAATGTCTTATACTGTATGGCTAGTTTGCATTGAAACCACTGACAGTCTGACATTACGCATGTACTGTCACTATGGTAGTACTGAGATTAGAGCAAACTTTAGCTAAGCATGAATGACTGAATGTGTTTTGTATCTTTCTGTGTTTACGGACATGAGTGAATGTGCCAATAAAGTTGGATTTGATTCCTCCACTATCCAGCTGGAAAAATGTTTCAGCCAAACTCTCTCTCATGTTCCGTTTTCTTTTCTCATGTGTAAAGAATTCCACATCCAGTCACTTTACTCCACCCAATCTGCACATTTTCAAAAAAAATGACAGGAACTTTCTAATCTTGCACATACTATAAAGCAGAGACACTCCTGTAGCTCTGCATTTCCTCTATTTTCTTACGCTAAGATGACCCACAGGCATGCTGCTGTTTTTGATGATTAGAGGACATAATGACTAAGGCTTGATGAAGTCTTTTGTTTGACACATTGGTATGCAAAATACTAATCTTAATTACACCTATAGGCTTTTTTTTCAGGGTGTTTAAGAGTCAGATTGCACCAAAAGGGTTTTGGGAGGTCAAAAGAAAGAGCGAGGCAGAACGGATTTAGTGGAACAATGTCTTAATTACTGCCGAGAACACAGTGACCTATCAGTGATTCATATAACAAGGATTGACACTCTGAAAGTGGAACGACATGACATACATTTAAGCAAACTACGATAAAAACCAACTGGCACTGACCTTTATGGGGAGGGGGGACTGCTGTAATAATATAGAGTGATGGAAAAAGTTTTTGGACATCCCATGCATACATAACACTGACCAGAGGTGTGCACAGATAGATGCTAGGGGGTGCTAGAGCATTTGCCTTTTTGCCCTTTATCAATAAAAGTGCCCTTTTGAAACTTCTTTTTATTTAATGACTATTATGATTATTATGATTCTTCTTCTTATTATTATTATTAATAACACTTTAGTGGGGCCAATGTTGAAATGATCTTTTAGAAAAGCTACGTGATTAAAAACTACTGAAAAAATGCCCTGAAATAGGCCACCTCCTCACACACAGTTTAGATCAGTAGATGTTTTGGGGTGCTGGTGGATGTTTGGCTTTATCCTTAACACATCATCTTCTATTAAGATTTTACATACAAACTCCAGATAACAGTGTACAAAAAAAATATATATATTTTTTACATATAATGTGGCACCTGTATCTGAACCAGAATTTGTTGAGGATTTAAAAGAAATGTAGTTATTTTTCAGCCTTATACAAGTAGATTTTAAGAAAACTTGGAATTTGTGTTTCAAATACTTGGCTGCAATATGTCCCTAAACGTTTATTTACTTTATGTTTTCTTTCTAATGTGTCGGATGAACATGGCGAAAAATTTCAGAAGAATATAAATGAGATGGAGGCATGTTCTAAAGGAAAGGAAGTGCTACAACTGGAGCCTTGTGTCTGTCTTCCAGCCATAGAATATCCTGCAAAATAAAGTATTTCTGAACTAATATTGGAATCCATTCTGTTTCTGTTCACTTATTACTTGCTATTGCGTGCTAAACTATATTTTAATAGATATGTACTGAATTGTACAACTGTGAAAAGTTAACTGATTTAAAAAAAAAATGTTGAATCTTAAAACAGATATCAAATTTGATATCAGAAGTGACTAAAACCACACCAAAACTACCAAATCTGTAACAAATATTTCATAAAATTTTGTTGTACAGAGAAAATAAGCCTAGTGTGTTTCCTATTTTAGTCAGCAGATGGAGCTGTTGTCAAGCAGATGGAAACTCAGACACAAACGGGGTCAGTGATTCACAATGAAGTACACTTTAGAGTAGAAGGGAAGGAGTAGGGTTCTATGTGGTTCTCCCTTTTGAATTTCTTGATCTGGCCGTTTAGTAAGATAGCTCAAGATGTAGCACCGATCGAGAGAGAGAGGGAGAGAGTGAGATAGAGAGAGAGAGAGAGAGAGAGAGAGAGAGAGAGAGAGCTCAAACTCAATGTGCAGCTAATAAGACAGCAGATAAACACCTTCAACAGGGAGGTCCTTATTATGACACTGAAGTTCACATATCAACAGTTTGGTGGTGATTACAATTTGAGCTGTCTGGGTACCAATTCTATGTAATTAAATCTAGCAGGGAAAGAATGACCCATCAGAGGTTTTGCAACTCCTGAGTGCCTTCGGTGAAGAAGAAGATTGGTGGACCGGGGGAAAATAGGGGGAGGGGACCTCATTGTACTGGCATAAATAAGATGGGAAGCAGCGCGAGCGAGAACGTTTGTCAGGTGTGTTGTCACTGTGAGGTGCAGTGCATTGTGGGAGCGCGTTGAGGTGCAGCGGTGTTGCCATGGTGACAAGCCTCGACGATCAGTCTAGGAGTAACACAATACGAATCATCTTACCCTACCTCTACTCTAATCTTCACTGCCAGGGCAACTAGACAACATTTGACCCACAGTCAGTGCTTGAGCGCAACTCCCACCCTTTCATGGCACCGAGGTACAGGCTGATGCATGCAAAGGAAGCCATTTCGAGAAGCGTGTGAGTGTGGCTCGGGGGTTTCAGGCACGGGGGGGAAGAGAGTACGGGAGGATTTAGCTCGGCTTCAGCAGAGACAGTGGTTTGTCAGGGATTGGAATGGTCAGATGGGGCGGTGGTGAGGGTAGGGATGAAGAGGTTCGGGAGGAAAATTGGTATATATATATATATTTTTTTTTTTTTTTTCAAAGATAAAGTTTGAACTCACCAGACAGCTGTTGGACTCCAGGCTGGTCATGTGTGCTTAACAATTGGCTCTGAATTGTCTCCACTACTCGCTTGAAGCGCCGGCTGGGTCCTAAACACAGTCACACGAAAACAACAAACAAATATTTATATAAACAAACTGCAGCAGACTGTGGAGATTATATATATATATATATATATATATATAAAACAACAGAGAGAGGGAGGGTATTTAACTACAGGGTCTGAGGACACACATAGACATAAGGATATAGAGGTGGGTGGCAAAACTAAAATAGATAGAAGGCCAAAGATGATATATGGAGGCCAGAGACTTCCAGAGGGCTCCTGCTGTCTACCTGCTGTATCCAGTATGGAGTCACTGATGTGGAAGAATCAGCATGCTCCACTACCCCACTACTATACTCCAATCCAGCGCAAATGAGTCGCTACTTATTCAGCTAATGAGTATCTATCAGAAATAGTAGTAAAAGACAGTGTGCTTGTGTTTCTGCAAGAGTAACCATGTGTATACCATTGCATAGTATGTAATCTTGAAGAACCAGGCTTCATTTCATCAGTGCTCTGGGTGGTTTTGGGGGAAAACCTTATCAAGCATTCATCATGGCAAGAACTTTGAAGATCTCTAAGCAGCCTTCCTGTTGACACCCTTTTGAAACACCCACCTCTAGAAGCTTCTGGTTTATTTGCTGGCTTGATAAAAACAAGTTTTCCACAGAGTATCGTTACTACTTTTGTTCAAGTGTCACAACATGGTTATTGGGATGTAAGGAATGACTTTCTGATGGGTTTCAAAGACGACTGTGAGCTTTAATTACATTTTTAATCATGCAACAGAGGATTAGTGGAGAAATAATCATTTTGGTTTACTATAGGTAAGGCAACACATATAGGTAAAATACAGTTGCATAAAAAAAAAAAAAAAAAAAAAAAAAAAAAAATATATATATATATATATATATATATATATATATATATATATATATATATATATATTAGACCATCAAAAGTCAACAAAAACAATGGTTATGCAATCAAGTACTAACTCCCATGTATGTCATGTAAGTAAAATAGACAGAGAAGAAAGCAAACAATGTCTAAAAGCTTTGTTTTTGTCAGTACAAAGTGATTGATTTAAGAATTTAAGCAAGTTTGGTTATTAAGAAAACATGGAAATGCATAGATATCAGCTCTGAAATTAAACTATTATGAGCCATTTTTGTTGTTATTATTGTATTTTCCCAAACAAATGCACCTTTAGTGTTACCAGGCATTAAAATGACCAAGAAAATAAAAAACAAGGGGTGGTGTAATATTTTTTTAAATGTCTGATCTACAACAAAATATAAAGATCCCACACATTTTCCATAATAGAATTCCAGACTGAAATTTTCTCTAACATCTGCTTTCAAAAGTTTATCATGTGCCTATGAAATTGATTTTACAAGCCAACTGTTAACATGCATAAGATTAGATTTTGACTATGCATGAGATTATGTTACCAAATCTACAAGGAGACTGTAACTTGTACAAATCAATTATACCAGGTGTTGGAGGATGAGTTCAGTCACACACCAAACTTCTTACCTTTCTTTTGACAACATCAAGCTTTCTATGGCCCATCGCGCCAGCTGCACTGACTGCAGCGCTCATGTAATACATCTATTTTTAGGTATTGTGAATCTGAGATTTATAAATCATACTCACTTTCGCTATTTTCCTATTTATCCAGATGAATAAAATGACTAAAACCACAAGGTCCCATGAGTTGGTGTTCACGTAGATGTGGTACTCATTCTATGGGAAATGGTAAATGGACTGCATTTATATAGCACTTTTCCACCTTCATGGTGCTCAAAGCACTTTACATTAGCCTCTCAATCACCCATTCACACACACACTCATACAACATGCTCCCTCTGGTGATGGTAAACTACATATGTAGTCACAGTTGCCCTGGGGCAGACTGACAGAAGCGTGGCTGCCATTTTGCACCTACAGCCCCCCTGACCACCACCAAACATTCATACACCAGTGTGAGTGACACCGGAGGCATGGAGGGTAAAGTGTCCTGCCCAAGGACAACTAGGACAGAGCGGTAATCGAACTGCCAACCCTTCGGTCAATGGACGACCCGCTCTCCCAACTGAGCCATGGCAAGTAGGTGTTGAAGTAGGCAAGTAGGTGTTGAATTAGAAATGGATAGTAACATGCATCAGTGTCCTGACCTGAAAGCAGGGTGAATGTGACAGAGTAAATGCCATTCTCCTTCGTGGCAGCTGTGCTCTCTGTGTAGGTGATATCTACTTGGAATTTGACCGGCTTCTGGAAGACTGTAGGGCCGGCTGTGGACTTGTACTCTGCTCGGAAACTGGTCTGAGAGATCACACTGTGGCTCAGGCTGGGGATCTGGGATAAAAACAGGAGAAGTCAGTAAAGTAAACTGAACAAAGAAGCATAGATGGGGACAAAAATAGGCAGAAAAAAAGCAGAGTAATGGGATTATACATATGGAGCATTGAGGTTTATTTTTTCCTACACCTTAGAAATGACAAGGTGAATAAACCCTCATTAAAATATCCTCCATATACTACAAGCCATAGTTGAAACTCTAAGGAGATTAATGCCTCGGAGAGTAGCCATGCATGCCAGTGAGACTTAAGCTAATGTAATCTTGAGTCATCCAACAACATTGCACTCTCTCGCCTAAAATGAATTTGTATGCCCAATGAACAGGTGAGCTCTGAAATTGTCATGTTTCGCCATAGTGCTGAAGAGGGTTTGACATTCCATTAATGTGAGTGTGCTGAGAGGTATAATTCCACTGATTCAGGTGCCAATCTCCTGTCTGGAATACCAGCTAGCATAACCCGGAGGAGAAAATAGCTACCTCCAGGGATACAGAAACGGATTTGACACTGACCTGCACTGGCAGAGTTTGCATTTACTTAGACTTTGTTAAATCTAACTGAGGTGAGGACAGGTTCTGTTCAATTATGTACTCAGAATATCAACTAGCTCTGTTGAGTGTTTGTTGATACAGATTTTGCAGCTCTCACTGAGAATCCCTGCATCCTTGCATGTATTTGTACATCCACACTATTATTATCTCACCACACACTCAGACAGAATCCATGCAATTTCCCAAAATCCTGGTAGTAGACATCTAAATATAAATGCACACATGCTCAGTGCACAACACTGAGGGCAAAGCATCTATATGCTAATGATCAATGCTCTCTGTTGATTTCTATTGACCTCAAGTGAGTCTGCAGTTAGAGAGAAAATAGAAGTGCTGAACACAAGCAGTTTACTGAATTGCTACATAAATCAGAAGCATGTTAGCAAATACTCAGAGAGAGGCTGCCACATAGCATAGCTGATTGCTGTTGCCCGAAAAGGCAACATCCAGCATTAGACTTCAGAAACACAAATAACACTGCAACATGTACAAATACAGTAGGCAAATATTAGGTGGAGCTGGAGGGCCACAGGAGATATGGAGCTGATGAGAGGTATGGAAGTAGGATGAGAAGTAAAGAAATAAAGTGGATTAGCATGTACCGATAGAAAGGCTTGAACAATGTCTGCCTTGATCGAGCTGAGAGGCTTGTCTTTGATGACAATGAAGATCTGCTCCTCTTTCTCCAGGTTGATGAAGTTACCAAACCAGGATTTTTTGGCAAGCCTGTGGGGTAAAGAGAGAGTTGTGAGTTTAATGTAGCAATCTTTTATGAGGAGGGAGAGAGAGAGAGAGAGAGAGAGAGAGAGAGAGAGAGAGAGAGAGAAGCTCAGGGGAAATGGAAAGAAGCAAACGTAGGATACCCTGAGGGAACAGAGCTAAAACTGTGCAAGGGAGAGTTTTCTGACATTTCGCCTTCTGTGCAACTCAGTATGTGCTTCTGTGTGTGTGTGTGTGTGTGTGTGTCACACAGACAGAGGGATAGACAGACAGACAGGCAGGCAGAGAGACAGCAGAGAGAGCGAGGGAATGAGAGAGTAAGATAATTGAGCCTCTCTGTGAACAGAACTGTCGGTCCAGAAGGGGCAGAGGTAGATGAATTCACTACTGGCCTCAACCCAGGTGTACCTGCACCCACTAATAAGCCATATGGACTGCTGTTTTCTGGAAAATTAATATTTTATAAGATTCATGAAATTGCTGATGAAATTACCTGAGTTAAACGTTGGCAAACAGAAAATCCCTTCCAGTTCCCTGCTTAGTATATGTAAACAATTATTTTACATATATTTCTTACTAATACTTCATTAAGACCTTCATAATGATATAATAACTGCTGAAGTATCAGCGAGGGATTGCTCGTACATCAACAACCTAGTGACACTTAGGAAACGGCATCTTCCAGCCTCTCCAACTATTTCCAGTAAGAATGTTCTTCCCAGCCAGGTGGAAATGGCCAAGCAAGACCGTCAGCCAACCAAACAAGCATATCTAGGCCAAGCCTGCGTTATCAAGCCCCTGGGAGCTCAGTAACATCACACAGGCTACCTTCCCTCCCTCATAACCAGCTCGCTACCTGCAGCCACAGTGGTCTTTCTCCAAACCAGACTAGACCTGAGGTCATTACAGGAAACTCAGCAGGCAGAATCAAACATTCATGGATGCAATACTTTCCAAAACATCATGGTATCTGGAGCAAGCCCGTTTGAAGGAGTGACTGAAGGACTGACAGGTGCTGCATAGTTACGATAGTAGTGGCGGTTAAAAAAAAAAAAAAAGTACAGCGTCTACTCACTCGGGGGAAGACTCTGGTGTGAGGCTGGACATCTCCTCTTGTGTGGGAACTGTGGAAGCAGGTTAAAGTTGAAAGTTTCAGATAAAGATGACAAGCAGATCACACTACTAGGTACAGCCCAGCTCAGTGTAATTTTTAGATAATGTAGTATTATATAATGAGATGATGAACTGTTTACTATACACTCTTTACAAACCTGAAAGAATTAGTCTGGAGTTGAATTTGCACAAATATAGCATACATTTAAGATGACTGACCGGTCACTAGGGCTGAACAATCTATTGTTTAGGATCAAAAATTGCAATTTCAGACATGATTTTGGGATTGTCAAAGCCACAGTTTTTTGCAGTGTCCCCAACTAATCCAGGTTTTGTTTCATCAACTACTTTACACATGCATGTCACCGTCCTACCATCCTGCCAAGCTCAACAATCAGAAGCAGGAGGAAAAGTCACGTGTTCTCAAGTCCAGTGAGTGGTCAAAAGGCTTCAGTGGGACCAGACGCAATCAGGGAGTTTAAACCCATGTTAGGACATAGATGGTTGTTTTAGTTCATCAGTTTTAATAACTGCCTTTGCTCATGTTAATAAATAGCACTACTTTTGAAATCAATTCTTGACTTTAGTTTTCATTCTTGTAGTACAGCTATGGCATTTATTGTTTAAATGGTATTATGTAAGTTTCTGAGATTTAGCAAATGTTGCTGACCATTGAAACTACATATTAAGAAAATCGTAAATGAAATTGACGTTGCAATATCTGCCAGAAACATCACAATTAAATTATTTTCTGATACTAGTTCAGCTCCACTGGTCACTATCACACTAGTTTTAGTGTTGTTCCTGCAACTAGCTGGACATACTTTAGTTTCTTGCTTCTTTGCTCTTACATCTGTGAACAAAACAGAGTAATTTCATGTACATCCACTTTGATTGTTTTACTACCTTGCAGTTTCCTGCGGTGGAAGCGTGGTGAGCCCAGAAAGCTGTTCTTGATGGAGTTGAGGCGCGTCCTCCATGGCATGCCACCAATGGACGGGCTGGGGGGTGGCGTTGGGGTTGGGGTCCCAGCCGGGCTGTCCTTGGGAGTGTGCACTGGAGTGCCCTTGGGAGTGGGAAGGGGGCTGCCCCGAGGGGAAGGGTGTGGGGTAACCTGTATAAGGGGGATAGATTTGGGAGGATGATCAGTGAAGGAAGAAGGAACCGGCGGCACGGGGTGAAAGTGGTGCAGTCGGATGGGCGACAGGGGCACCACGGGGCTAAAGGGCACAGAGAGCTGGGGGTTGGCGGCAAAATGGGAGCGCCGTACCTGGGGGCTATTTGGGATGGAAGCAGAGGGTATTGGAGATGGTGAAGATGGTGAAGTAGGGGTTGGGGGGACAGAGGAAGAGGGCGGCGGGAATTGACAAGGAGTGGACGGTTCAGACTTGATTGCCGATATGGAATCTGGAGAGGCTTCTGGGAGTGGGTTAGATCGTGTGGCTTGGAGGGGCTTGGGAATAGTTCGAGTCTTGGCAGGTAGTGTCTGTGTCTTGTTTAGCAAAGACTGCAGGGGATCATTGTTTGGAGAGAGTGAGTTGGGAGTAGAGATACGTGGACCTGCACGATGTGGAATGGGCTCAGGGGATGGGCAGGGGCTGGTGTTTGGGGACTGCAGTATGTCAGGGGACAAAGGCGGGACACCAAACTTTCTGACAGGCTGAAGTTTGATGACATAAACAACAATACAGCAAATAACCAGAGAAGGAGGGGGAAAAGAAAACAAAGAAACACACATGGGACGCATGTAAGCAGACAAACACAAAGATGAAGCGGGGGGGGGGGGGGTAGTAGAACAAACAAACAAACCACACAGTAAGGAGAATAAACCCAAAAACATAGAGGACAGTGAGATGTTTTCATGCACAGGAGAGGGGGAGGCAGTGCAAAAAAAGAAAGACAGAAAAAGAAACATGCAGTTAGACCATTCAGGCTTATGTTGAATAAAAACAAATGTGTAAAGGGAGAAAGAGCAAGCAGTGCACACAGTTACAAAAATAGAGACATTAGGAGGTGGTCTTTACATATAGGACTCTGTGGTCAGAGACAAAAGCAAGCCGGCACAAATGGTGTGAGAAACACAAAACAAGCTGTGAGTTCAATTTGGGTTATCTCAATAACAGAAGGGGCAATATCATAGCATCTCAGCTGTGAAATTTCTAGTTTCTGGGTAGATTCATTGATCTGTTTCCTTTTTTTAATACTGAAGTTGCAGTCACAAAGGTGATAGAATATTTCCGTTGGACAGCCCCCTGTTTTTCCACAGACAAATGAAAGAAATAACCACCCACAGAGCTTCTCGCTGAGAGCACAATCCAGGCTTTGGATAGGTTTGAGAAATCAATTTCCCTTTCAGATCAGCTTGAAAGAACCTGTGTGGTGCAAGGAGCTCGTCTTAGGATCCTGCCTAATCTTGAGCCCTCTCAGGTTACTCAGCTGGAAAAGTTTACTACAAGCTCCACTCCTTGAAGCAAGAAAAATGTGGGATTTTCTGAAGCATTCCTTGAGCTGGATTTCCACAGAGCTCAGGCCACAGAAAACAGAGAAAAGGATATTCAGAGAAGATGGAGAGAGAGAGAAGCTTTTAGAGCGGGAGAAAAAAAAAAACTGTGCTGTCATGTCTCCTGCCTGTGCTCATTGGTAGGGTTAGGGTTAGCTAAACTGAGCTCTGTTGACACAACGATGATGCATGCAAACCCTGAACACCGGATATGAAGAGCTTATCATTGTGGGTCCCAGCTTCCTTAGATCTGTGTGATGGATTATTGTGGATTACACTGTGGAAATGTATGGCATGGACAGTAAAGACAATAATATGATAATAAATGAAACAGCAGTCTGATATTGCATTTTCAGAGTGATTCACTGATATGCTGTTTCATCTTGTTCTTCGTTGTGCTTTGTTAAAGGTCAAGCCCTACAAGGTAAACATAGTCTTTATATTCTCTATCTGACAAACAGAAAAAGCAATAAGGAGGGATCAGCAGTAGCTGGATTGTTAACCCTGAAGATTAAGAAATATACCTGAAAATTAGGTCAAAAAGTATGTACTGTTTGTGTGCTTATATGATATGAAGGTAAGGAAGGTGGTGACTTACCCGTGGGCTGCTTAGGGGGCTGGTAGACAGACCAGAGGAGGCGCCACTAATAGACCGCGACCTGTGGCACAAATGTGCAAGAAAACACACAGCGGTACGAGTAATTTGTGAGATCATCATGTGAACCTGGTACATGTTTCCATAAACACAGGTGGCTGTAAGAACATAGAGGTTATATGTTGCACATGGCTAGAAAGCATATACAGCATATGGTACTAAGCACAGAGTTTGCCACCAAGCCCCCTGTGAACACAACACCTATTTAGACAAAGAGGGTGAAAGCACTACGGCACTGGGTAACACAGTAACACAACACACATTATTAACATTGACTCCCAGCAATTAGTCTCCAACCAATTAAGCTCAATATTTGATTTTTTTTTTTTTGTATATGCTCCACTTGTAAAATTTACAGACTGCTAACTTTTAAAGTAGCTTAGCATCTAACCAAACATGTTGACTTTCTTAGGTCATTGCACTGGATCAGTAGGAAATATCTTGAGGGTGGAAATGAAGTGGGACATTTGGTTGAGTGCCATTTGTCATGTTTTTCTTTTCCCCCGCAGATGCCGTCAATAACCCCTATGAGCAGAGCCCCGCTCAGAAATGAACAATCACAGGACAATCTGTCTCCATCAAACACACACTCAAACATACAGTATACACACATGTGTGCACACAAGCCCACAAAACAGAGCCTGTCAACACTCGGAAACACCAGCTGCTCACTGTCACAACACTGTTCCTTTTTGTCATTCAATCTAATAATACCCCCTCCTCGTCTCCCTCTTGTTCTCTCTCCATTTCAGCAGTGATGCGTTTGAGAACATGTGGCCAAGCCTAAACGTTTTGTGAAGAGATAAATACTACACTTAGGGGCTTTATACTTGCTTGGCCATAGAGGAAGACCTCAAAGCTTGAATGTGAGCAGAGAATGAGTGAAATTTAAGAGGGATGGAGGGGTGAGGGCTAGAAAAGAGGGATGAGAAATGTGAGGGATGGGGGAGGTGGACTGGGGTAATGGAGACTGATGCTCATTCCTGATATGAGAGCAGCCAGAGGCATCCATAAATGGGCACAATACTGTATAAATGGTAACACCATGTAGCTATATAAATGCTGCTTGTACTGTCAAAACAGGAAGTCTGGATAAGGGTCAGATGGAATCAATCTTCTAAAGGTGGAAACACTCATTTAGGCTCAGTCACTCACCCTCTTTCAGCTTTTAATTTACAACCTAAAGAAGGAAAGGATACTAGAACAGCTATTTTTCTCCCGAGAGGCGCAAACAGAGTAGGAGAGAAGCAGTGCTAACAGCTACCATGAGAGAGGAAAATATAGAAACACCCACTCTTACTCTATTTTTGTAATTCTCCTACTGGCCCCTCTGCGAGTGTATTTATTACACACACACTCCTGCACACATGAGTAGGCGATGTTGAGACCGCGTTGGCTAGGATTTCTCGTTTGAGAGAGCAGCTGACCAGACAGTTGCTATCATTTATGGTCCGCTGAGACATGCCCATAGTTGCTTGCTACAGCGCCTGTAGTGTATATAGTCAATTGCACTTCATCTAAACATGGCCAAAACACAGCATCCTAAGGCCGTTGTGAGCATATTGTTCAAGACACTCTGCATCTGTTAGTGTTGTACAAGCAGGTCTATAAAGCTAATGTTACAGATGGTTTTTCTGTACAGTAATGGGCTGTCAGAGGCTCACCCTGGCTTGGGAGGGATGATGAATTATTGCTGAACAGTTTGATTTTTAATGACCAGCACATATAATACGTGCAATGGACCAGCCGTCATTCAACAGAGGATGGAGTTTGTGCGTTTGTGTGAGTATGTATTGTTTACAGCTACATGTAGTACTAGTCTAGCTTGGTTATCAAAAATAAAAACAAAAAATTCTCAAATTACTTCTATCAGTACCTATGGTAAAAGTTAGTATATTTTATTTGTCAAGGTCTATGTCTGACATTACTGCCTCAATCCCACAGGATTCTAACTAAATAATTAAATAAATCCAAAATTGGCTAAAATTAATATACAGAAGTGGAAAAACATTTTTACACAGTTTCCAATATTATCATTTGGGCTCAGTTGGTAGAGCAGGTCGTCCAATGATCGAGGGGTTGGCGGTTCACCTCCACATGTCGAAGTGTCCGTGGGCAAGACGCTGAACCCTAAGTTACTCCCAGTAGGGACAGGCAGCATCTGTGTGTAGCAGCAGCCGTCTACTGGTGTATGAGTATGTGTGTGAAGGGGTGAATGTGAGGAATTGTAAAGCGCTTTGGGCACCAACTGGTGAATAAAATGCACTATATAAGCTCAGTCCATTTACCATCATGAAATATTGGTAGAAAAATAACTTTTGTGTTTTAAAAGATGGGGCAATATATATATATATATATATATATTATTATTGTTCATAAGAAAAAAAAGCTAAAAGTAAAAGTATGTTATTGACAGGTTCAACATGTTACATCCTGGATGTTTCTCTGCTGAAACATCCAGGTTTGACCTCGACAGAAGAGAGCATGTGTAGAAAAGAGCATGTGGGTTTGGAGAAGAGAAAAATACATGGCAGATTTCAGTGACTTACAAGTGATTTTTAATACAATATATCACAAATGCATGGGATGTCCAAACATGTTTTTCCACCACTGTATTTGGAGATTCAATGTCCTTATTGTTGAATCAAAGGGTTTCACATATTCAACATTTTTAAGCATGACTAAAAAACCTCATAGTGTTTCTGTGGGATAGAAGTAATTCATCACCATTTATTACAATATTATTATCTCTACTTTTAAGTACTGTCCTATGTTTAATTTACTGACAGTGTAGATGTTAACAAAAGCAGCTCAGAATAAAATTGAAAGTTATTTTATCAAAACATTCACTTCTTCAGTAAAATATATCACAAAACAATCATCCACAAACAAACTACATGGGTTTTATGGATGAGTTGTCCTATGGGCCTATGTTCATCATGGGTCCAAGTGGAACATTTCTATTGCCAGTGCAAAACTGAAAAACTACATTTTACTGGAATTATTGAAATGTATTTATAGGATTAGTAGCAAAAGTTATTCAAATTTTAAATCAGTAGATACTTTTAGTCATTGGTGGATGTTACAATATGTGAGGGTTATAAGGTAAATTATATTCTTTGGAAGCCCCAGAATAACACAAGCATAGTTTCTAACACAATGCATCAATGTTGAGCTTCTTTTAATCCCCTGATCAATATGGAAAAGAGTAAAAACTAAGCCTGAAACTACAAAACTAGAAGAAAAGATATTGAAATACAGTGTAACTAAAAAGAACAATGCTTGAAAACTAAAAAGAAATATAACTTCTGAGCAAAACAACTCATTAGTCATTGCTGATAACTGTTCATGTTGTGGCTTGGCACTATATAGGATTATTAATAATGTAATGTATAATAATAATAATAATAATAATAATAATAATAATAATAATAATAATAATAATAATAATAATAATAATAATAATAATAATAATAATAATAATAATAATAATAATAATAATAATTATTATATTATTATTATACCTTTTCATCTTTCCTAAAGTGAAGTTTACCTCATAATACCTGAAAAACCCAAACATTTCAAGTGAATAAAAGTGAACTACAACTAGTCACTTGTTTAAAAAAAACTAAACTAATCACGCACTCAAAAACTAAAACAGACCAAATAAAACTGTAGGACTAACTAAATAAGAATAAATCCTAATTAAAATTTCATAACTATAAAAACTGCTGTGCAGCACAAGGAACATTGTAATTGCTCTAATTGTTTTGGGACAGAGACCTATTCTCAAAAGGTGATTTCAAAGTACTATAAAATAAAACAAAACAATCTGTAAAGCTACAGACCCACAGCAGGTAAATCCAATGGCCTATGCATGTACTCTGTGAGTGACTATCCATTTGTTTTGCTCCCCATTTTCATCTTTCTATTATCCATTAGTCATCAAGTGAACATTTCCCAGCTTGTTTTGGAGAGGGTCCACTGTCCTCAGTGTGTGACCACCGGCTGTGTCAGAGACCCATCCAAAGCACCCGTGGGGGTCTGATGTTGAGCTGTAGGGGATGGAACGAGTACAAGATGTTTTGGGATGAGGGCATGGACTGAAATAAAATGAAACAGGAGCAAAATGAAATGGATGGTGCCAGGAGTCAAATGGGGAATGAACAACTGTGCCAAAGCGGAAAAAAAAAACACACAAAAAAACAATATTACAGCTCTGCTGGAGTGATATGAGGTAAGTCGAGAAAGTTAAATTTTTTTCCCTCCGTTCTTCCTACTTGGTGTTGACTTTTTCCTGCCAATACAGTTAGTTCCTCGACATGGAGCAGATATTCATATAAATCAACGTGCTGTTTAAAATCGTTTCCTTTCCTGAGAGCTGACAACTCCCTGAGAATTTGGTGCATTAATATTCACAGCTCTGCTCCTCAAATTTCTAAATGTAGTAAGACCCCTGTAGTTTTTGCTGTGGAGATCAGTGTTAAAGGTGCTTTATTTGTGCTTATTTGAGCCTCTTAAATAAATTAGAGTCAATAATTAGCATGAGAGCCTGACTTAATAAGACTGCTCCAACTAACCCAACACACATTTAGCTTTGTGAAGCAACTAGAGCAGATCTGTACGGGGGAAAAAAAAAAAAAAATCAATTGATATTCTCTTCTTTACACTGCTGCACTCTTCCATACTTCATTAGCATATTATTAACCTCCCTTCATTTCTCCTGGCATGTTGCTAAGACTTAAAATTAAATCACTGGGATTTCTTTTGCTTTGAGTTTAACATTAAATGTCCTTTTAAGATACTTCTGGGTGTATCAAGAATGAACTGGGAATTCGTCTGAGAATATCTCCATGTGTATTTCAGTGAAACACGGGTACAGCAGCATTTTTTTTCCGAAACTTTTTTTTTTTTCAATTATACCTCACAGGAGTCGTCAGATCAGCAATCACATGTATGAAACTGCAGATCTGGCTACTGCGAGGGCTGTAACTCTATGCACCGCCTGAGATATGTGGAGCAAAATGTTGGATAAGGATTGTGTAATTTTAGATAAAACCATTTCCCTTCTCTCTTCTACCATTCACACTAGTAGAAATGTATCCTGTCAAAACACATGTTTCAAAGTCAGTCCTCTCACTGACATCCTCTGATCTGAAGTTCTACAAATCTTCAGTGCTGTCAACAAAAGTTTGCTGTTGGGGAAAGATAAGGTTAGGTTCAGAGAAAGTCAGTCAAATTTTTGGACGTTACGCTATGCATGTGCATCCCCATCACCATCACCATCACCATCACCATCGTCCGCACACACAAAAACACACAGATGATCAAACAAAGTACGCCAAGCCCCGATAAAAGGCAGAAAAGTTCAAAAACACAACAAAATCCAGACTCTCTAATGGACATATTTTTTTCCCTCTTCCACAAATCTGTGCATTACAGAGCTGTGAATTGCGGTAGGGGGAAAAAGGCGTAGGGCAAGAGAAAGATTCAATTTGATTTGGAGATGGAGGGGCTGTGTTACAGAACCACCCCCACCCACACACATACACACACCCCTCCACCTCCGACCCACCACATGTGATATGGAGCCAGACAGAGAGAAACTAGCAGCGTTTCCACATTAGCATAGCAATTTCATACTAACAGAGGGGGGGCGTTTTGGACTGAAGGTCAGCTGCACACAAGGGACCACAGGAAATAGAGTGGGAGAGAGAGAAAAGTGATATGAAAGGCTAAGAAGGAGCCCCTGAAAGAGATTTTGGCAGAGGGGTGTAAACAAAAACACTGATTCAAAGTAGCATGGAAGAAAGATGCAGGGGAAGTTTTTATTAATCACTATGGCTTCCAATATAAGCAGGATAGGAACAATATTTAAGTATGCTGCTGTGAGCTTACTGAGATTTACACAAGTTTAAAACAAATACCCAAGACACTCATTGCAGTGGCCTTAGCGGTCTAATATGATATACGGCTCAATCCTGATGCTGCTAAGACAGTACTATTGACAGGGTTTTGAAATTCTAGACTTGACTGAAACTAAAGAATCAGAGTGAAGGACAGACAAAGCTTCTGAACTAACACAACCTTTAAAAGAAGAAGAGATAAGACTCAGGTCGCCTTAAGGGATAAAAGACTGGAGTAGAGGCGATAAAACACAAGAAGATGAAATTTAAAGTGAAATTCAGAAGCACCAGAGGACAAAAAGAATTAAGTGCAACTGCAAAGAGGTAGGAACTTTTGAAATGGATTTAAAACTGAAGTGGCGTCCTCCAGTGAAATAAGGTACAGGGGGAAAAAAAGGGAATACATTCTTATTTTGCCATTGAAAAACTGCTAGGGTGTAGCATTTTTAATGTATGTGACATTTGCATGAATATTCAGCTATATATTCTTATCTCCAATGTACATGTACTTACTGCCTCCACATTTATGTCCTAGTCCTCTGAAAGCTTTTCCAGCACTCTGCCAATCTGCCTATCATTAGGCAGATCAGGTTATCACCCCTCTCAGATTCAATCTTCCCCGCTGTCACAAATGTCACTGCCTCTGACCAGAAATGTGCGGTTTGATGATATATTGCTTGTTGAAATAAGACGAGGAAATGGGTTTTAAATCGGACCTAGTGGGGGTGTGGTTATATCTCCTCTTGGATATTTCTAAAATAGTGAACTGCTATGCGTGCAGAGAAAGTGGGACACAGTGTGAGAGAAACTGATTATCAATGCATTCAGATTATGAAAAGTAGAGATAATTGAGCTAACACCGGAAAAGGGGGGTTGCAGATATTAAGAGTCTGAATTGCAAATGAATGAAGTGTTCTTCAGTTTGAGAACTAAGCTAATTAAGAAAGTTAGGTCAAACTGGAGGAACTGCCAATCTAAATCAGCTGACTCTGTTGGGAACAAAAGTGGTAACTTTGCCAGTGCGGCTTTTTGAAATACACGTGTGAAGCCACCACATGCTGCAGAGTTGATCACCATCTTAAATAATCTATCAGAAGGCACCACTGCATCTTTCCACAGCCATGGACGGCTTTTTGCCACGGGTGTGAGACATGAAGCAAGAGGAAGTGACAACATAAAGGAAGTGAATACCTCTCATCTTTGCTGCATTTTGTATTGGCGTCAGGAATATCCAAGCTTTTACTGTATACTGATTTACTACATTGAGACAGGAGACAAAGTGAGCAGAGAGTCAGTCTCTGTTTACATTTGTCCACAATCTACCCTGTTATTATCAGAACCAGACTCACTGGCACAGCCCGCTAAAAGACTGGTGGTCTAGGAGAACCTTCACAGGGCATTGATAAACATTAGATTAGATTAAATAAAACTCTGTTACATAAAGGGTGCTTTTATAAACGCACAGAGATGGTCCCAAACACAACAAAACCCACCCCAAGTATATATATATATATATATATATATATATATATATATATATATATATATATATATATATATATATATCATGAAAAGTTTTAACTTGACCTGACCTATAGTTCCCAAACTGTAATGGAATCCATACTGCGTCACTGGAATCTATAAAATTAATTTGTTACGAAGTCAACCAATAGATTTGCTGCTAAAGACATTTCAAATGTTGCCCATTATAAGTAAATGGAGGAAAAAATATTTTAAAAATATATTACAAAAATTAAACTTTGACCTGCTTTTCCCAAAATATAGTGACATACAGTATATTCTGGGTCAATGGCAGTCTATAAACCAGATTTGTTATGAATTCACCATATAGTTCCGCTGACAATTCACCAAAAATTTTAACTTTCACCTACTATTCTTAAAATGTTATGATATGTATTTTGGATCACTGGCAATGTATAAACCAAATTTGGTATGAATTCAACCAATAGTTTTATTGCTAGAGTGTTAAACATTGAAACAAAAACAATCATCCTTGCCTCCCCTACGTTGGGCAGGGTAATAAATGTCCGTCTCAGTATGAAAGTTTTCTTAATAGATGTTTTACCA
Source organism: Siphamia tubifer (assembly GCA_020466265.1). Taxonomy (NCBI): domain Eukaryota; kingdom Metazoa; phylum Chordata; class Actinopteri; order Kurtiformes; family Apogonidae; genus Siphamia; species Siphamia tubifer. The sequence continues at coordinate 12,752,191 of CM035788.1, forward strand.
CCTCCGCCACACGTACCTTTGCCCGTGCTGTGTCATGTCGATAGCCCTCCTGGCAGGTACAGGTGAGCCTCCGTCTGTGACACTAAGGACCTCCATGGACTTTCTCTCAGGTCTCCTCTTGCCGTGGCGATTCAACATGGGGGAGTCAACCCTCTTCCGTGGGGGATCTGACACAGAGATACAATGACTCATCGTGACACACCTGGTGCCTATCCATGTGTGTCCATGTGCTGCATCCTTCTGTGAAATGGCTGTTTGTGAGTGATGTTAAGCCCTGATCAGGCTGACAGTTTAACTAATAGTGAATACATAATGGTTTCCTTTCACTTCTTTTACTAATGGCCAATGTATCGACTGTATCGCATTCCTTGAAGAGGGAGTCAATTCATCAAAAATGTCTGTATGTTGGAGCGCACACTTGCATTTTCACAGAATACTTCTTTTGCAGAAATGCTGTCAGAAAATAACCCTGGCAGAAGTCTAAGTAGAGCATCTCTGTCTCCTCTCAGATGTCTGTGGGTGGAAATCTATGTTGCATCGCAGCATATGAATGAATGAAGGAATATTTTCTTTTTTTGGTGAGGTAAATCGAAACCGAAGCCGTCTGAGTTGACAGTTTTTCAAAATAACACTCTGGCCTATTGGCATCTTCTATTTCTACTACTAAATCCCATTGAGTAGCTTGTCTATTTTCAATAAAACGGAAAGCTTTTTCTACTGGAGAGCCAATCTACCACTACTGGAGCCAATATAGTTTCTCTAGAGAGAGAGAAATGGAGAAAAAAAAATGGCAGCAGAGCACACATGAGCATATCTCCTCGCAGTACTTATTCTTGTCTAAATTAGAATGGTTTGTGGTGGTAAACAGATGTCTGGTTAATGGTACGATGAAAAGCCATTTGAAGTAATGCACTTGTGTCACATGGGGCTCAGACATACTGTGTGCCATACTGTGTTTACTGTTATGCCCTTTTCTTTATTGATTATTCTTTCATATCTGCACTTTTCCTCTTCCTTACCAATCTCATTGCGAGGGGGGAGATTCTGGTCTTCCTGACTGGGGTACCTCTCTTTACGGTCCAACAACAGGAAATAGATCATCTTCTCTTGGTTATCACTGAAAACAGGGGGACAATGAATTGACTGGTGAAACATACAAAGATATGCTATGTAAAAAAAAAAAAAAGGAAAAATACAAGATTCCATTTAATTCATTTCAAAGAGTGCCCAAAATCAACAAACTAAACTGCAAAAACCCTCAGTATGATTAATGTCATTTAATCTTTTTGAGTTCCTTGTGAAACAGCTACTAAATAGCTTTGATCATTAAAACAAAACTTTTAGTTTTACAGATCATTAAGCCGTCCTATAATATTCCGCACTTATTTTTTCAGCATGTGCCCCATTTCTGCACGCAGAGTCTGCTGGCAAGTTTATGAAAGTATCAAAACATTATGACTTTGTCCTTTTCTTTCGCAGTAAATCAGGAAGCCTAATATCTTTAGCCTCTAGGCCAGTCGTCGCTATGCAAAAGGCCCAGGGATCGGCCCACTGTAATAAAGACAGATTGGAAAGCAGTAGGAGGCAAAGAGACAAGGACCTGCAACTTCAGCTAAAACCGACCAGGGGAAAAGAGATAGAGACGGCAGATTTTCCTCCAGTCCAGCACTATTACAGGATGCTCCCAGGAGAAAGGAAGCAAATGTAAGATATGGGAGGAGAGGAAAGTAAGACTCATTTAGCATTAAATAGTGGCTGGGAATATGTAAAAGAGACTAAAAAAGGGATAAAAAGGGACATTTAAACACATGCAATCCATCTGAAAACACTCACTACACAAGCAAAATGACCAAGGGTTTTGCAGTGCAGTCCACAATCACTTTGGGCAAAAGTATCGAGTGGCAAGTGATGTAAGCGCTATGTGATAACAGTTAAGTGATCTATAGCATCTGTCATCAGAAGTGACAGCCTCACAGGATTTCATAAGAGCCCAGGAAAAACTAAGGCCGTCAGTGTAGTCAGACACCACACAGCCATCCTTCCATGGCTATCAACCCTCTTCTTTTATCGTAATCACAAGCCCGCTCCCTATCTGCAGCCCCCTTTTATTTTTACTTATTTCATCACACTCCTTTTCCCTTTCATCTCTAACTTTTCCTTTCCCACTCCCACCTTTTTTTTTTTTTTTTTTTTTATTCACACAACCACATCTGCATTTTTCTCAGACTCTTTTCTTTCTTCCTTCCTTCCTTCGTCTATCCCACCTCTATCCCTTTAACTCCTCCTTTCACTCACTCGTCTGAGAGCAGGTCTTTCAGTAGCTTGTTTTTGTCTCTGAAGCAGCCCAGGGAGTGCATGCTGTCCAGTACGTCGGGGTCGATGTCGTCTGCAGAGGGCAGGCTGCGGATGGTCACCTTTCTTGGCACAGGCTGCTCCGGCTCAGGCTCGTTCTTCCCCCCTCTGGGAATGCAAAGAAATTATAGTCATTCAGTATGACCCCTAATAACTTCTTGTAAATATAAGTACGTCCACAGTGTATAAACTTCCTAATATATAGAGGTGTTACAGGGTTCATTCTGGGAGTAAATTGATTTAATGACTATTTAAGTGAAGGTCAGTGTAGAATGTGTTGAAGCACTTGAGCATTTGTTTGCCTTATTATAAACATGGTTCACATGGGAAAACTTTGCCAGTCATGTAGTTACTCTATGTTTAGTCATTTTGCATGCTCACTTCAATGCATGTGAAAGAGTCATTGTGCTTGACAAGCAGACAGATGACTGAGTCACGCTGTTTCGTTTTGTAATCTTCAGCTCTTCTGTCCTGCTTTCCAAATTTAGTTCCTTCATCATTCGCTCTCTCTCCTCAGATGCTATATAATTATGTTTCCAAAGTTTGTCATCTTTGCCTGGAAACTTTATGGGTCTCGAAATTTGTGTCATTTAATTTTTTTTTTTACCAACAGATGTGGCAGGAATTGTCATACACCATTGAAATAGTTTTGTTTTCTGACATACGCTTCCTTTTATTTCTATTACTACACATCTTTAACCACCTTTCACCATAGCTCGACCAGTTATACTTCAACAATCGATCACATTGTCAGAATCATTTTATTCCAACTTGATGGGTGACAGTATGCATACGTATACACCATATGCACCACATGCATATTAGTTAAGGCTGTTAGGGGAGTCCTCATAAGGGATTGTGCAAATTTCTGCACAAGTATGAAATTTGGTACAGAGGTAGTTTTTAACATGTTGAGTCCAAATCTGCCGGGAGCCAAAGCGAATTCTTAATGGGGCCACCGTATTGGACGATTCAAAATGGCGGCCCCTGAAAAATTACGTTGCCTCAGCCTCATGCGTGCAAGCCATTACTTTCATTGCATCATGTGGTTTCTGGGAGACCCTCTGACTAGTGTGTGCATTATCGTGTGTGACTGCACAAATGTACTTTACCACCACCAGAGGGAACATGTGTGAGTGAATGAACAATGGATCAATAATGTAAAGCACTTTGGGTGCCTTGAAAAGTGCGATAGAAATCTAATTCATTATTATTATTATGATTATTATTATTATTATTAGACTCCTGTGTTTCAAGATGGGTCGGATGGGTTGACGACATCACAGCTGACCCCTGGCGCCTGTTGTACGGGGGCCTGTCCCTGCCCTGATGTGATGTGGTTCTCCGGGAAAGAGAAGTCGCAATGAGTCTAAGAAATGGTGAAGTCCGGGCGGAGTAAAACTCGGTGCCAGACCAGCGGGCCACCTTCGCCCCCAGACCCTTCCTGGCTGACCCGAAGCCAGTCATGGCGCCCTTCAGGTACTTGCTGACTATTGGTTTGGTGTCAGTATTTAGCCTCACATGGAGTTTACCACCCGCTGCTGCATTAACAAACAACCCGACTGAGAAAAACGGACCCCAGCGCAACTACAAGCGACTGCTAGCAATCTTCCGTATGCCACATTTCCTATGCTTGCCCATAGGACGGGGGTCTCGTACTGGGCTCTTCCCTCTTCACTTTTCAGTACTGAGGGAATCCCGGTTAGTTTCTTTTCCTCCGCTTAGTAACATGATTATAATCGAGAATGATGGTCATAACATCCAACGCAAGCTTTTTTTTGTGGTAAAAAAATACAAATACAATACAATTTTTTTTTTTTTTATAAATTGCACCCTGGTTACGTTGATCACAATTTGTCCATAATTCCTTCTCTAATGACCAATGCTTCCCTCTTTAATATGAAGGTAACCTCAAACTAATGAATTTAATATGTGTCCAAATATACACTTTTATATGCACTTTTCAAGTGCAACAAAACTATTTTGTTGACTATTTTGATTGATGTATTGATGTTTTGATGATTTTGTGTGCTCAAAATAAAGTGAAACAGAACTGACCTCATTTTGACCCGTGAGTTTTTAACGGTGCTAAATATATATTGATGTTCCTCTGAGATCAAACTATGTGCACACATAAGAAAATGTAATGGTGCACCTAATAATAAAAAAAAGATATACATTGCTTATTTTATTCCTCCACATCCACTCTACACCCTCCACTATACTACTAGTACTACTACGATGAGGAAGTACTGTACTCCTTATACAGGAAAGTAGGTCGGGAGCTGTCCTTTCAGCACCTCTGTTCCTCAGATACAGGAGCTGGTTTGGTTCATGTAAGGTGGCTCTGTTACAGCCTGAGGTGCATTTGTCTCCCTCTGTCCTCATTCATTCACTCATTCATTCATACTTTCAATCATTCAGCCAGTCACTCGGTCAGCCAGGCTGTGATGCATGTCGACAGCCAGGGAAGCTTACTCACTGACAAAACTCACATTATTTTTTCTCTCCCAGCTCCTGTCTCGTCTCCTTGTGTTTCTTTTATCAGTCTCGCTGTCTGTATGCATGATCTTTTAGTCTACCTTCAAAAAACACAACTTGGTCTCTTCCAGAATTTGCATTCTCCCATGATCCTTCGCTGTTGTACCTCCACAAGGACAATGAATTAATTTTACAGAAATTCAGCGGGCTAAATGTTTCTTGATGACCTGGGTAAAATTACAAGTTTTAAAGCAACTTACTTATTAAGCATGAATTTTCTGCTATCTAAAGGTCATCCTCTTAACCTCTGTCAAATCTCACTGCACTGCAAATATTCTGTAAGATTTATGTTAACATAAAAAACAAGGGTACAGCTTGTTATTAAAGTTAAACATGGGTACACGGAGGTTAGGTGGGTTCATCCTCTGCTTGTTCCCTCTTCTCCTGCTCCCTGTTCAGCTGACCATATGCTGCACATCCTCTTTCATGCACTACCAATTTACCCCCACATCCCTGAGAGTGGAGTCATGCCCTGCTCAAATGTACTCTCGTGTAGAGGGCTGAAACACAAAGTCATTTATCATGCGGTAGCCTCCCCTCAGGTCTACAACCCCAGCAGAACAGGCTACGATTTGAGAGAAGTGGAGAGTGTTAAAAGGGAAAGGAAAGACAGAGGAGTACTTACATGTACCATGTGTGCTTCTGGATTTGTTCTAACTGTAAGGAGACAGGACAAAATAAATGACAGGTTAGTCCACAAGCATTTATTTTTTAGCGTTTATTCTGAAATAAGTCCGAATTATCAAGAAAAAATGTTCTATTTCAGTAATGTTTTCGTAAATATCAAGCATACTGGCTTCGTCAAAGAACAAAATAGGACAGATGGAGTACATAACAGGAGTTTCACATATTTTCACTACCAACGGGAAAAAATCCTGAGTGAGGAAAGAGAAGTGCAGCAAGAATAAAACAGAGAGGGAGGTGATGCCATTGAGCTATGGAAAATATTATCTCTCTCACACACGCTGCTAACCCTGCCAAGCCCTCTCGTCTAAAGGGAATCTTCCATTTTCATTCTTTTCCCATCTCTCTTACTCACATATTCTCAATACTGCTCTTGTCATCACACTTTTAATATGACCACTTTGTCATCAACACTGTCAACACAGTCTTTTACCAATAAAAGCTAAGCGAAAAGAGACACTGCCACAGCGCAAAAGGCCAACAAAGAAAGATGTCTGTAAAAATAACTCTACAGTGTTTTAACTGCCCACAGTGGAGAACAGGATCAATGTCACTGGTGGGACTTTTTAATTTGCTCCTGCTGTTGTTGTGGAACCACAGGAGATGCACATAGCAGCTCTAATTATTGTCACTTATTCAGAAGCATAGTTCTTGGGTATGTGTCTCTATTATTGTCTTAATGTTTCACCCATCCCAGTGGATCCGGTCTCTGTGCTTCAGTGTTACAGAATGTCTTCATGTGATATTAGTGCAATGGGTGGGAAAAAAGGAGACTGCAGCTACTGACCAAAGGTGACTGGTTTCTGCTTCCATAGAGGTCATCGTATTGACAGAGACACCCTGCCTGTCAGATATAGGCCAGTGGGTGAACTACTCTCTCCCACTTTTATTGAAAGCCTGGAGGCAAGAGACCGATATCACACGCAGGCTTGAAAGTGATGTGGTTTGAAATGCAGCATCACATCAATCAGTCAGTAAATGTGACAGTACCAATTCCAACTGCTTTCACTCAAAGGGAACTCCTTCTGCAAAAGGGGATTGGTGTGTACGGGTGTGCACCAGGTACACATTTATTTTTATGGGTACTGCTTTAATGAATTAGTCATCAACACACTGCCTTCAGCATTCCTGAGGACTTTTTCATTGGCATCACCCCCATATACACTTATATTTCTTGAAAAAAAATGTATTCATTATAGTTTTATGAAAAGGCAAAGATTAAAAAATGCATATGATTTGCAATCACAAACAAATATTATATAATGACTCTTAATATGTCAAGTATTCCAAAGGGACGTCCCGTGACTTCCTATGACTGGGCAGCCTTGTGTCTGTCTCCATCCTCTGTTCGGCACTGGGTTGCTCTTCAGCTTTTTGCTCTGCCCTTATAGTGTCCAGAGTACCCCTGGTGTCTCCCTACCAAGTGAAGGCATTGTGACATGTGCCAGAGGATTTTTGTGGAACATCTGACACATTAAGATGAAGTTCTGCAGCCGCTGGTCTACCTGTTTTAATATATATCCGCTGGCTGTTGCCGATGTTGCCTTTTATTCTCAGAATTTACCAGCACATACGACAATGGTTATTTACAGGCAACGCACTGGTCCGTTTAGGTGCAACCAGAGTGTTGCGTTTGTTTTGATGATGGGCTGCTTGCACTGTGCCTGTTCTTCCTGCTGTCACTCTGAGCTACGTCATGGCTTGAGCTCAACATGAGTGGCTGAAGTAGTGCGTCAGTCAAGATTCTTCATTTAATCACTTGCAAGGATTTTAGATAAGGCTCCTCCTTTGAAAATGAATTGGTCGTGGAAGGGTCCCAGATGGTATTGTGATACCAGATAGCAACAGGGGTTACCGTTCTACAGGACATTTGACGGTTAGCGTTCCTTCCTTGCCTAGTACCTGTTGTTCGCTAGCACAGAAAAATGCAAAATAAACAAGAAAGTTTACTGAAGTTTTTAGAACCATCCAGACAGCCACATCCCAAATGAACTGAGCTTGCAGAGGACAGTGGTGGCTATGTTTTAAGGACTTGTTGTGTATGTTTGTGTTTGTCTTTTATCTGGGCACATCCCAGTCATTCACTGGCTTTAGTTATATTGTCTTGCTTGTTCCCTATATAGCATTAAACATAGGATTTTGTACTCTGTCCAGATTTGGTGTGACTAATGTTATTACAATAGTCCTACTTGCCCAGTTTTCAGGCGTAGAGCATTGTTTGCAAGTGCCTCCACTCCACACCTTTTTTATTATTTTTTTGCACCGGAGCCACTACTCTGCGCTCCGGGAGCTTGTACTTTACAAATTAAGCACGGCTTAAACCTCTCTCTTTCTTTTACCATTAGTTTAAGATTATTTTTAGTTCAATGAATGTGAAGGCCCTAAATCACAACAAAGTCGTCTCACAGGGCTTTACAGAAACACAATCGACTACAGAAATATATGAAAAGTCCCAAGCATCCCCTGTCCTTATACCCTCCTTCTCGGCAAGAAAAAACGTCAAAACCTAGTGGGGAAAAAAAGAAATCTTACATTTGTTATCATTTGAGAAAAAAAAAGAATCAGTATCGGCCTCAAATATCAGTGGCCTGTATCGGCTATCAGCCAAAAATCGGTATCGGCCTTCAAAAAAATCCATAACTAATACAGTTAATTATATTAGTTCAATCCGAGTTTTAACTAATACATAGCATTTTTTGTAAAGCTCTGTATCAAAATGAAATGTCAAAAACCCTGGAAACAATAGCGACTTTGATTGGATGGAGAAAGTCACTGCAAGGTCACAGAAGTAGAAATTGTTTGTGTCAAAAACAACTCCAGTGTGCAATTTCTGAGTAAGGTCAATTTAATTTGGTACTTATAAAGACCCACATAAAGCACACACTTCCTCTCTTTTCATTTCAGGAAACCTTGCACTTCATCTCCTCTGTACTCATGAGTGTATTATGTCTGTGTGATGAACTGCTCTTTAATATAATAAGCTAGCCAATCCTCTTCATTAGCCAGGGATCACAAGGAGGCAGATCTTTCCTGGATGTCTGTGTTCATTTGAATGAAGAAGATGAGATGACTACGTTGAGGTGGCTGGCCCAGTTGCCTCCAGGGCCCCCAACTACACAGACAGGAAATGAAGAGAAAGGCCTTTTATTACATTAAACCCCTTAAGCCTCAATACATGCAATACCAATCAGACTCTGAGGGGGCTTGGTTTTGTGCATGTAATTTGTGCATCTACTGTACGTATAATATCTAATTAACAGAAACTGACAATAGACACAGTGGAACACAAATGTCAAAAATTACTGTAGGTATTAAAGCAGAAAACAAAACACTTCCACCTTTGGGTGTCTGTCGTCTCAGTGACATGGCAGTTGTGACTAAGCTCGTCTAATGCTCAAACTATTTGACATTCTGAGAGGTTACAAAGCATCCCCAGAGCTCTGTTTGGAGACTTTGCACAGGAGAGGGGGGTGGACAGGTAGCATATTCTCTCTTAGTAGCTCGGTCAGTGTGTAACCCTTTGTCGAGGACAACGCTGGAGGCTGCTGGACATATCTAGGGGATCTCAGGGTGACCTCTCGTCGTCAGGTGGAGAGAAGAATAAAATAAGCAGGGAGTGTATACGCAGCATACCAAGGAGCTGAGATGTTTTCAGTTCATCTTTCAATCCTTTGGAGCCTTTTTGAAAAAAAAAAGTGTCTTTGTAACGGCATCTCTCACATTTGGATGGATTAGATTATACAGATACTGTGAAATGGCACATTAGCATCCACTCACAACTGCTGTCACAATATTTGCTTACAGCCACGTTCCTGAATACACAGTTTTGTAACTACATTGATTTAGGAAGATACCTAGAGAGACTGGAAAGGTACAATTTGGTTAGTGCATGTCTGCCTCTCTGTTTTCGCCAGCATTTTACTTTCAGATGATGCACAAAGGGCAACACTATCTCACTGCAAAGACCTTATGTCCTTTTTGAGATTTCTCACCGCCATGATAATTTACATTTACCCTTTGTTCAGTTCTCTCCGTTATCCCAACTCTCTGCCCTTCACATCTCTCTGTTCTCACTCTCTCTTCCAGCCACCTTGCCAAGGTGATCAGTTGTTATATAGGATGAGGCTAGCACTGCTATGAATACACAAAGCAGTGCAGAGGAAGAGTACACAAACAGCGGACCTTTCCTGAATTCACATCCTGTACTTGAGATAAAACTCAAACGGAATTTGGGACGAGGAAACAAACAAAAAACAAACAGACAGAGGCTGGATTGGTCGAGTCAAGTGGATATTAGAACTCAAGTTTCCCTGTATATATGTACCATCCTGTTCTCTTCTCAACAACTTTTCATAGCTTGCAGTAGATCTGCAAAAATAATGACTTTCCTCTCCTAACCTAGACCTGATTTGTCTGTTTTTTCCCCCCTCGTAAATGCCGTTTCAAATAACATTTTAATGCATTTTGTTTGCTTCCATGACATCATTAGTAAATACTACTGGCTGTGGAATATGAATACGAAATATTCACTGGAGAATTGATTTGAGTCTTTATTGAGTCACTCAGAATATATGAATTGTGCATAATGAGGTGCAAAGAGCAATGTGTACATTTGTGCACATTCCATGCTGTGCATATTGCTGCATAATGCAATTACAGTGATTCATGGGACCAATTATTTGAATGCTAACATGAGTTATGAATTGAGGCAATCGTCATTTCAAAACTGAGTCTCCAAACTAATGGAAAGGTGTCTGATGAGATGTTAAATATTGTCATAGGAATATCACTCAGCTGTTTGGAGATGTTTGCAGCCTGATTTGTGTGTTCATCGCAGAAGTTGTTGACATTATTAAAGTAAAGTCAAACAGCAGAATTAATTAAAATGTGGAAATAGCTAAAGACTGAAGAAAATACTAGATAACTGTATCCCCTAACATTTATTTGTTTCTAGCTGGATCTTAAGGGTTAATTCTGAAATAATATCTGAAGTAGAGGAGGAAATATCTGAAGAATACCTTCCACCAAACATACAAAATGGAAACATCATTACATAACAGTCTTAAAAATAACCTTACCGTTAATCTTTTGGAGGCATCCACTTCAATCATTCCACGGAGAAGATTCTGACAGTCTGGAGGGATGAAGTGGGGCATGTGAAATACTCCTAACTTCACCTTCTCCAGCAGATTCCTCAGGTTGTCGTCATCAAACGGCAAGGCGCCCTGAAGAGACATAGGGAAGAAGTGGAGTGTGAGAAACCAAAAGAGAAATTGTGAATACATAGAATAACTGTTTTCATTGCTCTAATATCAGTATTCGAGCAGAAAGTACAATCGCACTCAGGTAGGAAAGGTAACAAATAAATAATAATTAAAAAAAAAACAGTACAAGTGACTAACAAGGCACTCCGAAAGAAACAAAACCACATTTTGAATGTTAATCCTGCAAGATTTAAAGAACAAGCTAGATTTTTCAACTTGTTCAACTCTCTAATTAGAGCATTTTGCCCTCAGCCACGCAAAATAAATAATAAACAGCGGTAAGCAGAAAACAGGGCTTTTCTAATAATTACCCAGCTTTCTAATTTACCTCGTTCATTTAGCATTCTCTCATCAGAGTCATTTATCAGAGTGGGCTGACACCTCACAGATGTGGCTGTTTGATGAATGACAACCTCCACCAGAAGACATGATAGAGGGGGTGAGGAAGTGGAGAAGGGTAAAAAGACAGAAAGAATGGCTGAGAACTGCAGAGGGGTAGGGAAAAAACAGGGCAAGCTTGTGTAACAGATGATCTGAGCGTAGCCTAACTGCTGGGGAGTATGCGTGTCTCCAACAATCAGACAAATGGTTATCTTGCAGCCAGACAGCAGGACGAAAGAGGAAGAAGACAGTACTCATCTGCAGTCAAATGGTGATGAGGAGAAACTTTTGTTTGGAGTGAGAGAAAGTAGAGGATGGTAAACATCTGCTTTACGCAACACAGGAGTATGAAGGAGACTGTCCTTAACGTGAGTACAGATGCACACGCACACATATAATGAGATAGGGCAGAAGGGAGAAAGAGGTAAAAACAAAGACAAATACACAAGGCCTGTGGCCAAAAGTTGGCCTGTCAGTGTTGGTATTTATTTTGGGCTCTCTTCTTTCAGTTTGCCTGTATGAATTATTCATCGAGTCAGAGTGTGTAGGAACTACAGTACAGCTGTTGATGAAACAGAGCTTCAGGGCTGCACGGCTAGGGAACCACAGAGCTAATATAGCTTGAGAATAGACCTGATTATGGATACAGCATTGTGTGTGGATACTGGATAATGGATAAAAAGATGCTTCTCTTCTCTGATATTCCATTCTGCAAGAATGATAGGCTTGAGGGTGGCCTATGTAATGTTTTCACTAAGACCTTTTCAATGTTAGGACTGTGAGTTTACAACCCTAAGGTTTGTATTTGAAGCTCTGGGTATTATCCTGTCATTCCACTTAAGTTAACTCCAAGTCAATAGCTGGAGCGTGGTCATGTGTCAAAAGGTTCGCTTGTTTTGGACTCTGGGTGAAGTGCAAGTAGCGTAAAGAGAGGAAACAAAGTAAGACAATGCCTCATAGTTAAGGTCGTCTACATTTTAGGGGATAACTTTAAACTTTAAGTCACATCATGATTACTTTATGAAAAATGAGATGACACTCACCACCAACAGGGCAAAAAGAATGACCCCACAGCTCCAGACGTCTGCTTTCCTCCCATCATACTTCTCTCCCTGAGGTCAAGAGTGTGCTTGTTAGCAGGTTTGGACACAGTGTTAGTGGTGGTTAAAATAAGACGAAGGCTTATGAAAGAACTAAGAAGGTAAGACACTGAATCAAATTATGAGACTCACCCTGATGACCTCTGGACAGGCATAGTGTGGAGATCTGTGGGACAGAGCAGTCAATAAATGAGAGACCGACCAACATAATACAAACATTGCAGACTTTTACATAGTACATTGCACTTTCTAAACTTCTCCACTGATAATATTGTATGCTGCAGCTATAAAATCATGACACAGCAAACATTCGATGGACATACTTCACTGTATAAAATGAGAAAGAACAATTTAGTTCAACAATAAATGTCCCCAGTGGACATAGATCAAGATGTGCTTTGAGAGTGTAGACATTCTCCGGGTGTTTGGTTGTCCTCCTACTTGCTCATTCAAGGGCATCTTTTCACAGCAGACAGTGAACAGATCCACTAATCTTTACAGCACCTGGATGGTCTGACAGTACGCCCAATGACTAGATAGACGGCTAGATTGCCATCAATATCATATGAAGATTTATGGAGCTACCTTGCAACGGCAGCTCCATAAGTCGGTTGCTATGGATGAGGGGAGCTGTGTGAAGTGACTTGTTATCCTATAACCATAGAGTGGCACTTTTACAATACTTTGACACTGTTCGCTTGCTAAAGTGGGAATCTAGAGTTTAAAAAGGGCACTAATGAACTATCCCGCCCTTTTTAATTTCGGGAGTTTTCCTGGTCTCTTTGTAATATGACAACACAGACAAAGCAAATCAGACACTTATCCCCTGAAACTTTGTGGATTTGTGAGATGTCCTCCACCTCTGCTTCACATTTAGCTTCACCTAATAGCAGGATATTGGGCTCTAATGAGAGTTTATCTGAGGTCTGTAAACATAGTGCCCATTAGTTTAGCTGCCGTCTTGTGTATTCATGAATATCATCCCTGACGGCCCTGCTTCCTCAGGCTGTCAAAATACTAGCTGATAACAAACACTGCCACCATATCAATGGGGAAGTTCAAACGTGAGCCTATGCAAATACGGCCTTCCTGATTGCATATGTCATAGTGCATTATGCAGATGAGTGAGGAATAAAAGAAAAAAGGCTGAGATTTGTGCTAGTTGTGCCTCATCAGTGTCTGAACATACAAACCACAGCTGCAACCAGTGTGATTATATATCGTTTTTTTGGGAGGGGGGGGGTACTTTCAGTGGTGAAAGCACTATCAAGGTGAGAACTGAAATAAAAGGATTTCAGCTTTCAGTTTGAGCTGCTTCCTAATGTACCAGTAGTCAAACACTAAATTAAGTCTGTCAGACAAATCAGCTGTATTCTCAAAGGATACACTTCTAGTGACACCGACTTTATATGCTTTATCTTGTTAAATTAAAACAAGTCTCCTACATGGTATAGTTGAAATACTATGTATCAGCATTATAATTTTCTGTATAGAAATACTTCAAAATGGTGACATTTTTCTCAAACAGGGCATATGCTCTTTGAAAGAAATGTCTGTTCTAATAAACTCATCTCAGGAGGATCCACGACTCAGACCCATCTTTTCTGGTGTACTTCACCTGCATTTAATAAGTACAAGAGAAGCGGAAAATAAAGTTCAAGCAGTGCTATATGTATTCAGGCTCACTAGATTAATGTTCTTCTCGCATATGGAAGCTCAGACTTCGTGAATATGAGATCATGATAAAAAATAAAAAATAAAAAAAAAACCCAAAACAACCAAAAAACATCTTACTACTAACTCCAGAACCTCGATTATAGACAAGGATGCGAAAGATAAATAGAAAGCAATAAGAGGCACTTCCCTCTGACCGGAATGAAAAATGAAGTCTTTTGAGGAACAGTTGTGCGTGGGCTGACATAACATCAGTCTTTTCTCGCTATTTGCTGAAGCTCATTTACTCTCTCAACCTAACATCAGTGATCACAGAATGAGTGGAGGGTTCACATAAATAAAAAGAGCCCAACATCACCTGTGAAAAATCTGTTTACATTTCCAAGGCCAAAGAACAGTTGTGGTGGAACAACATGTTGCTGTACGTGGTTGCATGACGGGAGAGGAGATTACACTGAAGTGAAACTCAAAGCCATCGGAGCTCAAACATGCATAAAATAAATCCCTACAACATTACCCTGCATCTAACAATATACAGAGTCAGCCAAAATACATCAGGAAAAGCAAAACTTGCACAAGTATTTAATTTGTAGAAGGACTTCTATACATATAGTTTGATCAAATTACAATAGCACTGTGTACTGTTGTATCAAGATGCACTAGCTTATCTGGATGACAATTTGAAAGGTTTGGATGATGAGGTGCAGTGTACGTTCTCCTGATTTAAGACCTGCAGATTTTTACCGATGGGTGACCCTAAGGATGTTGTGTATTGCAGGAAAGCGACTACACTGGTGGCCTTTAGCTCCCTGGAGTCTGAGTGCCTGCCGACGGGCAATTTGACACTTCTCCAAAAGTTTTTGCCATTCAAACATATAAGTGACACCATTAAAAACCTTGAAACTTCTATTTTTCAAATATATATATTAAATCAATTATATAGCTGACCCTTTTTAAAGAGAGTGAAAAGATATATTTGGATTTTCTGGACTTTACTGACTTCTGCAGCTGCTGAGGCCACGCCTATCGCTATTCACAGGTAAAGTACCTGTTGCTTGAGTGGCTCTGTTAGCTTGAGATACAATCACTATTTTCCATTTTCCATAGAAACAACAAAACATTTCTAAATGCTCTTTTTACTTTTATACGGCCGACACTTGTGTTTACAAGGTTCTAATTTCAAAAGTTTTGTTTAGATATATTTATTGTGTGTTTTCTTGCGCTAAAAACTTTTTTTTATGCAGTTGTGTTTCCACTGAATTTATATAAAAATGTGTTTGTATTACATTCAGTTTCTTTTCATATTCTTTTTTGTTAGGTTTTTCAGAATACAACCATATGTGACACTTTTGCATAGATATTTACAGTTATTTGAAATACTTGAAAATGTCAAAACAGCCTCAGAGTCTCTACACTTCAGACAAGAAATTTAAAATGCATGTGCACCAATCCCATTGGACAATGTTCCACAAGCAGTAGTTGACATACACATAAATGTCTGGAAGCCAACAGCCACTACTTTGAGCAC
Source organism: Siphamia tubifer (assembly GCA_020466265.1). Classification (NCBI taxonomy): domain Eukaryota; kingdom Metazoa; phylum Chordata; class Actinopteri; order Kurtiformes; family Apogonidae; genus Siphamia; species Siphamia tubifer. Next base: position 12,767,715 of record CM035788.1, read on the forward strand.
CTCTTGTAATTGTAGAGGCCAAAGGTAACTTGTATTAATCTTGTGATGTCTGAATAAATTTAGTTTTGAAATATTATGCAGTATTTTCTCTCCCTAATGTATTTATACATTATTTTGGCTGACTCTATGATACAGAATATCAAAGGCTTTAAGCGGTAGAAGAGTTTCTTTAAGGATGCGGATAGTAGTGAGAAGAAACTAAAGTCATGTGTAAATTTACTGCACATCTATTTCAGCTAAAATTGAGCAGCCTCACACTGCATGCAAGATAATTTCCTTTCATTTGTCAGCACTATAAAACTAATCAAACAGCATGGGTGAACTCACAGTTGGGCCAGTGCAGACGATGACAGATGGGTCCTGTACATACGTGTGTTCATAGATATATTTGTATGTGCCTGTCAATCCCTGCTCATCTCACTATATATGTTTATTTGCATTACTATATGAGCTCCCAGGCTTTCCCTACTCTACCTGGGGCGAGACTCATCTTCACTCAGCTCCATTACCCGTGGCAAATGGAATACATTTGTGTCAGACGATTGCATGGTGAGAGGGGGGCAGATAAATGTGTTTAATTAAAAACTGTCATATCTACACTTAGAGATGGGACAGCCAGAAGAGCATGAATAATCAATAACCACACATACAGTATATAGCACATCCACATACATTAGGCACTGGCATTTAGGCACACAATCACAAACAGGGCTTACCCACACACTGTTAGACACACATGTAAGCAGAAAAGGAAACTGTGATGAAGCAGAGAGTGGAACAAAAACAGTGCTACTTTGCTTAGTTGTGTGCAGGAGTGTGGGTTTGTGTGTGTCTGCGAGACTGGCTGCTGAGTTCCCACCTGCAACAAGTGCCTTTAGCACTTTGTAAATGCACACTGGGGACTAAGCAGATGCACTGCACCTGGATTAGATGCAGAGATGCTCAGACTGAAAGTGGAATGCCATCAAATATAGATACAGTTAAGTCTACAGCAGAAATCTGAGTAGGAACTGTTGCATTTCCCGGCCTTTCTGAGAAAAGAAAACTCCTGTCTATGTAGTTGAACTGTGCAAACTTTCTTACGAGCACACACACACACACACACACACACACACACACACACACACACACACACACACACACACACACACACTATTGACCTGAGCTCTCCAGAAGAGTCATGACAACTCAGGCGCTGTGCTTCCTAAAATTATGCAACAGTTCCAAATTCATAACTGTGTGTATGGGTGCTTTGTTTTGTAGGGAGGGAGTCACAGACAGAGAGACAGACCGGCTGAGAGGGAGAGGGAGAGGGAGAGAGAGAGGGAGGGAGAGAGAGAGAGAGAGAGAAGCAAAAAAAGCAGAGGACAAAAGGTCTTAGAGGGCAGGGATGAACTAAGCCTTGCTTCTGCTTAGTGCGCATGTGTGTTTACAGAATTACGTGTATGCCACTGTGTAATTTAAATTGCAGCTGATTCAGAGGTATAATCTGGATAGAATCAGGTCAGAAATGTGGACAGATGTCAGGAGACGTCACTTTTCTCTGGGTTTGCGTGCAGTGTCATATGCAGAGTAACAGTGCTTCCAAAAAATAGTGACCAAAATAACATGACCAAAATGTCATGATAATGATGGTGTAATCTATATTACAATAAAGTGATTATTTTCTAATTTCAATTAATAAATGGATGTCATGCATTTGATGTATCTACACAATTACCTTCCTTTTTGGAACTTTTGTACTAACAAAAAACAGGGCCAATGTCCCTGTGCTCATCTGGAGCTCACAGCTGTGATGTCTTGTTATCCACAAAAGGGAGGTATTCGATAGATGATAAAATCAATCTCACTGTGTGTCTGTGTGTTTTTATCAACAAATGCCAAAACTGCATATGGTATAGGAAGCCCTTCTGGGGTAGCATCTGACTGAACAAAAGTAGGTAACTGGGTAATGACATGTTACTGTGGTTAAAGCTGTTAAATGCTACGCAGACACTAATATAGGGCCAATTACTTTCTTTGATCTTGATTGAAATTGAACTCAGTGAATCAATTGGAAATGCAATCTGTTGACAACTGAGGGAAGAGTAGTGATTTTAGTGAGCAACTGGAAAAATAAACGAAGTTGTAAACAAATTGTTTACAAAGGCAAATTTCGACAAACAAAGTGATAAGTTTGGTGCCCAGTGCTTAGATCTATCTAATCAATCAATCCAAATTGAAATCTGTTAAGAAATGAGGGAGGAGAAGCGATTTTAGTGAATTGTGGACGATGCTGATGACTAAGACAGATGGACGGTGGTCGCAGTGTGACAGCAATAGCTCATCCCGAGATGAGCTAATAAAAATAATACTAATAATAATAATACGGTGATGCAGTGGTTAGCGCTCATGCCTCACAGTAAGAAGGACCCTGGTCCAAATCCCACATGAGACCTTTCGGTGTGGAGTTTGCATGTTCTCCCCGTGTCTGCGTGGTGTCTTATGATGCAAAATTTAGTTCTAAATTAAGAACAGGGTTTTTTTTCTATTATTTTATTTTATTCAAAGCTAATGTTGGGTTCAGATACTGAAGGTAACCCTACAGCCAACTCTGAGATGCTCATAAGTTTACATATCTTAACTGAATGTGCATTGGATGTTTCAACATGACAATGGCACAAAACATAAGGGAAAGTTGACAACTCATTGGTTACAGCAGAAAAAACCTTGAGGTCAGTATCATTGATCCACTTTTTTTTCTTTTTTTTTTGGGGGGGGGGGGTCAAACATGCCGTTCATCCCAGAAAACCCTGATGTTAAAGGGGTGAATACAGAGGATGAAGTACTAGGGTATGTAAACTTATGATCAGGGTGTTTGTCATGTAAGCGTGTGTTAGTGTGATTTAAGAAGAGCAAACACATTTTTTTGGATAATTCATTAACCTAACCACTACCCATGAGTTAAAGAAAGGTTATCAGACATATTCTATGAAAAATAGCAGAAGAATCACAAATTCTGCTAGGGTATGTGAACCTATGAGGATAACTGTATAGTATTCATTAGACTTTACGGTTAAAAAAGAAACCAAAGGTATTCCTCAATAGACAGACTTTCATCCTCCACTCCTCCCACTTTGAAAGTGACTTTTGCTGCAAGCAAATTCATTGCAGTCGTTGTGGAATTGATGGGCCTGGTGTGGTCGTGACTGCCAGATCATAAAATGCAGCATCAGATACGAGGAGATGGAGAGCAGTAATGTGTGGCCATGGCCCTGGCCCTGCTCACAGCCAGACATCACAGTCTGAGAGAGAGAGAGAGAGACACCAGCCGTCTCTCCTCAAGAGATCAACGCCGTAGGATAACAGAGGCTTTGAAAACACATCTCTTTGCACAGGGTTCGATAGCTTCACTCATCATCCTCCTGTGCTTTTTCTTGTGATTTCTGTTGTGTATCCAGAAACTGTGTTCTTCAACTCTAAATATTTGGAGTTATCTGCAACATCTTCAATTTAACAGCAGTGCGTCGAAGTAAAATATTGCATTAGTGCATAATGTAAAACGGCATGTTCATCCATTTCACTCACCCGCAGCTTGTTTCCAGCAGACTGTCTCCAACCTGAAGGGAAGCCATGCCAAAGTCTGCTATCCTGATGTTGTTCTTTTCATCTAGCAACAGGTTTTCTGGTTTCAGATCCCTGTGGCTGAAAGACAGTAACACAGGAACATTAAACGGTCATCATTTTTCTGTATACAAACTTGATGAAGTCAGGTGTAATCCAAGGTCAAATACCTGTGGATCAGACTTGGATCCACATCATTTCATGCAACGGTGCACGACACACAGCAACGTAACCTGTTACCGAGCGCCTTCCTCCTCTGCTCGCTGCCTCTCCCTTTGATCTCTGTGTGTTTAAACAAGGGGCTCCCACCTCATCACTGGGCTGGATGAGGTGTGACAGCCTCCTGCTGTGTCCTTTTCTCCTTCTGTTTCCTTCTCTCTTTGCCCCGCATCCCCTTCTTCTCATCTCCAGACAGCCACCAGCAAAAAGGCTGAGCAAAGGGCGTCAAGGCGAGCCAGCCGCCGTGGTGGTGTTCATTAGCTGCCATTCATTACCACTAAACACAGCAAGGGGGATGAATATCCAGCGGACACCATCTCCCTCCTTAAAAGGCACCATTGAGATGCATATCTTTGTGGTATCATGTGTGCTGCCTGTTGCTGTGACGGAGGTTAAAATCTCAATTGGATGAGTGACTATTTAAAAGCATAGTAGTATTAGGGTTTTAACACCACTCTCTGGGTCGTGAGCAGTCTTACATCATGCGGTGCTGTTCTTGTGATGTCGAGCGTGGCTGAGAGAAGCAACAGACATTCAACACATGTATATGCACACACCGATATCTTTTTATCCATCTCTCTATTTTACCTAGATACTGTACGTGCACTGCATGCCTCTACCCTGTTGATTTTGGTAATGAGGGAAAGTATAAGGGCTGTCAGGATGTTGTGAACTAGTCTTTAATCTTCTCTTTAGACTAATGATATAAAGGGAAGAGGAACAATAGCTTGATGAGTCCGCCTTTGAAGAATGCCTCATCACAATGGACGTTTAACCTTAGATGACATCAGCTGTTGTACAGTCCGTTTCCTGTCCTGCGGGATTAGCTGTCAACTGGGTTGTTATCACACTGGCAGCCTCTGTGATCCCTTCTATAATTGAAATAAAAACATAGATAGCATCTAAAACAGTTTCCCCAAGGCCAACTCCTTTATCATTTCGCACAACCAACATTTGGCAATGATGTTAGGAGTCCGAGAGTTAGTTATTTGACTAACGCTCACAAAGAAACACATATTTACCATTTATTCAATGCAGGGACACACAGGCATGATGAGATGAGGAGCATATTGTACTTATTATCTACTACATGCATTATATATGAGCTTCCTTTGTCACACTTGGCCATTTTCTGATTCAGCATGACTGAGTAAATAATTATAAAAAACAAAAAAAAACCAACACATTCTTTAGTCAGCTAAGAGTTGCACATCATTTCTGAGTGGACTCTAAACATGACAGAAGGTCATCCCCTAAGTTTGTAGACACAGGAATCCAAAGACAAGGCCTAAGAGGACATTAAATAATTGGAAGTCACATTACTTTACATCTCTGACTGTGGGCAGTGTTCAAACACTATTTACAAATGACAGCATAGGGACAAATCTTCCTGATCCTAACAGACCCAATCAGAAAAACACAGCCTCAATAGAATCATAAATATCAAAGTCGGCTCAAACTGTCAGATGCAAAACAGCCCACTTACATCATTATCTTAAAGCTCCGTAAAGGTGACATAAACACAGTGTAATTGCATTTTAAACACACAAAAGCACGGAAAATCTCAAGAGAGGGATGTACAAAAGGAAAAGGAGAACAGCACATTTATCTACTGTGGCATCAAAAGGACAAATTGCATCTGGATGCTTTATTGGTTGTCAGGTCCCTGGTATCCATAATAGGACATTAAACTGTCTCTCTGACACATTAGGTTGCACTTTGCTACTGTAATCTTGCCCACACAGCAGGCTTTGCAGCAGGGATATCTCTGTGTTACACTCGTATGTCATACAGGCTTGGGTGCAGTTAAATTAATTCAGCAACTGCAATAAGCCTGAATGGAGTAATGCACACATAGCCTGCATGCCACAAGTCTTGAGGAAAACCTTTCTTTGGTGTATTCTAAATAAGCACATATACCTTTAGACATACAATAATGGAAAAAGGTTTCCAGACACCATTAACAATTTTACACAATCTGAAATATGAAATTTGTGGAAAAATCGTTTTTGTGTTTCAGAAGGTATGGCTGCTTCATACAGACACCAACAAATGCATTTTTTTGGTAAATTTTTCACAAGAAAATATAATCAAACTAAATTCTTGACACTTCCTGGATATGTTTTATTATGTATATGGACTCATGCAGTTTTGACATTGATAGAACAGTGCATATGCAGAAGGGAGTATGTGGGTTTAGAGAATGGAACAATAATAAAAAGTAAAGTTCAATGAATAAAGGGTTTTTAATGTAATATATTACAAATACATGTGATGTCCAAAAACTTTTTCCCACCATTGTATGACAGCCATCAAAAGATTACATTAACAAATAGAAATGCTCATGTTGTTTTAGTCCATAGCACATAGGATAGGTACAGAGTGCAACCAAAAAAGCATGTTTTACCGTCATTTATTTTTCCTACCATTTATGATGCAAGTCCTTCGAGTTTCATTTGTTGTTATTTACAAGGCACATGTGTGTGCCTCCATTCTGCCTGAGCAAGGTTTACACCCCAGAGAGGCTGTTAAACATGAATCCCACAATCTAACACCACGCTCTTAATTGCCTGTGATCATTTGCATGTTCCGCGCCAATATGTTCTGTTTTACAGGAGGTTGTAATGGGTCTGTTCTCTTTGGGCTCATATCCTCATAATATTCCAGACGTGTTTATGGTTATGAACAATTTCATGACTAAACTCTCCAACTTAAGGAAAATATACTTTCCCATGGTGACACATTTGACATAAACCATGTTTAATACGACCTGTTGTTAAAATCCTGTTACAACACTACAATATGTGGATCTAATTATTCCAACCAGAGTTGGTTTAGAACACTTGAATCCAACACTAATGGCTCGAATGCATTTTTTTGTCATATTAACATGCCTGGATAAAAGCACACCTATTGCATTTTCATGAAGTACTAAAGCTATCTCTTGCACCATTATTGGTAGTTGGAGAGCATTTTTAACATTATGAAGTGAAATGCCTCCATTTAGCCCCTGGCGCACCTCTGTGTCATCCTCCTCGTTACATCTCCCTTTTATTCTTGCAAACTTTTTTTGGGCATCTATTGACCCAATTAGATACCAAGCACATTCACTAAAAATGCTTCAGGGTACTATTCTATCACATTAGCAAAAGAGGACAGCATTGTGACTGCTGACTTGAACGTGCCAGCACAATTGCTCATTAGCCGATGGGGTTAATTGTATATTAAAAGCAATGAGGGATGTGAATGATAAAGTTATGATTTTTTGTTTCCTTTTTTTGCTGTCTAATGGAATTAGTCTGTTTTTTTGCACTTTTGCTCAGAGCAAGTTAGTGGTTTATAGGTTTGGACTTGCAACTACTTTCTTTTCAGGACTTTTATTTTTGGTCTTTAAAGTGATTAGGTTCAAAATGTACTGACGTATATATGAATACCATAAGATCTTCAGACAAAAATGTAACAAATACATAGGCTATTTGACTAAAACTACCCAGTGGATCCCTGTTACACTTTAGAAAATAATAATTACAAACCTTTTAAAGTTGATATAATGCACCTGCTGGTCTGGATAAATGCATTAGGACAAAACACATCTTGCTTCCATGTTGTGTAGCTCACTGTACATGCAAATTGGTGTTCTTGCTGCCCTTTGGCCCATATAATGTTATATAAATGGTGATAATTAACTAGGTGAAATGATGCAACCTTCATCTCCTGCATATTACAGAGAACACAGTTCATAGAATACAATGCTGTATATTAATTTACTAATGCAATATAGGGCTGTAAGATTTTACCCACAGCATGTTTTCTAACTCAATCTAAAAGAAGCAAAAGTTTCCTGTTATAGCATCAGTACTTTTTTTGTTTACTACTTACAACTAGATTAGTATTAAGAGGAACACAAACTAGTAACTACACACACATACATAAGACTTGCCTATTTAGTGCCTGGTTAGAAGCACATGACTTGTGCCATCTGGGGCATTCCTATCCATGATTATGGTGTTTTAAGCAACATTAGAGGAGCAATACATGATTGCATGTAATACAATGACTAAAATACAGGATTATTATGCTAGCTAGGTCTGCAGAAAACAAGCCGTTTGCTTTGTTGTGTCAAATCTGTGTTTGCATTCAGCTCTTAATCCAGAAGAGTTTGCCTGGGGAAGATAGGATAAGCAGTGGACCTAGAAAAGCAGACTAAACAGACAGGCTGTCAGAAATGCATTGGAGTGAAAGAGTAGCATAGATAGAAAACAATACTTGAAATGTAAACTGTGAGGCCACGGTATACCATTTCATTTGAATCTTTATTTTGCTCTGGTTCTCTTATTCTCTGAACGCACACTTCGTTTAATCAATAAACAGCCTGTCATTTCTGTTTTTCTTCAACCTGTTATTTTTTCTTCCATTATTACTGCCACCTTTATTTTACTACCTATTTACTTCCTTCATGCATCCAGTCTTTCCACCTCTACTCTAAGGATTTCCTCGTACACGCACAAGCCCATTCCCACCAAATCGGGGCCCATAAACCAACCTACAACAATCATTCTCTTTCCACAGGCTCCATTTTCCATACCCATTTTTCCCCACCCAATTTCCATTTCTCCATTTCATTTCCTCTCGACATCATTTCCTCCCTTCACCCGGTTACTCCCCAACACCGTATTGGCAAAGCAAAAGAGAACTATCACAAAAAAAAATAAAGTAGAGAAGAAAGAAATTTCCATTCTGTGGTGTTACCTGCCATCTGCTGTAATGGTGATAGGCTAACAGTATGGACTTTTTACAGGCTGGTAGACTGATGACTTTCATCTGGGGGATACTCTCCAATAAATGTCAACAAACACAGCAACAAATAGCCAAAAAGACAAATGTTGATATTGTAGAGCAATGGTCATATAGGGAATAGATTATGACAAAAATACTAACACCAAGAGTGTTAGCATTGGTTTGTGATTTATGCATGTGTCAAAGAAAGGTGTAAATCTTCCAATGGCAGGAAGTGAAAGCATGAGTTACATATAGAAAAGGACAAAAGTGGCTCTGAATCATGTGCGAGATGATGCTACTGTGTGGGTTTAATGTGACTTTTGGACCAGGTGTCCGCCTATCTGCGCACATGTAGGTGGCATTGATAATCTGCACATAAGTGTTAGGGTAGGAGGATGTGTGACTGCGTATGTAAGCTGTTAGCTTTAAGGATAGGGATCATATCCTTGGTGCACAAGCCCTGTTGTCTTACTTATTAGGATTCTGGAAGCCACTTTATGTGACAGATTGTCTTTATATCTTGCCCACTCACAGTCACTTTGTATTAAACATGGAGACAGATAGGTATAAAATGGGTTGCAAAGGAAAGACCAAAGTCATCACAAAACAAACGGGGGTGAAAAGAGGACATGGCTTGACACCCTTTATTGATTTTTGTACCACTGTGTCCATGAATGACTGGAAAGGATGTCTGTGTACATGTACAAGCATACCTTTGTGGTGCATGCACATTGGAAGACAGAGTGGGTCACGAGAGTGGGTGGACAAAATGACAGCAGTTATGTAGGGGTGTGTTGGTGTCAGCTCTGCTATCAATGACACCTGAGTATAGTCCCACTGCAGCTTTAGAAACACAATGAAATTCTCTATTTTTACCTTCAAACCAATTGCTTTGACACATGAGAATAAAAGTATAATGACCCCCCCCCCAACCCAAAAGAACCCAATGTGACATCTGCATCAGTTCCCAAATGAATTTTTCACTTTATTTAACCTTTCCTAAATGATTTATCACCATTTATTATATTATCCTGCATTTTTTTACTCAGTGAAAATCATCTATTTTCTTATGTTTAATTTGTGTATCATGTAGAAATTCATAAAAGCTCAGAGTAAAGTTATTGCTACAAAACAGAAGAAAAAGTGACTTTTTCCAGTAAAATACATCATACTCAGTGTATCCATCCACTGTCATTGACCCGACACTATGGGATTTACTGGTGAATCAATGTTGTACAAGATTTACTATGGAGCTTCTGAATGTCCAAATGGGTCATATCTGACGACCATGAAAAGATGATGAATTGCATTTTAAACTAATTATTATTTCATGTATTGATAGGATAAGTGGATGAAATGTTTAGATCAGGAGAATGGTTTTGGTCAATGGTGGATGTCTGCGTCTTTATGGGTTAACAATGTCACTTGCAATGATTTATGCTACAGTTTTAAAAAACACCGTGTTCTGTTTCAATTGTACCAATAAATTCATACATTCTATCTGTTTCGGTTAGAGGCAGAGAAATATCCAACGTCGTCCATATAATCCACCTCAATCAATTTGTTCTTCTCTAGAGGCTACATAAAGTATGTAGCCAATGTGTATAGATATATTATTTCACGTTAAGCCAAAAACCTATTCTGTAAAAGCCATAGCTGCAGATAAATGTGAAAGTGAGTTATATGAAAATATGATCAATTTTATGCTTTCTTTTCCATTCTAGAGCATCAAAGTAAATCAGGAGAGTTGCTCTATAGTTGACCTCGCTGCACACCAAATGGAAATATCATTAAAAAAATGAAACATCATATTGTTGTTTGATATGAACCCTAGTGAAAAAGGTTGGCAGTAATTCTGCATCTGAGTTACTCCTCCACTGTCAGATTTCAGATGATATAAAAAATAAAATAAAAAATCAGCATAAGTCAATACAAAGAAAACAACTGCGAGTTTGGCATTGGCTGTACTCAGATACAATAAAGATTTTAACAGCTTCATTCATCCTAACTTTTTTTTAGTCACAGTTCCTCACCTGTATCTTACTGCTTCCTATCTTTTTCTCATCTCCTTTGTCAGTCATCCTCCTGTGCTTTACTTTATCCATTTGTCGGTTTCTACATAAAAAAAAGAAGTTCGACAATCTGATACAGGGCAAGGGTGCACTGAGTCATAACCAGCCACTTCCCTTTCTGTTCTTTCATTCACAGCCTGACTTGCATCCATCTGGCTCAAGAGCGATATTTGGGGATAGGACGTGGGCGGAGGACGGAAGCATGAGGCAATGAGACGATGTAAAAATGGGTGGTGTACAGGAAAAGTGGGTTGAGAAGCATGTGTTTACACCCCCCACCCACCCATACACACATAGATGGTGAGTCACACAGAAAAGGGAGCACTTCTAATGGCGTGTGTAAGTCCCATGTGCAGACAAGTAGAACTGGAAGAAATTATTGCAGAAACGCTTTTTTATTGAAGGGATGCTGGGATCTCATTAGTGGGAATGGAAGGGAGGTGAGAAGGGCTATGTCTGTCTGTCTGTTTGCCCCTAATTGAGGTTGGGAGGATGGTGAGCGCGAGCAGTAACACACCCAAATAATCCTCCTTGTGGTAAATTTACACACCATCATTTTCTAAGAGTGTGAGTGGGGGATTTGAGGAGCTAAAATGGAGCGACGGCAGCAAAGTAAAAGACGTAGGGAATGATAAATCTACTGGTGAATTTCACTATGGATGAGTCGTGATAATCTATGCACGTGCATGCACTTAATATCAGCCCCAGATGCTTTCTCCTAATTGGCCTAATCTCTTCTTCTCACAGTAAGTTATTTACACATGGTGTTAAACTTTCATTCCAGGTAGGACAGCTTTGTCTCATCTTCACTGCTACTATTCATCTTTTTTTTTTCAGCATTCAGGGCTGAACCACCTTTTAAATAGTTGAATGATGTCAGTAATATTACCTCAAGATAATCAATAAAATGTAAAGTGATTTGAACTGAATGATGTTGTACTTCATACTGTCTGTATTTCCCAAAATGACTTCATTATTAAATCACAGAAGCCAAACTGTAATTGCTTCTTCTACATTACATATTGTATAAGAATACAAAGTAGATCAAATTTAAAAAATAATACAAAATTAACTCTACCTCACCATTCTGTGACAAATCACTTTAATTCCTTTCTTTTAATTTCCTGTGCAATGTTACATAAATCTGTTTCCCACCCATTTAGCTCCTAGCAGCAGGTTCTAAAGATCCTATAACCGTTTTGCACGAGCTTGATTTATCCTTTATCTTCAGCTGGAAGCTATTCAGAAAAGTTTCAAAAGGCGATGCAGGAGGGAAAAAAAAGGATTTGTTCTACTGGACATTTAACACCACAATAGCTTCTTCACAATATTTATAATGGAATTAAACATCCACAACGTAGCGTTCAAAGTGACATAATTTTACCTAAAATGTGGCAGTTTTTACGAAGCCTCTGTCTCTGCTACTTTTGATTACTTTAGTTTCCAAATCATATCTCTCTGATGTACTATATTATGCATTTGTCCTCCCTTCTTATGCACTCCATTTTCAATGTTATTCTGCACTCTCTTGTTCAGCCCTGCACCTGCCTGACTGCTTATTCAGCCATCTACGTGGGCACTTGGTGTCCTTGTATATTTTTTTTCCCTCCTGATTACTGATAAGTCTAACACATTGTTCTCCTCCCATTTCGCCTTTCAGCTTTCAGCTGTCTCTGCAAAGACACTGGAAACTTACTTGTGATTATGTTAAAAATAAATACAACCAACAACATGTCTTTTTACGTTGGCATATGATGACAAAATGCAGAGTAAAGGCATCTATTCTCTCCAGAGAGTAATATTTACAACACCCACAAAGACACAAACACAAAGCAATCACCCACAAACACAAATGAGTGTTCTTATTAGTCCCTACTGACATGTTTGATTTCTGAAGTATATGATTGCCTCTAGTCTATGAGCTAGTAAACAGTTGAATTACCCCCCGAAGCCAAAATACATCAACACAGTGTGTCAAATTAGAAGCAACACAGAGGCAAATTTAAAAGCATCCAAGTACTTAAGACTGAAGAGAACGTGTAGTGAAGAAGACATATGCAAACTCATAAAAGATGACATTTCCTAAACTCTAAACTGTGGCAATGAGCTGGATCAGATATTGAGGGCTGTGGGTATCCTCTGCTTTGAGGAGTGTTATCATAGATGATGTAGTTGACTTGTAATTGTTGTTATGAACTACCTAAATAATTCTGTTGTGTAATTTTATTTAATAGAAACAGTGAAAATGGATGAATGTCCAAGTTCGAGTAATACAAAATGGAAACATGCTTTATTATAGCAGATACTGCTTATTTATATTTATAACTTATTGGTAGATAACAATAAAATGCCATCAAAAGTGGCAACATAAAAATGGCAATAGAAAACAATTGTGCATTATACGACTATAGTGTGGAAGCAGTTAAAAATAATCATGTATGTTCATATATAACATGAACCACTTTTACGGATTTTTGTGTTATTGTTTTTTTTTACTTGTTGACTTGTCAAGTATTGGGATTGAGTATTCTTACCTTGTTGAAATCCCCTCACATTATAATATATCACTTACCCATTTATTTTGCTGTTACATACATCCACAAAAACTTCTGGTGAGTCCGTACTGTATAAAGGCGCATATATATTAATAAGGTCTACATGTATTGCCGTCCATCACCCTGATGTGAATATTATTTGTGGATATTACAGATTTAAGATGCCAACACTCATGTGATTAGATAAATAATTACTGGAAAATTCTGTCTTTGTAGTTTGATAAACTCCTCACTGCATAAAATCATGTGATGAAAACAGCCTATGGATGTACTGTATAAACCATTTTTACTCATATGTGGTGTTAATTAGATAGGTTTTCTGTCATTATTCAAGGAAATCCAAGTATTTTTCCATTTTTTTCATGCCATGTGATTATGTGCCAGCCATCCCCAAAGAGAGAAGAGAAACTGCACACTTTCCAAACAAGCAATATCAAGTTTTCCCATTTCTGCAATGTCTATATCACATCAGTGGTTTGAGAAGCAAACAGCACTCCAAAGCTATGAATAAACTAATTGAAATTTAGATTGTATATTCACTTTCGGAAAAGCTCTTCAGCTTCTAAGAAGACACTTTTTTAGGATCTCATTATGTGTTCAATGTTGTATGACAACAAAATTGACTTTGCTGCACTCCTTAAGTATTATTAGTTGGTAGATGTTTATTATACACATCCATAATAAAATCACACACATAAAAAAATCAATGATAAATAGGTGGAATTATTTAATTGATAAGGTTATATTTACTGTGCACAGTGCTAAAGGCTTGACTCCACCTTCACAACACTAGCAGAGACATGATATGACATTTGTGAGCTTACCATATGGAATGACTGTGGCAGAAATCCAGTGCAGACATGATTTGTCTGAAGAATTTCCTGGCTTCTTTAGGTGTTAGCCTGCCTTTCTTCACCAAGTAGTCAAACAGCTCCCCACCAGACACGTGTTCTAACACAAGGTACCTGAGAATGAGAGAGGAAATGTTGGATTAATAAAAAATAAATAAATAAATAAAGCAAAAAAAGGGCAGCAGATCACATAGCAAATGGCCCCATCACATTCATTATCCATTTTAAGCTGCCTTTGCATTAATGAAAGTGAAGCATCCCAACAGTGCACAAAACCATACATGAAGAGTGCATTTACAATGCCCTGTGAACTCCTGTGGGAGACATTCGGAGAGGATATAGGTGCATCACAATACAGAAGAATGGGAAATTTGTCTAAAACGCTGCAACGGATTTAGGAGCTTGTGAAGTGAGCATAGATACTATAAGCTGCTGTCACCGTCTTTGTTTCAGCACTCGGTTAATCAACCAAAAGAGACAAAAGAAAAGAGGAAAAGCCAGAAAGATGAAAGATTTCAAATCCTCCACAGTTCTTTGTTTGATATTGTACTTGTGTTTTCATCTTTGACTATTCCAGTTGCACACCACCTTTATTCTTTACATTTCACTGTGCCTTTATTCAGGGTGCGATTTATTTGGGGGGGGATCAACCCCCCCCTCTGGTTTTTACATCGCTACCTCTGCTCAATGAATTTCATCATCGGGGAGGGCAACCATCAACTGAAGTAAAAAGGCAGGTCATGACTGAGTTTTCTTCCATCTATATCCTACACTACTGGCAATAATGTTCATCTGAACAGAACCGTCGGCCATCTCTGAATTAGCAAACGTCCCCATGCACTGGGGTGCCATAAAGGCAAATTTATTTGTGTAGCACAGGAAAATTCAAGGTGCTTTACATAAAATATATAAGAAAATGATCAAGATCCATTAAAAGACAATTAAAATAAGAGACATAAACATTTAAAAAACAATTGAGAATCAAAGTGAAAGCTCCAGTGAACAGTAATGATTTCAGGCCTGATTTAAATGAACTGACAGTTTTTCTCAGTGTTCAGGTAGTTTGTTCCACAGGTGAGGAGCAGAACAACTGAATGATGCTTCACTTAGTTTGGTTCTGATTTTGGGAACACACAGTAAACCTGTCCCTGATGACCTATGACCTCAGGGCTCTGGATGCTTCATAGGGAACCAGCAGGTCTAGTATGTATTGGGGTCCATAAACAGGTGTGGTACCGGGGCTGTAAACATGACAAATTCATGGGGCCCAGCATTTGTGTGTCCAGTTCATACAGATTAGTTGTGAAAATGTCATGTAAGATCCACTGTGTAATAGAGGAATAGAGGTAAAGTTTCACTTTCATTTCACACCAGCATTAGTTACATTAGTTATGGACCACAACCCCTGACAAATTGCACCCTGTCTGTAAATACTGCCCTCCTTTGTGTTGCAGAATTACTGAAATTTTATCCAGTGCATCCATCCTGTAAAATCATTAATGAATAAATGAATGAATGAATCCATTCATTCATTTTCTGAATCACTTTATCCTCACTCGGGTCTCAGGGGTCTCCTATCACAGCTATTTATGTTTGAAGTCAGTCAACACCCTGGATATGTTGCTAGTTCTGTAAAGTTAGGTTCTTTTTAACAGACAGGTGTCGTGTTACCTGCTTGACCAGTTTCTGCTACTTCCTGTCACCTTCATCAGAAGTGTCACATGATGTTGTGAGCTGTCTATTAGACTAATGTCACTAGTTCATCGCAGGGCTGACATATAGAGACAAATAATCACTCTCACTTTTTCACCTATGGACAATTTAAATTAACGTATTAACCAATCAGTCCAGTAAAATCAGATTATGATAATTATCACTGTTGTTTAACCACCTAGCCCTGAATATATCAGTCAAATGCATCCACACATACACACTGCTGCCTGCCATCACAGTTTTCATGGTCACTCGTCAGGTGGCCTTTGTGCCTGTGTGGCAGTGCTTTCAGTGGACGGGGGCAGTCTGTCATCTTGATTGTATGACCATGCTCCAGGGCTCTAGAGGGGACAGGGTGGAGATGAATCTCTGCTGACCCAAGTCCCAGCTGCATCTGTGGGCTGAGTGCCAGCGGTACAGTGCCCCTGCTCCTGCCCGGTCTGCTCATATATCCCAGAGTGACTCCCTCTGTCTTCACTAGGACAAATTGGAACTCAGGCAGGCAGTGACATACTCTCTTTTTTCCATCTCTACCTGCAGTGGATGTGTGGGTGTATATGCTGCTGTTCTTTTTTATTGATTACAGTATAATGTTGCAAACTGCTCTGAGGCACATAGCATCTGGTAACTAAAAAAACACCTAATCCATCAAGTCAAAAAACTGGCTGACATTAATATTTGGCACTAGATCACCTGGCATCGCTTACTAATAAACCTGGGAAAAAAAGACTACAGCGTTAGTTTGTGTTCTCTTTCTCTTGCTGTGCTTTAAGTGTTTCCCAAAACACCAATTATTGTATATTTGCACTTTTATTGCTTGTGAGATTTTTATGCTTCATTTTTTATACTGTTGTATCAAACATTAATGCAGCCTTGGCTATTATATCATATTAATAGCAGCAACACAAATATATAAGTGTTGTTTAGTGAATGTATCTGGCATAGTAAAGTTAATCATTACTGTTATTTTATTCATGTAAAATGGGAAAAAAAAAAGTGACACCAAACAGCACACAGTATGCATTAGTAATCTATCTGTGCACACTCTCCCATTGTACATAAATACTTAGTTTGTTGTAGGATCTTTGTTAAAGCACGATCAATGTTAAAGCACTAAGAATGCTGTGTGTCTGTCTTTTGTCTCATTGACTTCTAAATAAGAGACGACTTTGTTAGAATGTGATAATGACAGCAAAATTACACAACCAATGTGAATAGCAGAGTGAACTTGAATCACTGGTGATGCACATATAAAGCTATTTATCTTCTGTGATGCTCCTAGTGACCAACTGTCAAAAGTGATGAAGCAACAGGCACAAAATATGATTTTAATAATCCAATTATAGGGTAAATCATAGCATTCTACTATTCACATCATCTTAAAGGATGACATGTACATTACTGCATGTCCAATCCCATTTGATCTGTAAGCTGAGGATGAAAACTAATTGAATTTGTTTGACAAACAGTCGTGTGTAGATCTAGGAGGCTACTATAAACTGATGGGATTGTCACTCACCAACTGTTAAAGTCAGCTAATAGATTTATTCATGTGTATTCGTGTGGGTGCGTGGGGCAAATACAGCTGCAGACTAATGCTGCTACTCTCTATGGCTAATGTTTCTTAATGCAGTGCAGTAGTGTTACCTCTGATAAGCATGTCATGGTGTTTACATTAAGGAGACTTCCTTTTCTTATTAGTAGTCCCCTAGCATGCATAACCAAATTAAATGCTTCTTGCCAATACTAATGGTGCACCCTCTCCTCCAAGGCTATCATTGGTGCCCTCTTATCTTAATACACCAACCAATAGTGCTCCTCAGGCAACAAAAACCCGGAATAGTGTGTGTATGTGTGTGTTTTATAAACAGAGCATTTGGTACGTGCTGTGTAGTTAGGATGGGAAGTATTCTGAAATGATACTTACAAGTATTTTTTATTTTCATAGACGTCATGTAGCTTTAAAACATGTGGGTGTTCTATGAGCTTCAGAATCGCTATTTCCCGCTCCACCTGTACAGAAAATGAAGAAAGAACGAGAGAGGAAAGAAAAAGAAGAACAATTTATTAGGAGCATATATCAACAGGCTTAACTTTATGACAGGCAAGACAAGTTAAACAGTCCTCATTTCGACCAGAAACTCTTCCTCCGCTGCTGCCAAAACTGAAGTACCAAGAACAGGGGAGGTGGTAGCAAATGAAAAATATGGATGTGAAACCACCCCACACCCCCTCCAAAAAGAAGTGAAATAATTTAGAGTGGAAAAACAAAACAAAACAAAACAAACAAACAAACAAAAGAAATCAGTTCAACTATTTGGTGGGAAAAAAACAGGCATAAACTAGCAGGAATAACTTGAGGAAAAAAATCCCAGGAAAATAATTTTGTGGAGGAAAAAAAACTGGAAAATAATTGAGTGTGTGTGTGTGTGTGTGTGTGTGTGTCTTTTATTGCATCACTAGTTTTCCCTGGACCATCTCTGGACCTGCTGCTGTGGTTCTACATATTTTATTTCTATTTTACACTAAACATTTTTTGTAAATAACACTGTAACTACATTCTTCGTACTTCACTTTTCACTATTCAGTTATTTGGATTTTCAATGTAATATATCATTGCCCCTTACAGTACGTACTTGGTTTGTACCTCAATGTTTGTCCGTCTTACTTGTATGTGAATCCTGCAATTTCTCATTTGTGGAATCAATACAGTACTTCTATTCTATTCTATTCTATTCTATTCTATTCTATTCTATTCTATTCTATTCTATTCTATTCTATTCTATACATGGTGTGTTCCATATGGAACCAAAAGTGAAACTTAATTTTAGGACATCTGACTCCCAGCATGTATACTTCTTTTCATTTTCATAACTTCTAATCTATATCCACTGGGCTCCTTGGGAATGCTGCCCCCCCCCTCACCACACACACACACACACGCACACTTTATGGCACCCCAGACCAAGGAGAGCAACTAAGTCCAGAACATTCTGTGATGCACTCTGACCAATCGTTTTGCTGAGGTTACCTGTGAAGGTTAGTGTTTGAGAGACAAATCTAAGAGACAGCAATCTGCAATAACACTTTAGACAACAAGCACAAGGGCAAACCACAAATAAGTCAAAGAATAAATGGAGCTGACTGGCACTTCCTACTGGCAGAAAGGATAGAGATAAGCTTCGACCACACTCTGACTGTCATACAGGTCAGTAAGCATTACTATCGCAGGTGGAAAATATAGTTTTCCAAAAAGTGCTTCCATGAATGAAGTAAAGCAGGTTGTGTTTGTCTTATCTTACAAAACTTGTGCCCTTCCCTCACTCACAAAACAGGTTTGCAATCACATTTCATAATCCAGTGGGTTGAGGAGGACATAAATCATCTTGGTAAAATAAGAACAGAGTAGTATCACTTGTCACATTCAGACTTCCAACAAAAAACATTTCTGTCCACTATGAGCATTGCCTGTGGGTGAAATGGGGTCAAAATGTCCACCCGACTACAATGTGTCCAAGTGAAGTCTTTTTATCTTTAGTCTTCCTGAACAGCATGTCTAGAACAAGGAGACACCAAGTCAACATAACTTCCTAAGTTGCTTTTTTTTAATGCTTACGGAACTACTGAGAGATGTGTACAGTTTCCGCAGTGAGACCTGAATATCACCAAAATTGAACAGATCTGTTTGGATTTGTGTCAGCATCTCCAGAGGTTGCAGTCAGCATGTACAGCTGCCACTGTAAATCAGCATGGAACCTACTTCGACAGAAGCCATCACTAATCTTCAGCCCCCTGCGCTTCTCTCAAGCTGTCCTTGCAGTTATCTGCTTACCCTTCTCTTCACCCACTCTCACCCCTTTCACCCCTATTCTCTATGTCTGGCTTTGACTGACAAGGATGGAGATGAGGAGACAGTGTGAGTTAAGGCTCCTCTGCCTCTTCTCAATCTCATCAAAGTCAATTTTGCAATGCCACTTCTCTTTGACAGCCTTCACAATGCTTTAATATCATACTCATAGGATTAACTTTATGGATATCCACATGAATTGATGTAACACTGTTCTGTCAACTAACTGTTTTTGTTTAGCTCCCATAAAGATGTTTGCTTCACCAAGCATAAAAAAACTGGTCCGTTCCTCTTAATTACACTCTCAGATTTAGTTCAGAGCTGCTCTTGTGATTTCTGTCTGCTCAGAATGCCTAGTTTGATAGACTTTTAAAAAAAAAAGATTTTCTTCACAAGTAACCTCTGTATACATTCTCCAGAGCAGTAATTATTGTGAAGTGTGTGATTAAAACATGCTGAGTCTGCAAACGTTCAGTCACTGGAAAGAAAACTGGAAATAAGTTATGGGAATATAGTAAAGCTAATAAAACTAAACTATGAACACAGTTTGCCTAAATGGAGCAAAATGGTAAATACATAATTAGGTTTAGCATGGAGTATCAGTGGGAGCAACAGCTAGGCTAATCAGGTTTAATCCGTAAACTAATGAGCACCACCAGCTGCACTACACCATGCCACTTTCTCACCGGAGGCTAAGGTATGTTGTTAAGAATGAACCCGTAGTGGCTAGCCTGGTAGCTGGCAGCATGGCTCCCTGCAGAGAGACTAATACTACCCAAGACTCAAGGAAAGCTGAGCTGTCAAAATGTTTCAAAGCCAGTAGCTGGCTTCCTAAGCTTCCTCTAAGAACCTCGTTTTAGTTAATTGAAATAAGAGAAATTAGGCTTAATGTGGAGACTTAACAGTACAAGTTTCTGCTTATTGCAAGATTAGCTGTTGATTAACACGGTAATGCACATCTGTGATGCTCCTACTGTGCTTTCCAGCCTGTATAACTATTATATACCCTAATAAGAAAGTAAATTATCTCACAAATGCTTAACTCCTCACTCCTCTTTATATCTGTAAAGGGGTAACAGGTAATCTGTCAGTACATTGATTATTGTAAGTGGTGCAGAGGTGTATAGTTCAGGCATTTAGCACAACAAAAACTGAATTTATACATGACAAACACCAACTAAATGTCCATTGACTTCTTATCAAAGCCTCAAACACACACACATCCAACTTTTCCATCACTTCACAGTCACATAAATGCCAGGTGGTCATCACTCCCGCTTGGCTCGGCTCCTTCACATGGCTCCACACTCTCTCATTAAGTTTCACATCTGTGAGTGTGGACAGTTCTCTCCAATCACCATATCTCCATGGCACTTCATTAAGGCTTTATTAGCAAGCACTTGGACACTACACACTGAGACACACACCCAAAGAGACATGCAGAAGCCCATGGCCAGATGGACAGGTGGTCAAACAAACATGCTCTCTTTCTTTTCATTCTTTTTCTTAGCTCTGCTTTTTTTTTCATCAACTGTTCAGTATTAACCCTGGAGTTCAATTCCCTGTACCAAACTAAAGAAACAAATGCTCCAGGCATGGCTAGCATTTAAAAAACATTAAAAATGGACAAAGTTTCAGCAAAAATTAAACAAGCTGCAACATCCTTGACAGTAAGTTGAATGTCAAATCAAATGAGGACAATTTCATTCAACACTTTATTTAGTCATTTATATTATTATTATTATTATTATTATTGATTATATATAGTCTATTTTAACATCAAATTAAGGGGTCATGATCAGCATGAGTAATTATCACTGCATTGTGTTGTTTGTCATGTGTAATGAATTAGACTATAACAATAAAATGTAAGAGTACATAATCTTTTCATCTTAGCATATTTTATTAGATATCAGATAAAAACTAATTATTCATCTTCTTCTTCTTGTTATTATTAATACATTATATTATCACTATAAAGAATTGCTAAACATGCAGAATACCAGATTCAACCTTACCTATGTTGGCTACGTTTAAACAGCAGTGATTAAATTCACTAATTAAAATTGATTTAAAAAAAAAGGCTCATCAGAAATGAGGATTTAACAGGAAAATAGATACTAATCTCAGTCATATATTGTCAGTCACACAATCAGTCTAGGAATGCAAACTGGTTACCATTATCGAATGGTCATCATTTGCAGGAGAAGATGTCACAAAACGAGCCTGTGGACGAGATGATTGGCATTGCTTCACCAGACAGCATTACCTGTCATATCATGCTCAAGTTAATAATGTGCAGCAGTTATCGGTAAGCAGTGGTGTTGCTACGACGTTAACTACCACTACGGAAAATCAGACGATTAAGCTGGCTAATGACTCCCATTCTCAAAGGAACCGCATTGTGTTTCTCAAAATTAAAGACGGAAGCGCTTTTTTAAAAAAAATTAAAAATTTTAACACTGCAATTTTATGTTGTTGCATATGAAAGTACATCCAATGTGATTTATTACTTGTAATTATGGTGTAATTTGCAGGTGCAGATGGTACGTTATAACACAGCAGTTGAATGAAGCAATGTGAGGGAGGGGGTGCTGGAAAGACTGGGGCTGAGGTACGTGAACAAATGAGTCAAAGCGGTCTGCGGCGCTCACATGTGTCACTCCAAATTCAGAAGATAAGAGTCAGTTTAGAAAAGTTCCATCAGTTGGCTATTGATTCTTTAAATTACATCTCAGGATCTGAATGGCTGAATGGATGGGCAAACAAATGAGTGGCAACATCAATAGTTTCATCTGTGTGGCTAACCGTCCAGTGATGGGGGATCAGACATAGCCAGGGAACAACAGAGATGCAATGAGATTGGATTCATGTCACACATGTCACAGAGCCACCGGAACAAAGAAACCAAGCCAAAATCTCAAAGGAGAAAATATTGGATCACAGGCTCTGTCATCTCTCACTCTCCACTTATTGCATATTGTGCCCTTCCTCTCTTCTCCCACATGCACACAGAAGGAAAACATAGACATTTCTGTCACCTCCCCTAGGCGAGTAAGTGAATGGTCCCTTGATACTAAGATCTGAGGATCAAAGTCAACAGGGCAGCCATGTGTTTCGGACTAGAAACGGCGGTGGCTGTGCTAACATGAGCGCTGGAGTGCGAGCGAGAGCTGCAGGATGGATGGGAAAATAAAAGACATAGAGGGGGAGGATGAGTGGATGTGAGATGGATGTAACATAAGCCATGTAATTCTCTACAATGGGGAAGACTAATAGAGAAATGCAGAACAAACAGACAGAAAGAGAGCATAGACTGTTCCCCCATCTCACCCTGGGTATTCCGCTCTTGTTTGTTGCTAATTAACACAACAGACACACAGGATACTCCTTTTAGCAGCACCAGGCAGAAAAAGCTCACAGAGAGTGAAATGATTAGCAGGTGAGTCAATAAAGCTGCAATGTGACAAAGAGGAAATGATACAGTAATGATGGCATGCATTCATGGATATTTTGATACCATAACACCACTTTTAGTAAATAGCTTTTCCTTTTGTTTTATGGTAAATGGACTGTATATATATATATATATATATATATATATATATATATATATATATATATATATATATATATATATATATATATATATATATATATATATATATAGCGCATTTTATACACAAGTGGGTGCCCAAAGCGCTTTACAATTCATCACATTCACCCATTCGCACACACACTCATACACCAGTAGACGGCTGCTGTCGATACACTGGTGCTGTCTGACCCAACTTGGAGCAACTTAGGGTTCAGTGTCTTGTCCAAGGACATTTTGACATGTGGACGTGAACCGTCAACCCCTCGATCATTGGACGACCTGCTCTAACAACTGAGCCACAGCTGTTTTACTTTAATTCATTCATTCATTCATTTTCTGAACCCGCTTTATCATAGGACTGTTGGAGCCTATCCCAGCTACTGATTGGCAACGGCGGGGTACACCCTGGACATGTTGCAGGTTCTGTGTAGGGCTGACATACTGTATAATGGTGGTAAAAACTTTTTGCACATCGTTAAAAATGTACACTGTTTCTAATATTATCATAAAATATTTTTGTGTTTTAATGATTGATAATTCAATGATTTAAAAAAAAATATTTTTTTTAATATTTGTTTCTGGTAAATTACTGACACTTTCAACATTTCATGTGCTGGATGTTTTTTCTCACCTCAACAGAACAGAGCACGTGCAGAAGGGAACATGCTGGTTTGGAGAAGTGAACAATACTTGGCAGATTTCAGTGACTTAATGCGATATATCCACAAACACATGGGGTGCCCATAAAAGTTTTTCCACCAATATATATATAGACAATCACATTTACACTTATAGCCAATATAAATTACCTGATTAACCTATCAGTGAATGTGTTTGGATGGTGGGAGGAAACCAGAGTACACGGAGAAAACCCACACAGATACAAGGAGAACACTACCCGCCCCCATCGACTAGCTTTGGAATCAAACCCAGGACCTTCCTGCTGTGATGAATGAATGGTATCCACCGCCCCACACTGTCGCCCTTCCCTTTGTTTTCCATTTTCAGTTATTTATGAGTAAATCTTTGCACATCTTCTTAAACCTTCCTTTAAGTGAAAGAATGCTTTTATATATAACTACATGTTAAGCTCATCCTTATAACATCTATCGAAATTGGCGAGTATTTTTCTTCCTGCTGTTGATTTTATCTCATTTTCTTAGTGTTTACTTTTACAAATAATTACCAGTGACTGCAGGGACAGAGGCATAGATGATAAATATAAGATATGGACATATGGGAGGTGGAGAAGTGAAGTGTGGCTGTAGTATTGGCTGGAGAGAAGGGGATGTGGGTCCAACTGTCACTGAGCAGAAGGGGGAGGAGAAAGCACAGCACGGCCATTGGCTCAGACACAAAACCAAGCAGCTTGTCAACCATTCATACTTGCGACATGTGGACACATTCGTGCATGCTGCACACACACTGTACACACCCTCAACTGATCAGCGCAACCTAAGAGGCACCTCCATCCATATGTCGGTCACTGAGCCAGTAGGGCAGAAATACTGTTTTCTGCCAGGAGTGCAGGGTTGTCAAGCTGGTGTAATGGTATATACATGCATGTGTCTGTGTGCATGTCACTAACCATGTATGGAAATGGTATGAGTTTATATCTCAGCTTTAACCAAGAGTGACAGACTGAAAGTGAGAGGGTCATTGTGTTAACCGAAATTTTAAAAAGATAATAAATTTGACAATGCAAAATACAAAATACAAAAATGACATATAATAGGAGGTGAAACAGCTTGGTTTTCATTTCCAACCAATGAGTGAATGGTTCAATAATCAAGTAGCTTTGCACAATATAACATCTTCAATGGATGGTGGTTTTGGAAATCTGATGGCAAACATTATTTTTATCCCATAAATATCCAAATACTAAAACTAAATAACAAAAAAAAAATCCATAAATAAAATCAAAACAAAACAAAACATACTCACCATGAAGTGAATAAAACCAGTTAGTCTTAATGAATGTTCGTAGGCACTGTTCTATGTAATGGAGTTTTCTCCTCCTTCCATTTAGTGTGCAGGGCAGGGCATCTCGCTGCCAGATGATAATAACAAGTGAGAAAACCTGCTTATCCAAAATTGGTTCGAAAATTGACAAACAAGCTTGGGGCGAGAGATTTAACAGTATTCAGTGCAGACATACACATTAGGTAGCTGCTTTATCTCTCACTACTATGTTGGCTCCTCTGAGAGCAAAACAAAATTTAAAAAAAATAAATAAATATATAAAATGGTACAATTTAATTCTAGTCAAAGTCATTGAACTGAAAAAAGGTGACTATCTCTGTCTTACTTTCATCCTACTCTGTTTATTACCTTTTCCTCCACCCTGCGGACATGTGCAGTCACAAATAAACACGCATGAAAACTCAGTCAGCACAGCAGGATTTTCTGATAATCACGGTATCAGTCATCCTTAGTGAAGAGGAGGTAAATTCCCTACACGGGGGAGTTTGATCAATGCCAGAGACATGTAAATCAATGTAGACACAGTCTCTACTAGGTTGGTAGTCCTTATCCTTCATCCATCTCCCACCCCTTTAGATCTTTCCTCATTACCTCTTCTTACCAAAGAACAGTCGGGACATCCCTCTCCTCTTCCTCCATCTATTCCATCCCTTATTTATTCTTTCATTTTTCCCCCTCTCTAATCATGTCTGGTCTGTGCCTCTACTGTTGACACATCCATCAGGTTGCCACTTAAACCAGTGGCAGGTCACATCATTTCACACCAACAGACGTGTCCCTGGATAACCTTGGCGATAATAGAGTCTAAAGGCAGCGGTCCTCCACACCCTTAGGTCAAAGGGTATAATAATGACATTTTCTAGCGTATGGGTTGTTAGGTAGGATAGAGAGGGATGGTCTGGAGGGATGTGAGAAGGTGTGGCTGTGTGTGTTAGCATGTGTGTGTTTATGAAATGATCATCTGTAAACAGAGTGATTTATCAGCGGCAGGCGGCGGTTCCCTTCGGCAGCCATCTTTTTGTATCCGCTGTCTGAAGTGTCTTTTTGTCATTTCAGCCATTCTGTCACTCAGGAAAGGATATTTCATAGAAGTGCAGTGGTAAGGTGACCTTGGATGGTATAAAGATACAGATTAATGAACTGGTTATCACAGACTAGAGAGGAAGCATACAGAATGTAATCTGAAGGACATCAGTACAGTGATACTGAAATGTGCGTGCAAGGGAAAATGATTTCAATATATATTTGAAGTCTTTAGTTTAAGCTTTTTAGTAACTAGTAGGTTAATGGGGTTAGTATTCCTGTGTTTCACTGGATTCTATGGTGGGTAAGGGGTTCTTGAGGCATGGTTCATACCTTGGTTAACACAACAAAGTAATAGTTTTACATATCCCCACAGGAAATATGATGTAAAAATACATTATGCCCCATTATCTGTGGATCACTGGTATTTTGCAATTACCCCCATTCCTCTTTGTTATTGTGTGGCACATTCGGACGGGATAAACAAAAGTCTGCAATTCACGCAAATTACGGATATGTCTTAAGTTCATAACATCCTGTTTGGTCTCAATACATTCATAAGGTAGTATGAAAACAAAGTATGCAAAAGCAAAGGGGGAAAATCCCATTGATAGGGATGCAGTCTGTAAATTTGCTCCACGCCTTCAAAATAAGAGCGGGGTCAGTGCAAATGAAAACAGTCTCCAGATTACAATGGAAGTGAATTGGCAGTTCTTAGCATAGGCTTTCCATCTGGCAAACAGCCAACTGAATCTATAGAGACAACTTCAGATAGTTATAAATATTAGTGTACATGTCAGTTGTCATGGCCATATCTTCCTTTTACCGCATGCTACCACACAATTTTGGACACTTCCTCTATTAGTCACTCCAGAAAAAGACAAGAGGTGCGCAATTGAAATCACAAACACAGACATACATATTTACACAGGGCTTGAATTATCACTGGACGTTTGTTTTTCACCGAAACACAGTAGGTAATTTGCGGCGGAATTATTAATGAACATGGCTCATTTGCCCAGGACTAACAACTCAGACATTCTCCGTAATTATTCAGAATTACCAGTAGTCCATAGCCAATAGAAGTTTACAAAATGCATAAAAGTGATGTATTTCAGAAGACTGGGGCCAGCTGATATAAGCATTGTTCGTGGTGAGATCATATCAATTCAATTCAAACTTTTTTTTTTTTAATGAGACCAAAAAGGATCTTGGAGTTTGCAACAAAAGAACATGCTAACACAAGTTAGATAAAAAAAACTATTTCCAAAGATTTATTAAATGCAGTCTGTCATTATATCTTGCACATACCTTGCAGCATTTAGCTATTTATTTTCTTAAATGTTCTTATCTAAATTAGTGGGAATCAAAAAAGTAAATTCCTAAATGTACTGTCTACATACTGTTACATACATACTGCTATGGAAAAGAACATTGTGACATTACTGCTTTCTTTTTATATATATATATATATATATATATATATATATATATATATATATATATATATATATATATATATATATATATATATATATATATATATTTCCTTCAACATTTAAACTTATTTGTGGGTGTGAATGTGGACCAATTAAATCTAATGAAGTTCCCTTTTGACGCTTATATAGACTGTAAGATTTTGGCTGTCTAATAGGTTACACTAGCCACAGTGTGTTAAGGAATTTAATAAATGGGTACAACATTTATGCAGACTATGTGATGACAACACATTCTGAAATTCACACCACCAGAACATCTATTTCTCTGACTACAATGATCATATAGTCACAAAAATATTAATGTGCACTGGAATATCCTGTTAGGAAAGGGAGAGGAGATGTAAAGCAAACTGTAATTCAGGGAAAACTTAAAGAAAATTTGAGGTTAGTGTCATTAACTGTATAATATTGAGTTGATCAGTGCATCAATTCATTCATAATTCATTGGAACGGTTACAATGTCGACTTAAATTCCTGATGCTGATACAATTGTGTCAAAAGATATCATTGATTGCAAGACTAAGATATTAACAGCCTTGGAATGTTATCAACAGTGCACCACAAGATCAGTTTGCTTGGGTTTTTTTTAGCCATGCACAAAGATATTTTATCTTTTATAAAGGACAACTCATTCTATGTGTGGATTTACAAACCAAACAAAGATGATTATGACAATCTCTGACCTGATAATCAAATTCTATTATCTAAAGTAATTTCCTGTGGCCATGCAATTGATCCTTTGAAATGGAAGTAGAGGTATAACATTAAAAGTAAAGAACAAACTATAGACCTAAAGCAAATGAGTCACGGATGTACAATGGTAACTATTTTAGGCGATAATTGAGGCCGACAGCAGTGATGAGCTAATAGGAGTTTACTTACTGCACTAATTATCTGCGCATATGAATACGTGGCCTATTCAATGACACATGAGCCTGGTCAATACTCGGTCAAAACAGAAGAGTCGATACTGAACAGACAACAGGTCAGTAGGCAGCACCGGTCAACTGAACAACCCAAATGAACACAAAACTTTGTAAATAAGTTAAGAAACGCTCCATTGATGTAATCAGGAAGTTCATTTACTCTCCACACTTCTTAATTAAGCCTGTTTATAACACATACCATCTTTTGTTCCTATGGTGCATTGTTAAATGCAAATTTACAGTAGAAAGTGCAAATTACATACGTGCCAAGACATGGCTGTATACATTAAAATGTATGCCTTTCTGTTTTCCAAGAGAGATCGAGCGGGAGAAAAACAGTGTGAGTGTGTGTGTTAGCAGCACAAAGTCATTAGCAAACAGTCCTCAGAGAGATGCAGATGAAGGAGCTGATGAAGTTAAAGGTGTTCGCTTTAGAAGTTCAACATATTGACCACAAAAGCCCAAATATATATCAGGACCTTTCTACAATTCATTAACACCACCAAGAAAGAGCCAATTTCCTTGTTTATTTGCTACTGCTGAAAGTGGTACATTTCTGTGCATAATGTCTGGCACAGAATAATTAAGATATAAAGTCAAGTAATAAATGCAATACTCTAGTTCTAGGAGTATACACCTTTAACAAGCTAGACCCTAGTCTAAAAGCTGCCAACTCCCTCCACATATTTAAAAAGAATGTAAAAAATAATGTCCTGTGTTCATACTGTATGTTTAAGTATGTATTCATGAATGTATTCAAGTATCTATGATTTGATTTTTTATTTGATGTATTTATTTCAAGCAATTCGCACAACATACACATACATAAGAAAAGAAATAATAATATTTACACCCTAAAAGGAGTGGGAAGAAGAAACACTTATTTAATCCCATCCCCATTGTCATCAACAAAAAAAAAACAACTCACGTTCTAAACTTAGCCATAAACCAAATAAATAATATAAAACAGGCCCAAATTAATTCAGAATCAACTCATTCACATTGTCTAATGTTTGTATGTATGTAAGTATGTATGTAAATATGTATATATATATATATATATATATATATATATATATATATATACATATATATATGTGTGTGTGTGTGTGTGTGTGTGTGTGTGTGTGTATGCATGCATTTATATGTTTTGTTTTGTAGTTTAAATGTTTTGTCCTGGGCCCCCTCCTAATAAGCTTGCAATAGCTTCCATGGGTCGCCCTTTTTGCACTCTTTGCAAATAAATACTGTGAAACATTTCCATATATCAAATGGAAATACGTGCTATTAACCACTTAACTAAATAGAGATGGCTAATATATCATCTTTTTACCCTTCCATTACAGTTCTAACATCAGAAGACCATTACAACAACTGAGCATGAAATGTGTATAAGTTATACTTGGCAAAAAATATATAGTAGGTCTTTTTTGAGCACTGCTAAAGCAGCACTTGGCTGAAAGGCGACAAATTCCCTCAGTTGATAGAATCTACTTTGTGTACACAATTCATGTTCATGTAAGTGGACTTGAAACTAGCATTGTTGCCAGTGCTCTTTGTGTCACGTTTGTCCACAAGCTGTGATTCACCCCACAACCCTGCCTGTTTGATGCGACACCATCACAGACCATTTCCTGCATCGAGAGGACAGATAGAACCTTGAGGGCAACGTACGTGGGTGAAAGAGACTTTGCATGTCTTTGCTGACAGTAAACAATGAATGAAAGCAGACAATGGTCAAGGAGCTGTCAATCAGAGCGGTGTCACTTATGAAACATGAGCGCAAACACACAGAAACACACACTGTTTGACAGCGATGGTATAGTATTTGAATAGACTGACTGAATTTTAACATACCTTCGAGGGATAAATTATTAGACCGCCCTTGTTTTGTTCAGTTTCTTGTTCATTTTAATGCCTGGTACAACTAAAGGTACATTTATTTGGACAAATATGATGATAACAACAAAAATGGCTCATAAGAGGGTAATATATATATATATATATATATATATATATATTTCCCAAGTTTTCTTGATAATAACCAAAATTACTTCAGTTCTTATATTAATATCTATGTCATTGTACTGAAAAAAAAAAACAATGCTTTAAGTCATTCCATGTTTTCTTTTCTGTCTGTTTTAGTCTCATGGTACACACAGGGGTTAGGACTTGATTCCATAAGCACCATTTTGCTAACTCTTGATGGTCTAATCATTTTCTTTTCCCATGACTGAACTTTACTACAAATATTCCTGAGTACAGTATTTGTCCTTTTTCTAAACCACCCTGTGAGAATTGTTTAAGTGGAAGCAAAACTCTCGCAGACATTCAGCAGATGTCAACAAAGTAAAAAAAAACAATAACAAAATAATACAAATAGAAATTCATGTGGAGCATAAGAAGTTCAAATAGAAGCAGAACATGAAAAGAAAAAAACAAAACAAAACGGATGACAGAGACAGATTTGTGTGGAAAAAAAAGAGGATTGCCTACATTTGTTTGCCCAAGGGAATGTGATGTACCTTTTCAATTACCAATCCTCTACTCCACATAAACAAGACGGATAAAAGACGATTATAATACAGTTGGCAGAGGGGATACCCATGAAATACACATCAGAATGTCCGCTGGTAATATCAAGAGGTAAGAAATCCCCATGCAAAACAAAGACATAAACAGGCGTTAAAAAAAGAAACTGACCTCCCTGTGAAAGTATATCACCTCACTTAAGGGTAGAGGAATTGGATAAAATTTGTCCCTTGTTCACAAAGGAAAAGTACAAAACTGAAAGCAACACCAAAGCAATGACAAATAAAAAAGTAAAGAGAGCCTTTCGTATCTATCTGACAACACAGCGGGTGATTCCTTTGAAGTGAAGAAACAAATGCCATCGCTTTAGACGTCTGTCTGTCTCCTTTCAAGCTCGATGGGGGATCCCACTACTTCTTGTGTTGTGCTATCCTCCATTTCATTTATTTTGTCTGCGCTCAATCTTGGTTTTATCTCGATGAAATATATGTGAAGAAAAATCAGTCAAACAACGCAGCGTGTGTTTGATGATCTTTGTCACCGCAGTGAGCAGCAGCAGCACCGACAGTTTTACACGTCTGACTAGGATTCGTTCGATCTTTAACTACCCGTCTGTGCCGTGTAAAACTAAAGAGTTCACTGTCCTCAGTCAATTGTATTTAGCTGGAAACATAATGTCATACAGGTAAGGCTAAAGTGTACATGTCTTCACAAACTCCAAACGTCTTGTGCCCAGTTGGTAAAATCTATTTCCAATTTCCTTTTCAGCTGTGCCTCATCGACACGCAATATAAGCTAGACAAAAAAAAAAAGAGTTTGTACATTGATTGGGAACTAAATGAGAAGGTAAAATGTTGACTGACCTTCATATTGACTAAAAAACCCCTGTCCATTATCCAAGAAACTGAAGTTCCATTTGTTGTTCTTCCGTGGAATATAATACACAAGGCAAAGGTACATTTATTTGTATCGCACATTTCATGTACAGGACAATTCAAGGTGCTTTACATAAAACATATAAGAAAATTTAAAATGATTAAGATGCATTAAAAGACTATTAAAATGAGAGAACATTTTAAAACAAATGAGAATCTAAGTAAAAGCTCCAGTGAACAGTAATGTTTTCGGGCCTGATTTAAATGAACTGACAGTTTTTCTCAGACCTCAGGTATGAGGAGCAGAACAACTGAATGATGCTTCACTTTATTTGGTTCTGATTTTGGGAACACACAGTAAACATGTTCCTGATGACCTATGACCTCAGGGCTCTCGATGCTTCATAGGGAACCAGCAAGTCTAAGATGTATTTGGGTCCAGTTCTTTATAGACCAGGAGTAGGATTTTGAATTCTATCCTTTGACCCACAGGAAGACAATGTAAGGATTTGAAGACCGGTGTGATGTGGTCCAGTTTCCTGGTACTGGTCAGGACCCTGGCAGCAGTGTTTTGGATCAGCTGTAGCTGCCTGGTTGATTTTTTGTTTAGACCAGTGAAGACACCATTACAATAATAATAACTTACTGAAAGTGAATGAATGAGTTTTTCTGTGTCTGGTTTGGACAGAAAAGTCTTGATTCTAGTGATGTTCTTTAGGTGGTAATGGGCAGACTGGGTAATAGCTTTTAAATGGTTGTTGAATTTCAGGTCTGAGTCAATAATTACACCCAGATTTCTAGCATGGTTTGTGGGTTTCAGTGACATGGACTCAAGGTGAGCACTGACCTTTGACCTTTCTTTTTTGAGGCCAAAAACAATCACTTCTGTTTTGTCCGCATTAAGCTAGAGAAAGGATACACCAGAATGCACTGATTTTGCTCTTCATCATTCTGTTTTTGTAATATATCCACAAGCTAAAAGCATCCGTGTGTAACTTGTGCATAACTGGATGAAAAAAGCGGAAGACATACGTAAAAGAAGCAGTGGATATACAGCAGAGAAAGAGAATCGGTAATTCTACAGTTTTTCTGTGCAGTCAGCCTGTTAAGATCAAACTGTGTGCTAAGCCCTAGCTTCTGGCTCAGCACCATACAAAGCTGATGGATCAACGCGCAGAAGCACAGCATATGAAACCCATTTATTTTAGGGGGTGTCTGCTTTCACTCTGTGGTGCAAACACACACACACACACGTACACATGCACGGAGGACGGTGACGCATTTACACTCAGCATAAAGTTAAAGAGGCATTTCTATATCAAACCACCAGCGGCACAACTGAGATGGGAGAGAATGACCAATCTATAATCATTAAGAGGGAAGACTAGAGATGGCGGAGAAAGAAAGCTACAGTGCTGTCACAGAGGTGTCGGGATAACAAGATTAGACTTTGTGTGATTCATCTGTGGCCATGGCATTCTGCTCCTCACCCGCCCACTGTTTAGCCTTTGCTTTCTTTTAGCCTTAAACTGTCATTTCGAGATGGTGTGAGTTTAAACCTGTGGTAATGTCACTCTCATTGAATACCTCCCTTAGGTTTTGTTATTAAAACAACAGATTGCAAAGATAAAAAAAAAAAAAAAAATTGTCATGCTGCTTTGCACCATAGAAGTGCACAGGAAAGCACAAAAATCAAACTAGAAAACAGACCCCAACACACACACACACACACACACACACACATACCCATCATCACCAAAATTTAATCAGTTGTTTCATTTGTTCCTTGTGTCACCATCAACATTTCCTGAAAATCTTGCTAACAGACAGAAAGACAGAGACAGACAGACAGACAGACAGACAGACAGACAGACAGACCCTGATGAAAACATAACCTCCTTGGCGGATGCAACAATGTCAAGCTTACTAATTAACACTGAATTACACATAGAATCACTGATGTTTCCACCTATATCTCAGGCCATCTGTAATACAGAGGTCCTCCCTGCCTGCACCAAGGCCTTGTCATTTTCATTTTTTAACATGCAGTGTCCTTAGCGTACCACTTCAATTATTTGCTTCAGGGGGCAATTATACAGCAGACTTCTCCAACTCCAAACTCTCTGTTTCTCTCTCTCTCTCTCTCTCTGTCTCTCTCACACACACACTTCTCATCTGAAACGTTATGACTGACATCAAGGACAGAGTCAGCAAACCGCAAGTAACTTCACAGCGCATAAAACTCGATCAAAAAAGAAAGAAAGAAAAGAAACAACAGTGTCACTATAGAGAGATATCATTTTCACATGAAATCCTTCCAAACTTTGTGTTCACCCTCCTTTTCGAACACACTCTTCCCTCCCCTCTATCTCCCTTCATCCTGCACTCCATCCCTCCTCTCTCCTCTCACCCTCTTCCTTTCTCTCTCCCAGCTTGGGGACAGTAGAGTGACTTTGAAGTTGTGCTGCTTCAGGAAGAGAGAGAATCACTGGCTAATTAGTTGTCCTTATCCCAACAGCAGCAGCCGCCACCACCAGCTCACTGGCTCAGAGGGAGAACAGAGCAGGCATCAACAGCAACTACCAACTGCTGCATGCTAAAGATACCCTCCTCCCTTGGATAGTTGTTAGTGCTAGCGGCTAGCAACAATTTAACTCACCCCGAGACTAAACTGCGGATTAGAGAAGTTGCTCCACTCAGTATAATGGTAAATAATACTGGATGAAATGTGGCACAGCGGCTCCTCTACTCTTATAGAAACTTGTCAGATTGTAGTCTTATTAACTGCAATGGCCACATATGGTCAATATCAAACATTTTCACTGCTTTAAAGCAGGTGATTAGAAACACTGCAATAAGGTGACTCATGGTTTTTTAATGCACAGGGCAGTTGCACTTTGCTCTTCATGCCTAGAGGAGCCATTCACAGGGGAAATGAAATATATGAGAAGGAATACAGGGTAAGGTCAATATTATATAAGCACTTTATTAAACACTTCATTTAAGTAATTAGAGTAGCTCTTAGAGACTTTGAAGAAATTCAAGGTTTTTTTCTTCAGCATAACCCATCTACGTAGTAATCTCCTTCATATGTAGGAGAGTTAATCCTGTTTATTGTTTTTGTTTATTGTAATGTTTTTTTCTTTTTTTAAATGTTATTTTTAATGTATTTTGTTATTATTATTATTATTATTATTATTATTATTATTATTATTATTATTATTATTATTATTATTATTATTATTATTATTATTATTATTGTTGTTGTTGTTGTTGTTGTTGAATGAGTTTTGTTGCTGCTGAGGCAGTAACTAATGGCGATCTGAAATAAATAAACAAATACATACATACATTTGTTTCTTTCATGTATCAGATGTGTTGCCCATGTCTGAATGTCACATTAACAGTGCAAGACAATATACTCATGTCCAAAAGGATATGTGAGTAGGGATGTGATGTACGCACTAAGGTCTGTGTGTGTTATCTTGTCTCAGCAGGGTTTCTCACAGTTTGTCCATCTCTCTCCCTCTTGTCCTCCCTCCCTGTATTTCCTAACCTTACAGTCCTGCAGCATAGAGACATGGCAGGCAGAGCTAGAGAGGGCTGGCTGAGATTCTGAAACATTAACTACTCCCCCGGGACACGCTCACATATAAAGTGTTGGTTCTGGGCTTCACTTACTGGATTGGATCCTCATATTCTGTCCATCCTGTTGCCCTCGGTGTCTGCTGACACTCTGTCATATGTGGATATACTGTATATTCTCTTTCTGTTTTCCTCTCATCATTTGAAACATGACAGTCAGTCACTTCCTACAGACAGAGACTCTCATTATTATTCATATATCTCCATTGCTAGGTTTTGTGCTTGTGGAAAAAAAAAAAGAAAAAAAAACACTGAGCTGCACTTGCTCTTTGAAGTAGTCAAGGCTTATTCCCTAGTTACAAACTGACATAAAGTTCATAGACAAATTCATTATCCAAGACAATTCAATGTCTTTCTGGTCTGTGGTGTCGTAGCCTGTGGGGCTGTGGACTAAAAAGTTCAACAGTAGTTATATAAAGTTCAATACTTTATCTACAGATATGCTGAGACAATTAATTCAACCCGTCTCCTCTGCCTTCACAGACCTCTGACTCCCAAGGCCAGTCAGAGGAAGGACAGATGTAGAGGGATGTCGTGTGTCATGGCGGATGTGTTCTAGCACATATTAATGTATGAACGTGTCTTAAGCACACATGTACACACTAAATTATGAGCTGTTGTGGTAAATACATGCATGTTAATGACATACTATAAGCATATATGGGGGTCCTCAGTAGTAGTGGACACACACACACACACACATACACACACACACACACATGCACCTGTCCAGGAGAATCAGATTCTTCCCTAATGGCACCACAGGGACCCAAGACATTAGCATATTAAAAGGTGACATTTCACAGTCTGAGCCTAACACCAGAGTGCAGCCCGATCACTCTGACAGTGTGACAGCCACACAGGAAGGCTGCAGAACAGACACATACTGTACAGTGTGGAGTGCAACATAATGGGAATATGTGAAGCCCCTGGATTTGAATCAGAAAACACCTGTCCAGCCAAGACAAGAACCTCTGCAAGGAGAACTGGACGTGTAATCTCACAGTGCTGGTGACACCGCTGTTATGTCTAATGTGCCCCAAAACTGGAATAAATATAGAACAAGGGTCTCAAACTCATTCCTTTCAGGGGCCAAATTCAGCCCAATTTAAACCAGTAAAATAATAGCACATTAACCTAGAAAAAAATTATAATTCAAATTTTTTGTGTTTGTTTTAGTGCAAACAAAAAAACTAGCCAACAAAAAAGGTGTGAATAACCTGAAAAAAAATTTTAATGTCTCAAAAAAAATACATGACAGTCTAACAATATTATGCTTCAATGTATCATTTACAGATGTGCATTATGGATCAGATCTACTACAAAGACAAATTGTGCTTCATTTTCTTTAGAAATTTCAGTTTGTTCATATTACTTCATGTTTTTCACATTTTATTGTTACAGGATAGTTCGTAAGTGTAAATATTTTCCCAATTTAATGTTATTTTTTTCCACTATAAGAAAGACAGAAATTTGAAGTTGTCATTATTTATAGGTGTAATCTACATTTTTTTCACATCAAAATGAGAAGATATTATGGAGTAATTCTTTTAATATGTTATTCTGCTATAATTTGACTGTAGACCCTATTGGTCTGAATATGGAACCTGAACTAAAGTCAGTTCCACAGCTTTTACTATATATAATTTTTGAACTTTGCAAATTCATCCTGGGCATTGGAACCTTTGCCGGGCCACATTTGGCCCTCGGGCCACATGTTTGAGGCCCCTGATATAGAAGAATGTTACAGGCCACACACACCTGTTTTATACAAACATCTTTTTTAACAATAGTAGACACACATGCAGACAAACCTTTAATCAACTCACAAAATAAACTACCAGGGAGAAAAAGAACATGGGCTGTGAGATTCGATTTGAAGTTTAACTAACAATTGGTGTCAGGCACAACAAACCCTGCCCCCCTCATACACATTTTACATGATTTTCCCATCTCTTATTATTGAGAAAACACATTTTTGGTGACTGTGACCTTTGACCTACATTCACCAAAGGTTAATGGGATCTATTCTGAAAGACCTTGCACCTTTCGTGAAAATTTTATGGAAATTGGTGCAGTCATTTTTGTGTAAAGCTGCTGATAAACAGACAACCCGGACCAAAAACAACACTCTTGCCATTGGGGGTGGGGTAAAAATATCTGAAATCTAATATGAAATGATGCATAATTAAACATAATTAAACATACAAAACTTGTAAAGCATTTTTTTCACACTTGTGTAAGTAATCAACTAAGTTTTATGGTGATACTTATTATATTAACATTTTAACCTACTGTATGTAGTGTCTCATCTAAGATGTCAAATGAAATCCCTCCTTCTCAGTTACTTAGTTATTCCTTTTTATTACTTCTAACTGGCATTCAGAAATAATCATAAGTCAGAGAGGTACATCAGTACTGAGAGTAAATATTGCTCTTAGTTTTAAGTCAAAAATTAAGATACTCGAAGTATAAGGTTTTATGTGATTTTTTACAAAATGTTAAAATATAGTCATAACTAGGGGTGTAACTGTGCACTTGTTTGCACCAAACTGTGGTGGTTCCAGGACCTTTGATAGAATTTGGAGGTGTATCAAACGAACACATGCAGCCACAGTAAGGCTACGGAACAGACACATACACTGTCGACTGCAACATAACTTAACTTAAAAATGCATTGTGTTTCAGTTAAAGGAGTCAATCTCTGGAATAACTGGAGTGAAGAACTGAAAACCTGAAATCAGTACAAAAGTTTAAACAGGTTTTTATAAACCACATTCTAAGTGAATACAGGAAAGAAATGTAAATATGAATTTCTAGCAAGGAACAGGTTTCCCTTTTTCTGATGCGCCTTCTTTTCTTTTTGGTTGTATATATATATATATATATATATATATATATATGCTCTGACTAGATAGGTTTTGTTAACAAAACCCTTTCGAACAAGGTATAACTATCTAGGATACTAAAGAGATGTTGTTTTAATTTGTGCTTAAATACTTTGTATGTTTTACTTATTTTATTTTACCTGTTCGAATAAACAAATAAATGAAATTAAATGAAATATGTGAAGCCCCTGGATTTGAATCAGAAAACACCTGTCCAGTCAAGACAAGAACCTCTGCAAGTAGAACTGGATGTGTAATCTCACAGTGCTGGTGACACCGCTGTTATGTCTAATGTGCCCCAAAACTGGTAGAAATATAGAAGAACACACACCTGTTTTATACAAGCATTAATATTAACATTCAGCCAAACTTTTAACCTTCAAGCAACTCACCAAATACAAGGAGGAAAAGAACGTGGGCTGTCGGGATTCAATTTTAAGTTTAACTAAAAATATATATTTAACAATATTCCGAAAATGATGATATTATCATTTTGGCATGCGCTCCAACGACTGACAAAATTAAATTGTGCCTCTTTTGTGCGAGAACTCCATTGTGTCTGACTCTCACATAATTAAATCTCTCTAAGCACATACAGTACATGACCAGAATACATGCACACACACACACACACACACACACACACACACATACATGTCAGTTGCCAACAGTTGAGAGACGTGCGACAATGGCTGAGTTCAGTAATTGGTTCTGAACTGCGGCTTCAGCAAAACCCTTGGTCCTGTCAGAATCCTGTCAGTGTTTGGCATCTGTTCATTTTCTTTTACAGGACAGAGTGGTCCGAAACACCTGGGATTGGACATTATCACACTCTCTTCCTCTTTGCTGTCACATGTTCCGGTGGCTGCCTCTGCTGTGACAAATAAGAGTTTTGTCAGCACTGAGGCAACAGAAATGACCTGCACTTTCCTTGTGAGATGTTGAGCTGCATGATGAGCCAAATAAGGAATAAAAAATAGGGCTACCTTCGCGGCGAGACAGCAGTGATGGAGAAAGAATTGGGGAGACACTGACACAGCAAGATTCTGATTAATACGGACTGTTTATCAAGCCGACGTATGCGAACAGGGAGAGCTTTTCATCTACAGTTTAATGATGCTGCCTCAGATGTGATATAAAAAGAAGGGATTTTCCATTTGTAGATAGCCTGTTACAGTGAGCAAAACAATCCACTTCAGGCTCATAAGCAAGCAATTACAGCATGGTTCCCAGTGCATGTGTCCTGTAGCTTGCTTGTATTGTGTTTACATCTATTCTATCCATTCAAGTGGCCATTGTTCCAGCATAATAGTTATGAACACACAACTTAAGCAACTGAGTATACTTCAAACAGGACTCTGTAGGAAACTAGAGAAATAGCCTGTGGAGAAATTTCACTTTCACTTTTGGAGTAGTTGCAACTAAAGATATAGAACCCAAACAGTATGTTTTAAAGGGCATCTGTCACTAACACTCACTGTCCTATGATTCACTCACATGAGTAATTTAAGGTGAGACACAGCAGGTAAAAATGTCATTTTTCATACAGTGATCAATTTTGAGATCTTGGTGCCTGCAGGGTTATGAAATAATCTCTTTTAATGAGCTTTAATTATTCTGTATCGTTATTAGTAAGGGCCTGGGCATTTATTCAGATTTTGAACAATTGTTTCCTATATAAATGCAGTAAAATCTCCTACTGTGTTTAAATGCCATTTTCACAAAATGACTTTATTGCCTGACTCCTATAGAAAAGTCTCAGCCTACGTAGAGCCTAACTACACCAAAGTTCCCAGTTCAATACTTACAGTAGCAGTATTACAACTAATTTAGATATTTGTTAATACTATTTGTTAATAACTCATTCATGGCCTGATTTGTGTTAATAAATAAATAATAAATAATAATAAATTTTAAAAAACTAGGGCAATTTTTTATTTCAAGGCTATGGACAGTATTTTGATTTCCTCTCTAATTGTATTTTCATTTTAAAAATGAAAATGAAATATCTTCAGATCTATCTAGAAATATGTATGTAAAACTGTGCATATTTAACCTCCTGAGACCCTGAATCCTCTTTGGGGGACAAGACTTTCATAGCTTTATTGAAGAAAAAAAAGGTTCTCCACTGCATAGGACATTCCAAAGGACACAAAATGCATCTGAAAAAACTGTTGCATTGTACTGTTTCCTAAAAAAGGCAACTATTTAACATAAAAAGTCAAAACTTGTACTATCCCCGGTCCCAAGAAGTTACTGAGATTATGCCTAATTTGTGTAATTAAACATGCAAATTTCAAAAATTTAGAATACACTTTTTTGTTTTAATTTACTGTATGCAAGTAACCAATTGAGGAAGTTTCATTGTGATATCTATGATTTTAACATTTTACCCTATTCACTCATACTGTGTCACCCTGATCTTACCTTAAAATGGTTTTATGGATTTTATGCTGAAATCCCTACTTCTCAGTTATTCTGCTTTTTATAACTCCGAACTGGTATTAAGAAAGAATTTCATGTCAGAGGTAAATCAGTACTTAGACTAAGTCATGCTCTTTATAGTTTTAAGTCGAATATCAAGATAATAGAAGTACAAAGATTTATGTGATTTCTTTTTTTTTTTACAAAATATTAAAATACAGTCATAACTGTAAAGGTGCAGGTGTTTCTATTAAATCATGGTGGTTTGGAACCTTTGATAGAACACAGAGGTGTACCAAAGGAATGTATGCAGCTCGTGTGAAGAACACAAACACTTGGGAAGCAGGACGGACACAAACAAAACTCATGTGCAGGGTTTTCTCTATATGCATTCAGCAGCGGTGAACAAACAACCCATGACAACAGAGTGTATAACAGAGGCACAGAAGTCGGGTCAGACATTTTGAATCATGTAAAGTTTCACTGTCAGTTTTCGGTCTGTTGCAGATCGGTGGAACATAAGTGTCTGCAGGTTCCTTTATACAAAAACTCAACTCAACTTAAAGGTAGGGTAGGAGATCTTGGAAAATAGTTTCCGCAATCTACATTTTAAAAGTACACACACACACCCATGCCTCTTCGTCAGCCCACCCCTCAAAACCACGCCTTCAAAAGTACATTAACGCGCATGCTGTCTGGAGCGATCATGGAGGTTCACGAGCATTCGCAAAAACTCCACGTTGATTTTCATCATTTATCAGTTTGTGTCACATGAAGCTTAGCTAACAAAAGGTTTAGAAGCATGAAATAAACACCATGGGAAAACAAACGGATAAGGGCAATAGTTTATGGTGTTATACCAGCAGTGTTGGTAACTTAGCAACACCTGCTGGAACATTATGTTTAGTCAATATCTGCAATTTGAATACGATACCCATAACCGATTAGTATGTTGAAACATTATACAAAATGGTAACATCTTACCTATCGAGTAGAAACATAGCCACCTTAGAATCAGTTTTGAGTGCTGTAAAGCTTGTCCTGTTCCGTACTTTGATCAGCTTCCTCGGTAGCTTTTTCAAGCATATTCTTTACTTTGGTTTTTCTGCCGGTTGTCGACTTTTCCGCTATAGCTGTTTATGTGAACGTGCAGAAGGGGGTGCACTAATATTTGATGGATGTATCATCAGCAAATCAATCATTGTAAAGATGATCAGTACAATGATTGGCTGGAGTTTTCCTCTGGTTTCACCCTCTAGACTGGACTAAAACATTTTGGGTATTTTTGCAAACATTGTATTTCAGTGCGTGCTATGGGATCGTGATTTTCAAGCAATATGGTAAAAAAAAAAATTTTCCAGAAAAATATCTCCCACCACACCTTTAACTGAACCTCTTCTTTAACCTCTTCTCCTTCACTGTGCCTCTACTTCAGTGTTACTGTGAGGTCACATTCACAGCACCTCAGAGAATACTGTGAGGCATTCACAAAGACTCAGTAAATTACAGTGTTTGCCATAAACAAATATTGAACATACAAAAATACATAAAGTGGGGTGATCGTTAATGCACTAATGACTGAATAATGTTTTGTATAAATGTCCTGTGTCCCTCAGGTAGTTACAAAACCTCCCTCACTAGTGTCCTTCACTGTACTGAAAACATATTGAAAATGTATCAAACCAAAGACCCTTGCACTAAAAATGTACCAAACTGAAATGATTCTGTACTATTACACCACTAGTCATAACTAATATCCTGCAGATGTAAGGCTGATTAAC
This sequence comes from Siphamia tubifer, assembly GCA_020466265.1. NCBI lineage: Eukaryota > Metazoa > Chordata > Actinopteri > Kurtiformes > Apogonidae > Siphamia > Siphamia tubifer. Next base: position 12,810,528 of record CM035788.1, read on the forward strand.
CTCTAAATTAACTGATATTAACCAAGTGTGTGCTGTAAACCTTTCTACCAAAAAAGATAATAAAAGCTAAAGGGCTAGGGACTTACCTTCATTAGTACTGACTCACTGAGCTTCTCACGATTGACAATCTTTATGGCGACTTTCTGGCACGTTACACAGTGGACTCCGAGTTTGACCAATCCTGCAAAACACATGGGAAACATTTCATTAGGTTCGATGGGTTAAACGCTGCTTAGATGTCTAATAATGAGGCAATATGTATTACAGTGACATTACAAGAGCATGCTAAAACATTTTGCAATGTACTAAATGCAAATATCTGGTCAGCACATCAGCGGGAAGTTGACTCTTATAGAAGCTGCTGCTGAATTAAAGTGGTGAGTGTAGAAAATAAAGTGTGTTTTCTGAATAACCGTTAATGTGCATTGACCACACTGTTGTTAAATTACGTGACCTCCTGTATACAGTTCTTGTAACAACTTCTAAAGTGGAGGCAGTTCTTTAAGTAAATTGCCCTCAGGGGTTTATTTGAGTCATAAAGAGAGTAAGTGAAAGGGCCATTTGTGTTATTGATTGCTGTAATGTACTAAACTGCTATAATGCACTTGTGTTGAGTTGGCTAAAACACAATAAAGTGCAGTGGTAACTACAAAGACGTTGAAAAAAATAAAGGTCTTCGCTTTTATCAGTAGATCATCATTGACGTGAAATGAAAAAAAAAAGTTAAAACTCAAATAATGGAGCAAGTTTTCACAATCCAGTAACAGTCATACATTATGGGGTGTTTATTACACTACACTACACAAGCTAGTCCTGTTGTGAAGACACAAATGTTCTGCTCCACATTGGCATTAATGCTAAATTTACTGTATGAGTCACATGTTAAAAATCATATGATTTGCTACACATCCAGATCTCGCCTATTCTGTCTCAGTTAACATCCCCCGACAACTCTGGGCAAATAATTGCCTTCAAACACACAAGTCCAGAAGTAGGGATGTCCTGCAGAGTGTACAGTCACAGCGGAAAAATAATAATATACTTGCAAACATTTGATTCAGAGAAACCATGAAGAAAACATCAATCGATTTTTTCTTCCACAAGTACTACAGAGCTGAACACATTAGAAATAACTTTCCATGACATGGACAAACAAACTGAAAAAAAACCATTCCATAACAAATACTGCAAGCGAAGATGAAAAAGGTGAAATGAAGAATGTAAGTTTCTGTAATATACCCAAGACAAAAAGGTGTGGAAGTACTAAAAACAGGACACTGGTGGAGAAAAGTAAAAGGATGTCCTGCAGCAAACTGGTGGGCTGACATGAGCAAAACCTAAAACTAGAAGCGTGGGCTTTCTCTCTCTCTCTCTCTCTCTCTCTCTCTCTCTCTCTCTCACTGTCTCTCTCGCAGGTTGATTTTTAAATTAACCAGCAGAAGAGGAGATTCAAGGAGCTATGAGGAGGTGGTAGAAAGCTGGAAAGTGTTCTGACACCACGGAAAAGCCAAAGTGGCGAGTGACTTGGAGGATGCATATGAGCATTGGCAACAAGAGGAAGGAGGGAAACATAAAGGGACATAGGAAATAGCGAGTTAAAGAGAAAAAAGACTGAAAGTCAAGGATTGCATATTGTGTAACTGACAGGCCACAGATAATTAAACAATAATCGAGAGAATTGTGTGGGTGTGAGGCTCTGGTGTAGGGAGCTAAGGGGCTGTGGGGGCCGAGAGTAGAAACACATGGAGCGACACAAGCATTAGGGACAGTAATAGACAAGACCGGCAGAAAATGGGAGAGTGGAAAACAGAATGACAGAGACAAAAAAAAACAAAAAAACATGTTGAAGGCAATGAGATAAATTTGTGAAATGACAAGGACAAAAGGATGAAACACAGGACCAGAAGAGGAAACAACAGACAAACCCATTAGCCCGTGATGATAATCATATGTTAATGGATGCCATAGAGAAACTCATAAGTCATGATAAACACATTAAAGGAAAATATCTGCTCGCAAACACATGAAAAGTTAACTGGATTAGTTGGCTCATAATCCATCTTCCTCCAGTGGCTTTTTGTAAGCGGCGTGTGCATTAGCAAAAGAGAAATATGCACACAAACATAGCACATTATGATTTTACAACCACTTTGTGTATTAAAATGAACTCTTGCAAGGCAGTTAAGAATACAATACACAAGGACACAAGACATATGCTTCTTTTATACCTTATACATAAAAATCACATCTCAAAACTAATAGAACTAGAATGGCAAATCGCTGCTCATGAACACTGCTCCACTTTGGCAATTTATCACCTTAGGACAAATTATTGTCCATTATTATTATTATTATTATTATTATTATTATTATTATTATTATTATTATTATTATTATTATTATTATTATTATTATTATTATTATTATTATTATTATTATTATTATTATTATTTTAGTTATTATTATTAATATTATTATTATTACATTGTACTTAGTGAGTAGTGAACTTTTTTTCTTTTTTCTTTTTTTAATAAACAGTTCTTGCCTACATGTGGTTCCAAAATGTGTAATTCTCATAATGTTGGAAATGCAATATCTCACAAAGACTGCGAGAGAGTGTCAGAATTGACAGCCGCTCACTTGGACACAAGGATGAACTGATTATATTTTGTTGGCCAAAAGTCAAGGTCTTAGTGACTTCACCAAACACATTTTTGCCATTATCCGTTAGTAAATTGAGAGAGCTGCAAGAACACATTATAATTCAAGGACACCAAATTCATCTGATTGAACTTGCAGCACTTGTTATTGCACCAGTAAGTGCACTTTTCAAGGTCAGCATATCCTTGAATTCCTCCAATTTGGTGTGTATTTGTGCACCATCTTAAATCCTTGTTAATATATTATTAGACAAATTCTAATGTAACTCATGTTTTTCATCCATGTCTTGGCTCTGAGGCTGTTGGTCAGGGGGTGCTACTGTCTGCACACTTTGCCATGAGCAGTTGGATCTACAGGTCAAGGTTCACAGACATATAGTTGTGCTCATACCTTTACATAACCTGCTAGAATTTTTGGATTCTTTTGCTAGTTTTCCGAGAATATCAATGGTAATACACAAGCTGTTCTTTCACTTGTGGCTAGTGATTTGGTGAAGCAATTTATTATAAAAAAAAAAATCTCTTTATAAATTACACTAACAACAGACACTACCCAAATGACCATGATCGTAAGTTTACATTCCCTAGTTCTTAATCCTCTGTATTGGCCCCTTTAAACATCAGCAACAGATGGAAGTGTTTTGTGGTAGTTGTAGATCATCCTTTCACATTTTGTTTTTTCTTGCATGAACTGCATGTTTGACACGTCCCCAAAGTGACTCAATGATATTGAGGTCAGAAAACTGAGACGGATACTCCTTCTCTTATTTTCTGCTGTAGACAATGACAGGTCGACTTGGGTCATGTTGGAACATTCAAGACTGTCCTGTGCACATTCAGTCAGAGTATGTAAACTTATGAGCACTATTGTACGTTTCCCAAACTACCTGTTTCTGTCTCCTTTAGGAGGATGTATATGTGCATCAGCTGTTATGTTGTCTTCAAGGTTTGACACAGAATGAGGTGAGAGGTTTATTCACTGAGACCACTGACACATCATGGAAACATTTTCCATCTTATCTTTGTACTATATAACTGTCTTCAGTACTGGATTCTGGACTAGAACTGGAAATAATAACATATAGACTGAGGCTGAGGGAGGAGGTGTGAAAAGTGGGTATTTTATTTTTGATTAGCTTCTTTGTTTTAGAAATAAGTTTGTTTTTTCTTTGTCTTTTCTGTTTTGCTGGTTAATCCCCTTTTGAATGTATTAACATGTAATATTTTTTTTTTCCATTGTTCTTTTTTTACATTTACTTTTGGTTAAAAAATTATTTTAAATAAAGTTTTTTTAAAAAGTACTCGATTCTTCAATCTTCTATATGGAACAATCTGTTCTTATGCCTTTCTTCCAATAAATGATTATATGTCTAGAGAGCTTTCTAAGCATTTCTCAGTCCCCTGTGTATTTCTACACATGTTCACCAACGTCACAATGCAATGAACTGTGGGTAATTTTCTCTGACAAAGTCTGACCCCGTGACTGAGGATCGGAATCAGTCCTATGGTATATAGCAAAAGTCATAAGATTGGGATGAACATCAGGGGTTATAATATTTGAGCTAAATAATAACAACAGCTACTCTGTCCTCCAAAAGTCTGGTGTTTGGTGATAGGCATGAGGAGGGTTGAATCAGCAGAGCGATGGTGACACATGGAAAGGTAAGGAGGGGCCAGGTTATGAAGGTAGGAGCTTGAATTTTATATGAACCAGGAAGGGAAGCTGTTGGAGAATGGGGGCAGGGTACTCCCTAGAGTGGGTGTGAGTGAGAATGTGGGCAGAGGAATTCTAAATGTATTGTAATTTTTAGAGTTGTGTAGAATGAAGGCTAAAGAGAAGGCAATTGCAATAGTCGAGCCTGGAGGTGATGATGAATGAGTGAATGGAAGCTTTATTTTAATGATCCAAATCAATGACACCCCTCTTCTTTTCCTCTACCGTTCTGCAAGCTGTTGCAATACTCCCTTTACCCCTTGTCTATGATGCAGCCCCACAGAAAAGCCTCAGCTCTGAGTGAACACATGGAGATGAGCCTGCAGTTGCGGTGCTGGGGGAGGGGTGTTTAGGAGATGCAGAGAAAGACACCAGGGTCTCGTCTGACTCTAGCTGGGCTGAGCAGGTAGTCTGCCTTTGAACAGAGCTTCAGACAGAAGGCTTTGAGGGAGAGCACAAAGGATCAGAGTCTCACAGGAGAAATACAGAGCAGATTACTTTTGCAGTTGTTCACTCTCTGTGTATGATTGTGGTGTGAGAATATGGATTACATTTCATTTTAATTTGGTATCTTGTAGTTGCATAATTCAAGAAGTAAAACAGTGGAATATGTGTGCACAGTGTGCTTAGTTGAAACTCATATAAAGCTTTGTAGCAATGTTTGTATCATCTCTCTTGGGAGAAAGGAGGCACTGCGTGTGACTAAGTGCTACAAGATAATTTATTAACTGAACTACAGTAGCAGCACAGTACAGTACACTTAAATAATTTTCACCAACACTCATATGGAAAACGAAGGCTGTGCAGGTGACCCGTGCGAGTAACACCACTGAATCAGCAAGCGCATCGATCTCTCCTGTTCCTCACCCTCCTCCAAATCAATAGCATCAAAAGCTCTCGTCTTCACAACAATGTCAGAATAACGACACCGGCTAGGGACTTATGGACCGCAGGGGCCACCATTGACTGACCCTCAGCCTCCATCCCAAGTCTGTGCTGTTTAGTTTCTATGAGCCTCTGTGATTAATGATCTAATGTGGATAGACTGCTGAAGGAGGGTAGAGAGTGAGAACTTTGGTCCATGGCTCAGTGAGCATCACAGCTGAGTTGCACTTTAACTCAGTGTGTGGAAAACGAATTCATGACTTTAAAGGCATGGTTTCGAATTGGTAATGAATACAGTTAATATAACATTTAATAGAAGCTGTGGCAACCGAGTCATCAGCGTCAGGACAAGATGGGAAGAGAATGAAAGCTGAGATATACTCGTACTCGTCATCTTAACGCGCTCTATCCTCACAAGGGTCACGGGGGTCACTGGGGGCCCAATCCAGCTACAATAAGCGAAGGCGGGGTACACCCTGTATGAGACGCCAGTTCATCTCAGGGCTGAACATATATACTCTCACATTCACACCTATGGGTAATTTAGATTAACCAATTAACCTATCAGTGCATGTGTTTGGATGGTGGGAGGAAACCGGAGTACCTGACGAAAACCCACGCGGACATGGGGAGAACATACAAACTCCACCAGGGTTGAACCAGGGTCCTTCTCGCTGTGAGGCATGAGTGCTAAACACTGCACCACCGTGCTGAGATATAATGACACAGAAAGAAGGATAAAAGTAAACTTTAAAAAACAAAAATAAAAAAAAATCACTAATGGAAAAAGTTAATTGATAATAATGTGAGCAAATAGTGAAAAAAGTTCAAAAGCTGAGGTGGTGACTTCTGGCGGTGACTCCTGCTCCGCATCACTGTATCATGTGCCAGATTAGGTTTGATAATGAGCTTTCATCTCATTTCACTGTCTCTTCATAAATGATTGTGTTTCATGTTATCACGTCTGAACTTGCCGACATCTGCTCTGGAAAACATCTTCAATGGGTGTCAGGGTTTATACATTGTGACAGCATCTATTTGAACTTTTTGACAGAGTAACTTTTTATAAAAGATGAAATGACACGTACCTTTGGACCTCTGGATTATAAGTGTAGTTACATAACAGCACACGTGGATCCTGACACAAGACCACGTATCTGTCAACTGGTGTGTGAAAATCATACTTCGATGCTTAAAAAAACAATGTGGCATTTACTGCAGGTTATCCACATCCGATGCATCATCATCATTTGATAGTCTATCATGTTGTCAATAATCAGACCGGAAGAAAAATCATAGAACTCCTTGGAGCTAATGTATGATTTTCACTTGGACAGATTATGGGAATCAGCTTTGAGGGCTAAGCTGAGTGCTGGGTATTACACTTTATTTACATCTATTGATTTATGGGAGTTCCCTGTGGGCCCTTGTAGGCAGTTTATGTTCGCATTTCCTCAGAACTGTTTAACCTGATAGAGCAGCCAGAAAAGCTCTAGTCCACGGCAGAGACACCTTGACTCGTCCTGCGTTCATTTGTGTAGAATTTCTGATTAAGCGTTCCAAAGCATGCTGATACGTGTTTGATTTATCAGTGGGCATACTGGGACATCCCACAAGAGACAGATAGGCCCTTACTGTGAGTCACATTCTCCCTTGGCAATTGAAAAAAGAACTGCAGGGAAGAGATAACAACTCCCTTCTTGTGTTCTGTTACTTTCTTTATGATGCCCATCTGCTAACCAGCATATATACATTACTTTACCTATTTTATTTTTTATTTTTTTATTTTCTCATAGCTGGCATCCAAGCAGGTCAAGATCATTACTGGAGATCTTAATTTCTGCCAGAAAAGCAAGTGAAGGATGCCAAAAAGTACCTATTTTACTTTTAAATGTGATCTTTCAGAAGCCCTAAGCCAATGCTGGGAGATGGTAGTAGCTTATGCTGGCTTAGCTTTCACTCCCTGAGGCGTTGACTCTGAGAAGCTCGTTGCCCTTAGGCACAGATCTGTGAGCTGCTTTCCACTTCTGCTCTCTAACTGTGAATACTCAACACAGGGGCTACAGCTCTGCCCTGGGATCAGTGTTTGAAAGGAAACACAATATGCTATAAGAGCTTATTTCTCCAACTTCTTGTGGCCATATGGAAATAACCCCTCCAGCAGTGTATGGGAATTCCGTCCTGCAGGACAAAGGGCAGGACTTGAAGACCTATCATTGACCACATTAGCTTTACGTGACATGACATTGTCACCCTCTTAATCTCAGTTTACATTAAGTGTGGGACTGTAGACAGCTGCAACATAGTGTCATGACCTTTCCCCCAGTGACCTTTCCCCCAGTACTCTCCAGATGCACCTGGCCCCGCACTGTGGAGCTGCAAGTCGTTGCTGGTCTGGAATATTTAAGCAGTGAAGCTTGCAGTTGCTGGTGCGGGACCATTCAGTTTGTCACCTCCATAACCCGGACACTCTGCCTATTTCCCCCATCACCATAACCCGGATATTTCTTTCATCACCACGGACTCTGGCTGATCTACCCGCCAGGTTTTATGTTTGGTCTGTGTCTTTGTCAATATTTTGGTTCTGTTGTTATAAAATCTGTTCTCCCTTCAGCACTGAGCATCTGAGTCCTTCCTTTTACTTCACCCCTTCATGACACATAGTGTATAATGGAAGATCAATATATCAGATGGCCGATATATTGGGCTGATATTTTCTTTTCTTTCTTTTTTCTTGTATCAGCCTGTCGCGTTGGCAGATATGCTCTTTTTTCTGTGCTATGATTTACTGACAGATGAAGTTCACAACTATTAATTGTTTCACCTAACCTTGATGTTTATTGTAGAGAGACCTAATTTAATGAATTAAGTGCACTGAACAGTTTGTTTTTTAATTAGAATATATGTTTTATTACATTAAATGTTAATGTTACCTGTTCTACCTTACTCCCTTTTTTTTTTTTTTACTAATAGTTCAATAATATTTTTAGTTCAATAAATATTTACTTTTTTAAAAAAAAAGATTTTCTGACCTTTGTTATAATTGTGAAAAAGAAAAATCACTGTCATCTCCAAATATTGGCTTAGAAATATTGAGCATGAGCCTGTATCGGTCAACAGCTACAGCTGATGCTTAAAACAAAATCTAACCCAAAAATCCATCTATCAGTCCATCGCTAATAGTATATCCGGGACGAAAAAACATTTCCTAGTCTCTGTTAACTTTATGTACTTGTCTTCCTCTTGTCTGTTTCTGCCCTCATTCATGTCTCCATCACTGCATTCTGACTCATTTCTCTCCTCTTCTCTCTTCACCCTCTCATTTATCAACAAAAAAAGAGAAAAAGAAGAAGAAAGCTGTTGAGTCATACCGTGCAAAAGGGAGGCAGCATGTCAAAGATCAAACAATGCTCACTCACTTCTCAATGAAGGCTCTCTGACTGTCTTTCCAACCCTTTCTTTCCTCTTCCTTCATTCACTAAATCTCCACAATCCTTCCACCTCCTGTTTTGCTCTCTTTGCATTTTCAGTCAGCCGTGACGTTAGTCTACCCAGCCTGAATTCCCCTGCAACTCTCTAAACCCTACCAGCTAAGCAACAGCAAAAACTTCAGTAACAACAGAGGCCCAGACCAACAGAACAGCTTCAAACGCAGGAAGAGCAGTTTAGCCCTGGAGTGCTGGAGCGTGGAGGAAGGCACACTGACGCATGCATACAGAAACTGTTTATTTGGCCTGCATGAAATAAGACATTCATTCAACAACTCTCTTATAAGCAAACTCCCTGCACAGATCATGGATCTCTTGGTAAATACCGCAATATTAGTGCATAACTGAAAACACACATTTTATTTGTCCTTCAATACTCTGAGAATTCTCTGAATTAGGTGGCTGGTGTTAAAGCACTTCCTGAAGCTGAAGGGCGTTTGTTACTTCATTAAAGTCATGTCCTCTGACAGTGAGTGCTTTGAATTTAAAGTGAAATAGAGTTTAGGTCATTATTATTCCTGAATAATGTTGATTTACACCATTAGCTGTAGTTCAAATACAGTTTCTCTTCATTGGAAAGTTCAGACTATAAGAGAACACTACATATAATTTATGTATTAGAGCTCCCTCAATCAAAACAGTAATAAAAGACCTAGTAGAAGATGACATTGTGAAGTGCCATACGATCATGGGGGGTTTCTTACGAACAAATCATGTTTGCAGCCATCTGTTTTATATTAACGCCAAGTTATTTTAATTTTATTGAAATAGCTGCAAATTCGATGTCATATAAACATTAGCAAAAGGGTTATAATACTGTTGACAGGGGCCTGATTTGAAAGGCAAACACTGAAAACTACACATTTCTCTATATTTGAATATTGTTGGAAGCTTAAAATGATGTCCTACAATAGTTATTTTCAGTCTGAAATCATACATGATTATAACCAATCCAAGTCACTGTTTACATTTCACAACACATATATCTTGCAATTACCAGTGACCTGAAATTGAAATTTCTGAGTAGTGCATATACGGTAACATAAATGCAGCATTTTAAATGTAAATTATTAATATAAATACACACACTCAACTATTTGCACTTCCATACAGTACATATACAACATCTTATGTTGTCTACAGAAGCAGTAGCTGCAATCATATGGGTTTAATTGGGTTGTAGAGAAAAACAACATTTCATTCCTTATAGATGACTGCATTTATATAATACAGATCAAGAACATCAACAAAATTCAATGGGGTGCGAGGTGATGACGCAGGGTGGCTTCAAGGCACATCCAGAAACAAGTAATAGAACAATTTTGAGCATCGCCCAAAGGCGGTGATTGAGCAATCCTCTAAGTTATCTAACAAGCTCTCTGACTGGTAGATAATAGAAACTCCACCTATCTCTGCATCACGCTCATCAGCATGCAAACATGAAAAAACGCCCCCAGAAGCTGCACTAGTTTGGAGAGGCAAGCTTTACAGTCTTTTCTGACAGTGAGGCGGATGAATCTCATTGCCAGAGGGACCAAGAGTATGACTTCAAAGGAAAAAGATAACTGACAGTTTGGATGTCCATATCATTGAGTATCCAAAAAGTTCTAGGACTTTATGGTGCAAAAATATGGTGCAAATACAAATAATCTGTGCTATGCCAATTCTGGGTATTTAATCCTTTCTGCCTGACATTAATACATCATCCTTGACCTGAATACTATTGTTTGAGTTTCACAAACAAATTTCTACTGCTGAAATTGCTGTTAATGGAGAAGTTTTTTTGGTTGTTTGAGTCTTCCCATTAACTTGATCAGAGCCAGCGTTATCTCTCTTCTTTTGATTCTCTGTGCAGAGATGTCGTTGCAGATTCCAAATATTCCACTCTGAATTCCGGCCTGAAGTGACTGGAGGTCCAGTCACACAGCGGAGCGAGAGTGACGCTGTCAGAGGAATGTTCTGCCCAAATCCCAAGCTAGAACATCAAAACACACACAAATGAAGACATGGCAGGCAGATATGGGAGCGATGAGAGGAGTGATGGAAAGAACAAATAAAAAAAAAAAAGAAGGTCATGACAATGAGGCCAGTGACAGGAAGATGGGCAAATACTGACATGGATAAATAGAGAGATGTTGGGATAGACATAGTCAAAACATGTAGAGAAAGTGGGGCCTAGGAGGGCGGGGCAGGGAGACTCAGATCTATTTTTAATGCCTCTGACTGGGGATCAGCAAAAGGAATGTATAATTACAGCCTCATGAATAATGCAAGCAGGCTTCTTTTAATTAGCCACACCAGGCCTACTGCAGTAACACCAGACGCGACAAACACTTGCGTGTGTGCACGTACATATCTACAGTAGATTCATGTACACACACACTAACAGATGCAAAGTCTAAACAAAATGTCATCACCGGTGTGCATGTGTGTGTCATTTTAAAAACATGTGAGTGCATGCTAAACATGTACTTACACACTTCTCGTGGGAGACGAGAGTCAAATGAAGAGGCGAAATGATGAGCTAAAGATTGGTGCCTTGGTGATGACTCTCTGATAGGCTTCATAGTGAGAGGAGCCCCTAGACACCACTCAAAGAGTCGCATGCTGTCTGCCTGTCATGTGTTAGATAACCCCCAATATAAAAGTATGAATTATTAAACATCAGACTAGTGGATATTACAAAACCATGCTGTAACCATGGCAAGAAAAAGAAGAAACAGAGCACTCTTTTTCACTATTCACATACTTGTATACAATCCCACAAACATGCAAAAATAACACCCGCCGTTTCTGGCCTACAAAGCCATGAAGCGGGGCCAATTGTGTGGGTTGGAAAAAGAGGGGAAAGGAAATCTGATTCTAAGATGTAATTACTCAAACCTTTCTCATCTATAATTCAGCTGGAGTTATTTCATTAATTAAAAGTGTTTGGATTGTCTATGCAACGTCTTCATTACCAAACATGGATCAAGCCGGAACAGACTTCAGTGAGATGAATTCTCATCAACTTGCCTTAATAGCCAGTTTTCCTTCGAAATGAAGATTAAAATGGATGGTCGACACCGAACCAGGCAAAGCTCAACTACACTCCTCACACATCAAGAGAAGGCAGGAAGCTAGATCCAAGTTGGAACGACACATCAAGATGCAGGCAGGATGTTATTCGGTTGTTATCTGGCAACTCTACTTCTCCCATCTTCAGAGCTTTAATTTGTAAGCTAATTTGTGGCTGGCAAAGACGGGCTTGAGTATGGGAGAGGATATTGGATGTAATTTGATGTCTCACTCCATTTTCGTTTGTTGATTGGAGTTTAATTGGCAGCGAGGGTGCTGAGTTCTCACTTTGGGGCATGCAGGAGAAGAGAGATGACGGCTTGAGTTCATACGCTTAAAAAACAAGCTCCGCCATGATGTTTTAACAAGAGAATTATGAGACAGAAAAACACCTCATGAAGCCGAAGGAAAACAACAGTTTGACATTTAGTCCTTGTACAAATAAGCACGGCAAATAATAGCAAGACTGACTGGCCAAAGTGCACTACCCCACTATTACGGCAACTATTACGTGCACAAGGTTGTTTCTTGTGTGTTGACTTAGGACAGATGAGTCTCCTATTGACGGAGGGTGTTGGTGTGTTCGAGGTAGGGGGTTGCCTCCTGGTGTGTGACATTGATGCAGAAGCACAATTTTCTCGATCAAAAGTCAAAAGGTTTAAAAAGGACTAGAAGTGGTTTTCCACCCACAGTTTTGCTCCCTCCTTGCCATGTCTTTGTCGATCCCGACTGACTGAGAACTTGGGGGAGGGGAAAGGGGAAGGTCAAAGTGTCCAAGCTGCACCATTACAGTCCAATCACAAACACCGCCAGACAGAAATAATGAAACTACATGGTATGCAAGTATCTCTGTGTGAAATCCCCAGAACATCTGTGTTAATAGAATTTGAAATATGAAACAAATGAAAAACACAGAACACAGACTCTCGTGCACCGGCAGCCTCTGTCCAGCTCTTTGCTGTAATTTTGTTCATTATCCTGTCTGATTAAAACAGCAACTTACATAATTGGACCTGCTCAATTAAACTGATCTCAGATATTGTCTTCTTCCCACCAATTATAATATTCACCAATTACACTACTTGAAACCTTTAGAACACCTCTTTTCCCTCACTTAATTGTATTCTCCATTTTAAAACCAATAACAACAGCAGGTTAAATGAATGAAAACAGAAGTAATGATGGGAAAAATGGCAACAAATTCTCCTCTATTCTTTTCCAACACAGAGGCAGTGCTGAAATTAAGTTGTTGTAACAGTAGGAGCTCAAATTCCTTTTACTACTGCAGAGAAGATGTGAGTTAACCCTTAAATAAAGGTCTATGTCCTATTTAAAAGTATTAGATTATGTTTAAGCTCTTAGGCAGACTGCAGGCATATGTGGCCCAAATCCTTTTTTTTTTTTTTTTTTTTTGCCAATATGCAATTCATATCCAACCTGTTAAAGACGGTTTGAACAGCACTAATCATATATTTTTTTCATGTCTGATCCAAACTACTTTCACATGTGGTTTTAAGTCCAACTATTTTGCAATGTGATTTCAGTCTTAACAACCAGGTCACATTTATCTGACTTTTACTTCATCGAAATGCAACAAACATCACAACTCTGTATCCCAGGAGAGACACTTCTGTAAACAGTGTGAGTATATTATATCAAGACAATTTTTGTGCATGCAGGTCACTTCAGGGTTGTATGCAGTACATAAACAACTGATAGAAATCACATTTAATGTGCAATATGAACAAGCACACACGCACACACACACACACACACACACACAAACACACACACACACAAAAATCACCAACTAATCCCATTCTCCATCAAGACCTACTGTTTGAACATAGCCTTAGTTACCTTTTTGACTTATTGATCATTCCCGTTCACCTTTTATATGCGACTGTTGACCTCTGACTGGTGGTAGAATACTTTGATTTCTCGATTCAAATGCTCAACCAGTAGTTTAAACCCTTCTGCCCCTTCTCCTTTCCTTATTTTTCACCTAGTTGGCTCATGGATGGCTACCCAGAGTACGATCTTTAGTGCTTCATCTTGAAGGACATCTCAATTCCCTTAAACGCACATCAAGGACTGAGGCTGGACGAGCTATGAGCAAGGACCATAGCCTAGCTGGAATCATGTTGAAGTCTGTTCAGTGTTCAGACCTGTGATGAATGAAAGAGACTTACTGTAACACATGCATTTTCCTCAGTCTTATGTTATATTGGATAAAATAATGAAATTGTGGCTCAAACCTGTATGTCGAGTAAAAATATATAGCATCACTGGAAATACACTGGAAAAAATCTGAATCTTACCAAGTGTATTTTTTTCATTTGAAGTCAAAGTATCTCATTTTCAATGGTTCCAGTGGCAGATAATTTTTTTTTTTTTACCTAATCCCAAATATTTTTGCTTAATTCAAGCAAAAAATCTGCCAATGGCATATTATTTACATAGTCATTACATTATCAAACTTATTTTTTGTGTAAGGTCAATAACCTGCCAATAATGTAATACCATATTACGTTATTCATAAAAAAAATGTTTTATTATGTTATTGGTTGGGAAATGTTATTATATTATTGGATTTATTGCATTTCAAATGGGCCCAAATTATGACATTATTAGTTGGCAGTTATTACTGTATGTTTTGGGTTATAAGTTAACACATGTAACTAGAATGATGACTGAGGTGAGGCTGTCTAATATTGTTAAATGCCTATCACCTTGTTTCCTCTTTCTTCAGGTCCTTGCCTCAACTTCTCCACTTGCATGTTTTGTGGGTAGGCTGAGGAGTCAAGACGAGAACCCAAGGATTGAGAAGATGTGTTCATTAATACTGTACCAGTGCTATAGAAACAGTAAGTCTGGCTCCGTCCACTGTTGTTCAGGACTAAGGGTGAATGTATTTATTCACCATCCTTCCTCTGAACATGTACAAAACCATGTCAGTCTGGCCTCTCCAAACCGTCCAACCTGAGCTGGTCTTCTGACGTGCTCATTGCTAATCCTGTCCATCCTTATACCAAAGAAAATCTCATCACCTCAGCTCTCCAACCTCTAGCTTTGCCTCCTACCTTTCTTTTTTTTCTAAATCAGTGCAGCCGTCTCTAAAGTGTACATCACTGCACACCTTTCTTTTACTTCTTGCAGATGCCCTTTAGTCACACAACACTCCAGACCCTTTTTTTTCTCCATCCTGTCTGTTCTCCCTTCTTCACCTCCAATCTAACCTCCTCACTGACTGAGCACAGGACACAGCAACAAACTATTGTAAGAGAAGCGGTTGTGATGGAACATGTGCTTATCAGTGAGAGTCTGTGCAACTAAATGCATAGCTATAAAATAACATGTCACATTAAACAGAGAGTACATCTAATAAACCAATGCATAAAAAAAAAAATCACTCCCTAACTTACCGGTAATATGATAATGTAAAGTGACACTTGAGAGAATTTCCTACTGACACTTTATATTTTGTTGATGATTCCAGTAGTATGTGCATTTCTACCCATCTTGTCCTCATCTATCTTCCCCTACATATTTGCAAATATTTATTTTTATTACATTACAGAATCATTACCCTTGCTGGTGTTGCCAAAAGCGATCATATTTCATTCAATCTGAAAAGGTTTGTTGCTTCCTCCATCTTTGTGTCTATGCATAATCCATGTTAAGTGTGAATTCTCTGGAGCATGATATTATATACATATACATAAACATTCAAACCTATTTGCAATTCATCTTGAAAGAAAACAAGTTAATGGTCGGACCTGAATACCATCATAAAAATCTAAAACAGGCTCATTCGCAGTGATAATAACTTCCTGTGTTACTACTACAATGCACTACACAGACTAGAGCAGTGGTTCCTAACCTTTTTTGGCTTGTCACTCCCATTTTAATATCGCATTTCTGGCAACCCCAGATATTGTTTTGCTCAAATTAATATGCTTTTGATCATGTATTGGTTCACTATAGTACATTGCAAATAAATGTTAATTTTAGATTGCATTTAGGCTATGCTGTACAATGTATATAATGCACAATTTTAGTGTCTGCTTCTCAGTTTCTTTCTGAGTTGTCTCACGTAGCAGGGCCAAGCAGCCAAAGAAATCTTAAAATTTTCTTTTTGGTAACAGTTTTCTGACTGCAACTGACTGGATATGTTGAAACGTAGTAACACACACAGTCACATCATTGAGTCAATCCCTCTTTGACATATTATATCCTACATTTTATTTTAACTTGATTTTTACTGATTTTCTTTTAATTATAATGAAGAATAAATTGAATAATAATAATTTTTCAAAAATCAATAACTAGAAATTTCAAGTGACCCCATTTCAATTGCAGGTGACCTCACATGAGGTCACAACCCCAAGATTGAAAAACACTGCACGAGAGATTCACCAAGATCTCCACCTGAAGCCTCCCACTCCATGCTTTCAAGTGATTTGTGCAGGCTCGTAGCATACCAATATGATGTATTATGGAATATACAAGGGGGAGGGGAAGTAGAAAAAGGCTGGAAGGGGGTGGAGATGGAGTGTTGTGTTAAAGATTTTAATAGACTTTGGGCTAAGGGAGGTGCTATGTAATCTCTGCAGCAGCCAATGGTGTAGCTGTTGACATCTCTCTCTCAGAAAGTGGGATAATTTGTGCAACTCTTCTGGCTAAATCAATGTGTCAGTGGCAGCTAGCTCATTACAAGCCACCGCTGCATTGCAATGAGGTAACAAGGGAATTTCTATTAGCAATGGAAAGCCAGATCTCTGTATTTCTCTGTTTCTCTTCGTTGAAATCCCTACGTAATTTTCACTTTGTGCCATTCTCTGTCTTCTTAGCCTATCAGACAGTCTTCCCTTCCACTTAGTTTCACCCTTGTTTTTGTTGTTGCCTGATACATCTCTGCTTTCTCCAACCCCTATCCTCTCAGGGGACAAATGAAGGGATGGCTCTACTGTTGCATCATCCCTCCCTAACATAACAACAGCAGTTTGTACTATATGTTTGTGTGATGTTACCAATATGAGTAAAGAGTTTTTCATAAAATAGCCACTTCCAGAAGAAAAGAGACAGAATAAGAAACTTTCACAAAGCTGCTCTTACCCTGTCTGAACACTCTTCAACTTTTCTGTAGTTATTAGTGGTCGCACATGTTTACACGTGTGCATGTATGCGTGAAAAGAGTGCACATGTGCGTCACCAAGTAACACCCCACTGCTGCTGAATGGAAATGAAAGCTGTTCTGGAGAAATGCCAAGGCCCAGATTGCCTGCTTTCTGACAGTCTCAGCTCATGTCACACACATTGCCAAGTTAAAACTGTGGATACACACACAAGCATGAGCATGCACTTCACTGCATGTCCATTTCACCTGGCTTTTTTACTGAACAGAGACTTTCAAAGCCAAGGGAGAATGTGCTTGGGTGGCAGAATTAAAAGAGATATAATTGGGGAAAGCATCTAATAAGTGAGTTAACTGAAGATAGACCGAAAGATGGTTTTAAAATAAGTATAACTGGGAAGGGCAAGACAAAGATAGACAAAAGAAATGGAGTTCAAGAGAGGAAACAGAGTGCTAGGTCTATGTATTCCACGACCATGGAAACAGACATCTGTTCCACAAGACTTTAGGGGGCTTTTACTGTGATGTCTGCTTGTCACCACATAGAGGACCGCAGGAGCAGACACACACAGAGACCCTGAGTGCATACAGTACAACACACAAGTATGTGCGTGTGGCTTCGTACGCCTACACACGCGAACATGCCTTATAATGTGCACAGTCACTTTTCTTCATCCTTTCCTAATCTTAATCTCTTTCCTTCTGTGCCATTAAATGACCATCTTCCTCTCGTCTCCTGTATTGACTTTTTTTACCGCCATTGGATTTGCTTACTTCTTGAAATTTGTAATTAATTGTTAATTGATATTTGAGCCTCGGTCAGAACACAATCTAACCTTAGACTAAACTGAGGAAGATTCAAGAACGAAAGCTTATACAAACTAAATGTGACTTTTTCTTGAACTATCATATTAATAAATAAGCCATTGTCTTCATTAGCTATTGGGTGTTTTCAAAATGTCACCGTCCATTACGTGACACCTGAATGCAGTCCTTAACTGAATACAGCAGCGGTGAACTTTTAGAGACCTTTGATATCGTGTTGTTTATCTCTGAGGCCATCAGCAGGAAAAATACTGCAGTCATTAAAATGATAATGATACAGTCAGAGCAACTGACGACTTATTGATCAGGCACAACACCTCCCCCGTTTGTGACACATCACACTGATGTACAGCATTCTGATGAGTAACACCGTACATGTTTATATATAGTGTACACTGTCGATAGCGCAAGAGCTCTTATGCTCAAAACAGTCACCCAAGAACTATACAGACACTATGAGGTCTATTACCATTCAGCAATCAAATTACACATGCAGACAGTATCAATGCTGAAACATTAGTCATTTTTGCAGGCTTTTATATATCATGTTAATGCTCATGAAGCTGTCAGAGGAACCTTGCTGACATGGGTGGTATCACTAACGTGCTTACTGCATGTTGTACATCACTGGCCTGGGATGTGTGTACTGGTATAACAGCTGTGAATGAGTGCATCAGACATCCATGATGCATGTTACACCTCAGTGATGGATGTATGTGACGTGGTTTTGACATGCCGCATCACCTGACAGTCAAAGGCAGAAACATGGTCATGATTTAAGAGGCCTCCAACAGAAACTTCTCACTTATCCATCAAAAGGTACAAGCTGCCCTCCATCAGGTTTGCTGGTCATGACAGAAAAACTCGACCAATTCCTACATTATTATACTCGTCCTTCAGCGGCCCATCTCATTTTGAAGAGGCACGCTCTTCATGCATCTCCACGCAGCCACTGCCAATCAAGATGTCAGGAGTTCTGACGGACAACCCTCTCAGCCACTGATGACAGATGGAAAGGTGTGAGAGGGGCGGGTTGAGTTCATGTCAAGGGCTCTACTAGTAGCTGCCTGGGTCAGCGGGGGGGTTGCTATGGTGTTGCTATGGAGACAAGACGGAGGGAGAAGTGCTTCATGATGGACACTTAATGGTGGTCCACACCAGAGGTTAAAGAAAAAAACAAAGAATAGTCAGTGTACTTGACGTTACTTAAATTAAGTCACGTACACCAGCTCGCTCGATCCTACATGGAATAAGTGTACACTCATATGGGTAACGGTGCATGTGTGCAAGTTCATGACTTCTGCATTGCTCCAGTAATAGGATATACACATAGCAGTCAGAGGTGAACATTCAAACGCATGTGAGGAGTTCAGGTCAAACACTCACAGCAGACAATGCACACAAGACAAACCACAAACACACACACACACACAAGCTACTATGCCTGCAGCTGATGATGTAAAAGCATTAATTCAAGTGCAGGTAGGGACAGCTGGAAAGAACAGAGCCAAGACAAGAGAAAATGAGATTTCAGTCGAAGGAGTTGTAGATCCTGACTATCTCATGTAAATTTTCTACATATATAGTTCAAGCTATATATGAAAGTGAGATTTTCATTGTGAATGTGCATTCAAAACAAGGTCAATATCACACGTGCGACAGCTGAATCTTGTAGCTTGAGAATAATATGTCATATTCAAGTGAAAACATAGGAAAACTCAGTAGTTCACACTGTTACCTCACAGTAAGAAGGTCCAGGCTCAGCTGGCAGGTGCCTTTCTGTGTGAAGATTACACGTTCTACCCTCAAGTATAGGCTCTCCAGCATCCAAAGACATAATGGTCAATTTCAATCACCCAAAGGTGTAATTAGTTTTTAATCCATATATTTCAGCCCTATGGTGAACTGGTGACACATCCAAGGTGTACCCCACCCTAGCTGGAATCGTCTCAGTCACTCTCAGACCCCTATGAAGACGAAGTGGTTTAAAAATGACTGAAGATGATGCTTTTGTGAAATACTATGTGAATGAAACCATTTGCTCCACCTTTAGCAATACAGGGGTTCCCTTTCAGCTGCACTTTTGCCTCTTTCTATCACCTCCATTTTCCACACCCCACTTAATTCACACTCACTTTCTAAACATCCCCATATCTCTGCTACAGGGACCATTTACAGTTGACTTAAGTTGTTTGTATCTGATGCCATTCAACTATGCTGTCTTTTCCTCTCTCCACGGTTTCCTTTTTCCCCTGTCTTTCTTTCCAATTGCTTTCAATCTCACCCCATTCTGTCTTTTGCGCTTTAAGATTATATTTGCAGGCACTGCAATCCTGTCCAGCCCCTGTGATTTAACTGCAGACGCACTGAAAAAAGACCAAGAATAACCAAAGCAGCTCAAAAGTCAACAAGAAAAGGGATGCAAAACTAGCATGTGATGGAAAAATACGAGACAGAAAGCCAGGGATATGTTTCTCATAGTGGTAAATACAGAACATTATTAACCAGATGAGTGTAGATGTCAAACACATACACTTGTTTCAGAAATTAATGGCTCTGTACAGTCACAGGGGTGCTGACACTCATGAGAAGATAATGCTGTTGTTGCTAGGAGAGAAAAGAGGGATGGGGGGAGGGGTTAAGAGAGGAGAGGAGGGTGAAGATGAAGAGGAAAAGGATAAAAAAAAAAGAGTTGACGGAGACACAGTTGGACAGAGGGCAATAGAAACCGAGGTGAGGAGGAATGTGGAACAGCGGACGATGACATAGTGGCACCTCCACCCCCCATCTGTAATGTTAGTGATTTCACATACCATCACCTCACTGCAGATCCCCGCTCCACTCCATCACACACCACACACACTCACACACCACTACAGTCATAGCCTTAGTCAATGAGGGGGAACAACTGAGAAACAGGAAAAGTCGAAGCATACAGGACATCAGAGGAGATGAACATAGCTGTATGGGGTAGCAAAATGAGAATAAGATTATGGCATTTGAAAGAAGGCAAATGAGAGGAGTCAGAAACGTAAGATGTGAGAGAATGATGAGATACACATAGGGTGTTTTCCAGAGGCGCTACTATGAATTATGGGCCCTATGAAAGCATAATTGATGTGGAACCTACAGAAATTCACTAACCAGGGGAGGTTGGGGGTGGGTCCATACACCACATCACTTACGATATAATGAACACAAAACTTAACATGCTTTCAACATTCACTTCCCGACTTCTACACATCCGTTATACATCTATGAGCCTCCCCACAAATGCTGGGTTCCATGAATTTGTCATGTTTTGGCCCTCTTATGGACAACCAAGTCTTTGGTAGACAGGTAGACATGGGCCAGATCGAATGAAACCGAGTTTCAATTAATTTAAAGCACTGTGTAGCCGTAAGGCAACACCCAGCCTTTGGTCAATAAAAATAAAAGCACATTATGCATGCAATACAAATGCAACGGCTACTCTTTTTTCCAAATCCTGAACTATCACAGGTTATAAGGGATTGATTCCCTTTGATTCTCAAGGGTATCACCTCCTCTTAAAAACAGGGATACAAAATGTAGTCTTCAAATTTCTTTGGGTATCTAGAAAAGTGCTATAGACACACATTTTAATAGTAATAATAATGGATTAGACCCATTATTATTACTATTAAAATGTGTGTATACTATGGTAAAGCAGTGTGCTGAGTTGTTGGAGATTGCATTAACATGTCCCCATTACAAGATTAAGGCTGAATCTCATTTCACCCCATGGCCCTACCCCTCCGTTTTACACGTCCACATGTAGGGGTAGGGATGTCTCAATTCATATTAAAACAGAGGGGTAGGGGGAAGGAGAATGGCTTTATACACCTTCAAATGGAGATTTTCCAGAGGCAGACTCCAAACAGAGGGGTACGACAAATTTCGCAGAATACAATGCAAATCTTTTTTTTTTTTTTAATGGTGGCATCTATGAAGGAAGTACACAAAGATACGTAATTAACAGTTTTTAAGTTGTGATAACTGTTGTATTGTATAAAGTTTGACATTGTCGCAATGTGTAGGGGTAATTTTCTCCATAAAACACATGAAAAAAATTGCTATTTACATAAACTTAGCGCAATCGGTCAATGCAGATATTTGTAAAAATAATATATGGAGAACGTAACAACTACAGCAGCAGACATGTTTGATTACATTGTTTTTGGTTACATAACACCTGGTGAAGCGAACTGATGACACAGGTGAGTGTTAAAGGGATGTCCCAATTCATATGGGTTGTTTTTCAATTCCTATGCCTTACAGCTCCATTTGAAGGGGTAAGGGGTGAAATGAGATTCAGCCTAAATGTGGATCCGTTTTTTTTCACATTGATATTTACTCATCAGCTGTCCTTCACATATTTGAATCAGACCTTTAACCTGAATCCACTTACTCAAGCCCAACAAAATTAAGATTTCACTCACTGAACAAAAAAAAAACCCACTACAAACATATTAGATGACAAACAATAGCAATGGATGCAATGATTTCATAGGATAATAGTCATTTAATGTTAGTCTGAAATATTGCAAAAAAACAAAACAAAATCCTGCATGCATTTAAAGCTCCACATTTTCAGGTTTGTTCATTTAGAAAAACAAACTACTAATCCTGTACATTACTGAGTCTGTGGTAGAAACCAAAACAGTAGATAAAGCAATACCCTGCATGATAATGTCCTTATTTGCAAGTTATAATTTCATTCTAACACCTACTCTTATCAGTAGCAGCAAACCTGATATAACATTTGCTGTTTTTTTTTTTTGTTTTAGACTTAATTTTTATGTTCTGTAGTTTTGCTCATACAAATATATAGGGACTTTTAAAAACATGTTTAATCAAACGTCTCGATACGGCATATAACCCTAAGGAAGCAAAAAAAATAAACAACCAAAACAAAACACGTAGAGCACCACCTCTGAATGCTTATTTCATTAAAATGGTAATCACAGACTCAAGGTTCATCATTTCCCTCACTTTCTCAATGCAAATGTTACATGGGGGAGATTTAGGCTTCACACACTTGTTAGTGACACATTTAATGGCTTCTGTTTGCAATAGGTATTTTCAGTCATTTCCCTCTAAACTTTCTGGGATTACACTTAAAATATTAAACTTGAATTCTTTGGAAAATGTTACGTAAAAGTCTGATGTTGGGACACATTCAGAATATGTGGGTCTGTTTGTCCAAGTGAGCCCCACAGTTCTGCCAGCAGGTATTGGGGTTTATTTTTGAAATCAACTCCAGTGTCCTGAAAAATCTTGCGACAGTTTTCTATTTGAAGCCTCTGCATAAACTATAAGTTGTGACCGTACAGGCTTCAGCACAAATGTCTACCCACAACATTTGCTTCTTTTTCTATATATACTGTGTACGGTTCATCACACGCAAGATTGAGACACACTGTCAGTGTCCCATGTGGATCCTTAGCAAAAATGAGCTGCCCACCTTTGACAAACTTTACAATGTGAAAGCAGTTTTTAGATTATGAGTTGCACAATGTAAAAAAAAAATAAATAAATAAATTAATTAATTAAATAGGGCCAATGGCCATGTGCTCATCCGGGCCTCACAGCTGTGAATGGAGTAATTTAATAGATGATAAAATCAACAAATGCCAAAAACAGTGTGAATGGTATAGGAAGCCCCCAAAGCTCTTCTGGGTTAACATCACACTGAACAAAAGTAGGTAACTGGGTAATGACATATAACTGTGGTTAAAGCTGTTAAATGCTACGCAAGAGATGGTTGGTGGAAACTAATATTGGGGAAATTACTTTATTTGATCTTGATTGAAACTGAATCAATCGGAAATACAATCTGTTGAGAACTGAGGGAAGAGTAGTGAGCAACTGGAAAAAATAAAGTTGTAAACAAATTGTTTATAAAAGGCAAATTTTGACAAAGTGATATGTTTTCTGTCCACTTCTTAGATCTATCAAATGTATCAATCATAATCAAAATCTGTTAAGAAATGAGAGAGGAGAAGTGATTTTAGTGAATTATAGACGACAACGGACGATGACAACAACGACGGATGAACGACGGACAAAGCGTGATCGCAATAGCTCATCCCCGGATGAACTAATAATAAAAACAGCCAAGTTAACAACATACAAAAAGGGCAGAATAAACATGTGTATCATGATGGCAGCAGGACGTAGGTTTGTCTTACAAAGTTAAGTGTGTTCCCAAAATTGCAGCATGAAAACAAATCTAATCACATCAAATGTATATGTGTATAAATGTATAATGTAAGAGGCACATAAAGTTAGGTTTGATATTTCATGATGTAAAAGTTACATTAAACATTGTTGTGATGATGCTTTTTGTCATAGATAAGAAACCACATGTGATGATGCCTTGTTTGAAACCCAACAATAACCTCAGCATCACAGAAAAACATCTAATACACAAAAATCCTAAAAATAACTTTCAGACTGGATCATTCCACACTCAAAAAGACTAATTGTAATAATATGCATACTGGTGGTGAGTAACTGCTTACATGGAACTTCAGCTGGTGTGATCAATAGTAAGATAGATTACTGTTTAACCAGGCTGTACTTCTACACAGATCCCATTCATTTGACAATGTGTTCACATTTTCAGCATTTTTTTTTATCATTTACTTGAATTATAGCATCTAAATTACTATCATCTACTAATCAAATAATTATATCTTGTTCTAAACAAACTAAATTCCCCAGATTAGATCATGTAACAAGATGTGGATTCATCATCAAGTAAGATATTAAAATATTGAATTTCTAAAATCAGGAAAGAAATATAAATGTATAAATCTATATTATAAAAGGGAACTGGACTCTGTATGTGTGTCTTGGGCATTATACAAAATCTGGAAATAGGTGACTGCTGCAGTTTGTCATGTTTGCAAAAAAGGCAAATAGATAGGAGCCATATTTTTGGGAGATATTAGTACATTTGGAATACAACACAGGTTTCCCCCCAGTGCATTATAAGCCTGGTAGGCTGCCAAGCATGACTTTTTCTTACTAATAAATGTCATAGCATTTTCCATATTTTTACTTTATGAAATGTGTATGAAACTTGGTATTCTAGTTTTAAGAGAACAGTTTCAGGTTCTCACTGCCTCTGACCTAAGTTTTGAAAAGACATGGAAAGCAACATAACAGCATGAGTTGGGAGTATACTTAAACCACTTCTAGTTTGACATCTAAAAAAGCATCAGTTCAGTTGGTTAAAATGCACACAGTGTCTGGTGTCTTACCTGGTAGATGGGCAGAAGCAGGTCATTGAGATGGTGTGATGGGATTCCATTCAACAGAAGCAAGACAGAGCCAAGAATGGTGCAATATGGGAAAAAGAAAAGAGAAAGAGAACCACCAAAGTTAGTGACGGGAATCTCTAGGAAGAAAATAAGGATGAAGAATTGGAATTGGAAATGCCTTGAGAGCAGTCAGGCATTCCTTTATCCTGAAATAATGAACAAACAGATTCCCATCAATACACAAATGACAGGACGGTGATCAAGGAGGCATACGTGTCAGTGTGGAGTACAGAGTAAAACTGGCTTTAGGAGGATTTGCAGTTTTTACATCCCTGCCAATCACTGGACTTTACTCTCAGCAGTCGGAGGCCTCATCCCTTCTCAATGTGTCTCCACTTTCTCCCCAATCCCAGCTCTGACAGTCCCTCATCCCCTACAAAGCACCCCTCTTTTCAGCACACAAACACTTACGCACACATGCACTCATGCTCCGACTGACTTCCAAAATAAAACCCGGCTGTTTACCGAGCCAGAGAATCCCGAACGGAATCACATTTTGCCTTTCAAAGGGTGTTTGAAGTTCCCACACAGATGTTGCTGTCTTATTTTTTTATTTTTTTTTTTTTATTTCATGTAAGAGAATTTCCCCTTGCTCTTTTTCCCCACCTCGCACAGCATAGTGTGACACACTTCACTTTCCCTCAACCCCCCACCCCCCCTCCAGTCCTCCATCTATGTCCCCATGATCACAGGAAGAAAGTTTTATCCAGTAGAAGAGCATCTTTTGAAAAGTTGTTGGGGTAGTCTCAGTGGAGGGTAGAGAAAAAGGAAATTTGACGTTAAACCTGAAAGGCAGATGTTTAGTTAGCATGCTCACCTCTGTATGTGCGTGAGCAACTAAACATGACTAGAATAGATTAAAATTCACCTTGAGATCAAGTCAAGCCTTTCACAAAATTATGACAGGTGAGAAATACACATTTTCCAGACAACTATGACACTGCAAAAAAGACAAACATGAGTCTCTTGGTAAATGTGACATCATATTGAAACAGTACTGGTTACTTTTGAAATATAGACGACAGAATGCATATCACTACTAACTATCTTGAGAAAAATATATATGTTACAAATGTTTTGAAATTAAGGATGTCAATTATTGATGAGTAATTAATAATAATGATTAGTTGTTTGACCTTTTCAATCGATTAATTAATTAACACATGGTGATTTTCCAGACAATTTGACTTTCTCTTTCAATAGGGTCTATAAGAATAAAAGCTAAATCATTTTAATAGACTTGTCATTGTTATTAGTTAGTTATTGATTTATTGTAATATTAAGGTTATAGCACAGGCAATGACATTTATGGAGTAAAAGAAAATAAATTATGCTGAGGAATGACATAAAATAAACAGATCTAAAGAGGAGCAGTTTAGAAAACATGAGTATTTCTGACTTTGCATCAGTATCTGACATAATGGAGTGATATTTCCGCAGAGGTTCACATGGCAGACAGATCTCCATCAGCAGGGAGCACCTGCACCTATTGTCATGTGGGTCACCTATTTTCAATAAGTTTCTGCTTCATGCCAAGATTCATCCACAGTAAAAAATTTGCTGTGCGTGTCTTCATGCATTCATCAGATAATGTGAATACTGTATTTTCTGGACTATAAGCCACTACTTTCTTTCATATGTTTTGAACCATGAGGTTTATATAAAGGTGTGACTATTCTGTGGATTTTTCTCCCACCACTAGGGGCGCTCTAACCAGTATTAGAACAATCAATGCAAAGAAGAATACACTACTTTTTCTTTAGCAGATAGAACACAGACGACAAATTATCAATTGTTGATTATTTTTCAAATCCTCACCCCTTCGTCGTGGAGACAGATGTGACGAAGCGTTTCTGAAGTCGTTCAACTCTGACACAGAAGAAGACGACTTCATGGGTTTCAGCCAAGATAATTAAAGCGATTTGTGATTTAAAACATGGGAGAAATGGAGATAAATACTGTAAATAGTTATTTTTTCTCTGGGTTCTGTTCTGTTTTAATCAGCAAAGTTGCTGCTGTGTTAAAAGACACTGTTACGAAAAAATCTGTTCAGGTTCATACATGTAACTACATTTAATATTTAAAAATCCTTCTATACATGCAGTAAATGTATGCATAAATATCTGCGGTTTATAAGCCGGTGCGACTTGTATATTATTTTTTTATTATATTTTTAAAAAATACAGTGGATGCAGCTTATATACAGGTGCGGCTTATTGTCCAAAAAATCTGGTATATTGTTGAATGGACAGACAGACGACAAAATGGTTACAAAACCCTTTAGTCTGAAGTTGGCCAAGGCATAAAAACCACTGAAAGCCTCAGGAGTTTTCAACACCAATTACAATCCTAATGTTTATTAAAGTTTTTTCCAGTATATCTCTAATTAACACTGGAATGAGATGATTTTAAACCAACAAAACTAATCAAAGTGTAATATGTAGATAAAAAAGTACAGTAAAAGTCTGAGCACAAACTTGCATATTTGTCTCAATAGGTTTACAGACTTCTGTTGTGCTTTCTGTGATGGAAAAAAATTCAATATTCAAAATTCAGTAAAAAAACAAAAAAAACAAAAAAACCCCGTACATTTTCCACTACATAGACATTTGTCACAGAAATTATAATATATTATATATCCAATAATGATATCACAAAATAAACATGCATATAGTTTCAGAATACTCTATACATGATGTTTGTTGACTTATTTATGTATTTATTTATTTTCCAGGAGGGATGATGTTAGACTGTGACCTCAATTTGTTATATGATGTACTTTTTAGAGTTCATACAGTAAAATATAACAGACCTGTCAAAACTCTCCAATTCCATTAACTTTAAATGGACCATTTTCATCAGTGTAATTCCAGATTTTTTCTTCAGAATTGCACTAACCTGTGGGTTTGTAACATTATTGTCAGTAGCAGAGGTCGCTAGGCTATACTGAGTTTAGTTTAGTACATTAACTTCTGTCTGAAGTCTGCACTACTGTTTGGCTTCAGTCGATTTTAACTTTAAAATTAAAAAGTTTGCTGGGGACAGTGTGTGCTCAAATAAATGCAAACTATGCACAAATCTTCTTGTGTTTCACCAAAATAGAATATTTTTGGGACAAAGTAAACAATGTGATTAAAGATATTTAGTTATCAGGAATTGTTCTACATGATATTTGAGAAATATAAGTGCACGTGTATGGAAAGAAGATAATTACTTGGTCAAAACTGTTCTCACGACTGGCAGGAAGGACATAAAATGAAGCTGGTTTGCTATGGATGCTATGGACCTGTGGTTAGATGTAATACAGGAAATGTGGGTGAGGAAAAAAATACTTATACCTTAATATTTAAAAAAAAAAAAGACGACTTTGATAGAAAATAGGACAAAGGGATTGGATTTAAAAACAAAGACATCAGTGCTGAAATGGTAAAGTGATACGGTAGCTTTATTCTGTTTTTATTTATTTATGTTTTTACTCTTCTGACCTCAACACATTTGTGTCCCTTTTAAAAACACATTTATTCCCTTCGCTAAGGAGGTTATGTTTTTGCTGTTTCGATGAAACTCTCAGAATACCTTTGAAATGACACAATGACACAGAATCCAGGATCTCTTCCGGATCTTCACCAAAATCTAACTGATTGGTCTTTGCGTTATTGCCAAACTATCCTGACAGTTTCATTGAAATACTCTCATTTTGAGTTATGTTGTACACAGACAGACAGACAAGCAAATGCTGGCAAAAACATAACCTCTTTGGCGGACCTCCTTTCATTCGGGGGGGTCTGCACTCTCAGAGTCCTTTTGTAGTTTAAAATAGATTTTAATGTTGAATACTTTCATTTAAATTGATTAAAGATTAAGTGTTTCATTCTGCATTTGACTGTTTTTTCTTTCTATTCTGTTGTCTGTAAAGTGTCCTTGAGTACTATGAAAAGTACTACACAAATAAAGAGCATTATTATGATTATTATGATTATGATGATGATGATGATTATTATTATCATGTATCTTTTGAATACTGTAAACCTCTACTACCCTTACTGTACTGTTTGTATTTTCTGTTTATGAATATGTGAAAAAGACATTTACAAAATGCTAACATGTTATCTTGCCGCTGCAGGAAAATCACTATGAGTTGATCAGCTCCTTGTCTATCTTCTAAACCCTGACATGCAGTGACTGTCATTTACACAGATGCTTCAGCTATGCTAATGTGAACACGTTATTGATTTATTGTACAACTCTGATGGGGTAAAACAGGCTGCCAAAGTCTAGGTCATTATTGAAACTGCTGCAGCTGTATTCATACTATTGTTGGTGGTTTACTTCATCTAGATATTGTCAAAACCTTTGGAAAAAAAAAAAAATTATGCAAAAACTTTCCTAGTCAGAAAACAACACAGATTTAGTCCTGAGAGAACTTAGGCAAAACTTTAGTTTAGTTGCAATTTGTCTGTACTTTATAACAGGTGAGGGAAATCTAGATGCAGTTCATCAATCGTGATTTTATTTTCTAAAATGATTTTTTGCCCTACATTAGAGTGGAGGCCAGTCAAGCAGACATTAAATAACGGTGATTATATACACACACCCATATCCCATATTTCATATAAGCAGGTTCAACTGTATAATCTAGACTGAGGGGGTGCAATGAGAGCGATCGTGTCAGGAGGTTTATGACCTGAACAACCATCGGCCTCTTGAGATGTCATGCTCGGACTCCTCGTACAGCATCCACTCATAGGTTAATCGTGTAGTGTGACACCGTTAAACTCCACACACCCCTCCCCGTTTCTTTTCTTTTCTTTTTTTTTTTTTTTTTTTTTTTTACAACCTTTCCTATCGCTCCCCAAGGGTAGGCTGGAGAAGAGCTCAGCAAGTACGAGAAGGAAACATAAACGGAGGAAAGTGAGAGATGCGGCGTGAACTACAGGGAAGCGGAGGAGAGAAAATGTGAAGGGAGATGATTACTAAAAGAGTGAGCAAAAGTAGCAGAAGAGGGAATAAAAGAGGAAAAGAATAAAATCCTACCCAGCAGAGAGAAAAGAGAGTCATTCATCCCCACCCGACAAGAACGATTTGTGTTATGATTTTGAGTAAAATGAGGCCAGCTTTGATTATGCCTTTCTTCTCTATTAAAATGGAGCTCGGCATCACACATATATAATATTCTGTGTCGGAATGTGGGCTGCTGTACAGCGTGGCGAAGAACAAAGGCTGTGTTTGAAAGCTTCCTACAGGAGCTAATTGCAATATTAGTGGTCCTGGCCAGGAGAAGAAGAGGAGAACAACACCACTACTAATTAAAAGAAGAGAGGAATTCTCTGGTTGAACAGCAGGGGAGAGAAAGAAGAAAAATAGAAAAATTAATAGAAGTGAAATGGAGAAAGCGAAGTGGAAGGGTATGAAGGAAAGGACTGAAAAGACACATAGAGAGACAGTGAAGCAGTAACAGGAGCGGTAGCAGCGTCGATGCACTGTGCCTGTGTGTGTTAGGGTTTAATCTAAATGAGTCTTGTATCTTTAGAGATTAATCCAGCACTGGCTTCAGACGTCACCCTTTAATCCATGAGAGTAAAACAAGCTGAAACTGGCTCCTGAACGCAACCATCCACTAACTGAGGATCTAATAATAAAGGACAGTTCAGTCAGGTATGGGTTATAAAGCACAGTTCTTTATGATCCGTACTGGTGTAAAGCAGGATGGTTTAATGGTATGACTATGACTGAATTAAAGCTGCTGGTTGTTGGAGCCATATTGTGAGCCAGTATACCCTCATTAAGATCTTTACAAGGAGCTATATGTTGTATTTCCACATTCAAATGTTCAAAACTAACTTAAAACTATCAAGAATAATAAAATATAAATATAATGCACTGGATTGTAAAGTCATGAACTGAGTCTATCTATACTGGTGATTTGAATCAGGTGTTTTAAAAGGGGGGAACATCTAAAACATGCAGGATAGTAGTTCTCGAGGAGCAGGATTGAGCAACTCCCACCTCCAAAAAATGGAATCACCTTTGTTAAGTGAAAACTAATGCATGAGTGGATTTTTACTTTATGCAGCTGGGATTCTCCACCACGGAATAAGCAGTTATGAGTTTTTGTTTGACGAAAACTCAGTGATTCCACAACAGAGATGTGTGCTAAATGATTAGCTTTACATTATCCATTAGGTAACACTGTCTATATATATATATATATATATATATATATATATATATATATATATATATATATAGCTTTGAGTAGCTGGTGGTTTTGGTAACCCAAACTAATACACAACTTCCTTCTACTATTCAACATTTGGAATAAACCTTTAAAAAAGATGTTTATTTCGAAAAAAAAAGACCTGTCTTGTACTGTTAATGCTGATAATAACAGTAATAAATCACCTGAGGTAGGAGCACAGGGTTCAGGGTTGTTAGAAAACAGATGTGACAGAATTAGTGGGGCAACAATAAGGTCATGGGTTGCTTTTTTTTTTTTTTTTTTAAGACACGGACATATAAATTGGAGAATTGACACATTAATCAATGGCATCTGCTACTTTGTGATTATCAAAGAACACGATGTTTAGTGCGACTCACATGAGGGGAAATTTAAAAGAAGCAAAAAAAACAAATGTCCCAGTTACAGATGTCCCATGTGTAAATGACATGATAACAATAGCTTTAATAGTTAAATGTAGTTCTGCTGTTAAAAAAAAATACAAATATAATAAGAAACACTGTGGAGTAAAAATGTTTTAGCTCCATAAATGTGCTTTGTTTCCATCATTATTCTAACCTTGCATCTACTTGAAACAAAAAGAATCAATAGAACCATGAGTGAACCAGATATAACCAAGTGTTCCTTCTTTTTTCTCTCCATTAAAACTGTTCTCAGCCACCAAGAGACTAAAATACAACCTTTTTGAGAATCTAAAACTTTAGTCAGCCTGAATTCTTAAAACATTCACCCCATTCTGTTCCCTCTTGTGTCAATTCTGTTCTCTCCGTCTTCTCTGCTTCTCGTCCTTGCCTCGGCTCTCCTCTGATCACCTTCAATTGCCTCATCTCCTCAGCTCACCCTGACCATCTGATCGCCCTCCGTGCCTCTGAGCCGTGTTACATGTTGTTGCATGTTGTCATGAGGTTAGAGACTGACACTTGTCTAGTCTATGAACTCAGACATGCTGCTCTCAGAAACATGACCAAAAGCTCTTATATCCAAACAGTGTGCAGCGCTAACACTATTTAACACACGTTGTGCCATTTTACATTTAAATCAACATTATCTCAGCACATTGAAAAGGAAAAAAAAGAACCACAATATTAAACTACACTAAGAAAACATGTTAAAAACAGCATTTAAATTTCACCCTTTGTAGACTATTGTGGCAAATATACCTCAACTTTGTAATGAGAATGTATATATAGTACAGTACCTGGTTATTTTATTAGCCCTGACATCAATTTTAACAGCTTGTTTCGGAAACGACATTATAAATTTCATGACATTCTACAGATTTCTGATGATTTGTGTTTTTGTGTGGATTAATAATAAATTAATAATTAATAAACTGGAGGAACTGATCAATAAATAATGTGCATATCTGAGACGGGAGACATTAACTTCACCCTTTTATTCATAAATTATGAGAGATATTTTTTTTATGTCTTTATCTCTATTAAAGCATGAAAAAAACAATGTGTAATTGTTTTTTTTTTAATTAACTTCTTTTTCATGGGGTTACAAAAATGTCAACTCAGCATGATACCATGAGTTTAAAATAGAGAAACATATTTAAATTCCATCATCAGAAACTGATAGAAAGTGTGAACACTATGAAATAAAATCATTTTAATGCTGTTAATCTGATGTTTTGTTAGATTTTTAACATACTCTAATATTAGTTATTATTCTACTATTAGAAGTGTTGATTGCAGTCTTATAACATTTAGGAATAGATTTACACCTAAACATGTTAATGCAGATCACGTTTATATAAAAAAAAAAAAAAAAAAAAACAGTCACGGCAATGGTATGAATATGGGGAGTGTATGGGATGGTGCAAAAACAACAAAACCCAACAGAGAACAGCTTTAGAATAACAGTTCACTGTAGCGACCACTATGGATGAAAGGGTTAATATTCTGCTAATTATGAAAAATATGCCTGATGTCACTAATTTACATCATAGTTTTTGAAATGAACAATCTCCAGTTAAATGAGCTGCTTGATATTGTGTTGGAAAATTACAATAATATCAAAGATATACATGTTAAAGTAATGTTTCATATAAAATGTGACATTCTTGGGAGTTTAAGCCTGTGCTCCAAATGCAGTTCGGCGCAGTTTGGGATGGCCCTAGACCCAGTGTGGTGGGGGGGGGGGGTTGAGGTACAGTAGATTAGAATAGGGGAGGGGTTGATGGGAAGGTGTTAAAGCTGTGTGTCTGAGCTTCACCCCTTAGTGCTAAATAAGACCATGTACACTCAACGACCAGACTTAGACTGGACTTTAGGACTCATGACGATGTAACTTTAATCTTGATGAAATATTTTGTAATACTGTAACTGATTATAAACTCTGATTGTGATATTAAATTAATGAAAAGACAATGAGAAGACTCAAAGTGGTATATCTTGACCAACTGCTTAGGCTATAAATATAATTTGAGTAGAGTTAAATATGCTTACTTAATAATTATATATATATATATAAAGTATTAATTAATAAAAAAATTTCCCAATACAACAGCAACAACGCAGATAATTGATTGATTTTTAAACAAAATAAATGTAGGCAGTAAGGAGTTAAAACTATTCATATATATATTAAAAAAAACACATAAATGAGGGGTGTATGAAAAAAAACCCAACCTGCTAAGTGCAGATGAATCGTTCTTATTTTCTCAGTTTTATGAGTAGAAGTGTCTCACCAGATGTGCTGGTGTGCTGGTACACAAAGAAAGATAATAACTGCGTTTATGTGTCTTGTGCCACCTGAGATGAAGCGCCTGATCTGAATCACAAGCGTCTGATTGGTTCAGACTGGGGCTCAGGTGCATCCTACTGAACTGCACAGAACACTGCAGGGACCCGGGATTCCCTGCTCTGCCAAACACACACACACACATCTGCACACATGCGCACAGACACACACGCAACTCCGTAGTGGAAACGGGCACACGCTGGAGCTGCGTATAAATCACCTCCATATGAAGAAACAACCGCACAAACAGCCATACAATTCCACTCAGCTTGTGTCCGTGCCTGCTGTGTAGCACTGTGTGGCACACGTACACACTACAGGTGTTTTAGACACAGCTGTATTAGAATCTTCTTTAGTCTGTACTCACTGTGCTACAACTATTGGTTGGTTTTTTTTTATGTTTTATGTTACAGTAAAATGGAAACTTTCAATCCTTTATTGGACTTAAGAGGATCTTTTGATCTGGCAAGAAGAAAATTAAGCATCTTATATAGATTTTATAGACTAAGGTTAAAGGTTAATAATCCACATGAGTCAGTAGCAACAACACCACTCCTTAAAATTTCCTCAAATTGTTTTATACTTGAACAGCAAGTAAAGAAAGTGCATTAAAACTGTAGTGCTTGGTAGGTTTTTTTTTAACATCATTAAACATCCGCTCCATAATGACTTGTTTTAATTCAAGTATTCTGAGAAGTAATGAGTAAAACATAACCTGTAAAACATACTTAGACACCGATAGTTAAATTACAAAAAAGGGTGAATAATACACAGGGATTCAACCAATCATCTCTTTATAAAATCCATAAAGAGTGTGTGGATATAGTTAAGGTAAAATGACTGGAAATCATATTTCAAGTTGTGCACAGGAATTTACCATTGAGCATTCGATCCCTCTTCAAGTTATTCATCATGAGTAGACGTCAACTGAGATGGGTTTTTCTAAAGCTAATATCTACGGTTGATTTTGAGGTAGACGTTTAATTGCATTCTTTTTAAGTACACGGACCACAAAATAAAATTAAAATACTCAGATAATTAAGGTTGTTATACAGCAATATGAATGAAATTGTTAATACATATACACAAAAAAAAAAATTCTCATACACACATATACACACACACACACACACACACACACACACACGTAAATAAACACAATCATAGCAAAGATATAGATCTGTGTCTCACTAACAAAGGCACCTGCTGTGGTAAAATTTACACATAATAATCTTAACATTTATTTATTTTCAAATGATTGACTTTCTTTTTATATAAATTATTTTGTTGTTTGGTTTTAATGATGATATAATGTATTCAAAATAAATAAGTGCTGCCTGATCAAAAATATATCTTTGTTACATTGTTACTACTGATCAAATATCCCCCACACCCCAATCCCCAAAAAAGGTCAATATTGAAAAAACTTTATATATTGGCTGGCTGATATATTCATATTATTATGAGGCTGTAACACACAGGTATTTGGAAATCACAGACATTTTCAGACAGGTAGAATAGACTTCTGTAAGTGAACGATATAAAACATACAGATTCATCAGATGCAACTCAGATTTAAATTCTAATGTGTGTCTAGTGTGTCTCTTAAATTGAACTGCACTTATATATTGCTTTTCCACCTCCAAGGTGTTCAAAGAACTTTACATGTACATAGGCCTCACATCCATGCACAGGTACTGCAAGGTACTAGGAGCAATTTAGGGTTCAGCATCTTTCCCATGGACACTTCGACATGTGGTCAGTCAAAGCTCTCTAACCACTGACCCTTCAGTCATAGGACAAGTCATTCTACCAACTGAGCTACAGCCACTGATGTGGGTTAATGTTTCCATGACAGAATTCAACACCATCAAGCCGTATGCATTTATATTTAGCCTTTTGGATTCCATCAGAGGTGGTTTTCCTCCAACGTCACCATTTGAAACATTCTATTTTTCACTTCGATTACATTTATTACAGATATAGAGTTGGACACAAAACATTACAGGGACACAAAGCTCAGACTGTATGTTGGTGCTACACAGAAACACACACAACACAATAACATGATAACTTTTTCGCTAATCATACTTCTATTATCTCAAGCAGTATTTCTTCGGCATGATAAAATACTCAATTTCTGTTTCAATCTTCACTCTTTAGGTCTTGTTTGAGGTCATCCCCTCCAGTACGCTGACCTTGTCCAGTTTATCTTCCTCCACGCCTACCTCACATTCACTTGAAGATCCTTCAGATGCTCTACTTTTCTATCACTCCATAGGTTTTCCTTTATTACACGCTACAGTGAGTTTTGGTATGATCGCATTTCACAGATAATATGATTGTTGAATTCCTTAAAAACACTACATTTCCACGATTCAGGCACCATATAATACTTTTTGAGAGTTGATGCAGGATAGCCCAAATGCTGAATTGATTTGTACTGGCAATATTATCTTCTCTATTTATTCTGTGACTGTGCACTCAACGCTTTCTTCTCAGATGAGTTTCTCTTGTTTTCTGTGAACCGAGACGAGTTTTTCTGAAACCTGATTAGAGGAACTGACATCCAGATAAACTCACAGAGGCAAATCTTTGCAAATAAATCTATCTTTTGAGACGAGCAGAAAATGCCAGTCTCCACTGTGCTTACAACTATAGCTAATGCAATAGGCATTTGAGTGATTTAGTATGAAGTTGCTTGATCAGACATGCCCATGTCACAGCACAAGTAAACATTTATTCCACCTATCCAGCACAAAATCTCGTAGCCTCAGCAAACAATGGAGTGAATTTCCACCAAATAAAAGAAAATCGGAAAATTTCAAGCAAATACTTACTCCTCCTTTTTTCGCTTTCATTTATGCGCATGGAATCTCTTCGCAAAGACATTCTCTTGTCATACAGATTAAAATTGGAACACGAGAACACAATGTTTTTTTGATAGCTGCGAGAGAAGAAAAACAGTATAACTACAAAAAGACCATCCATCATAAGATAAGCTATACTTTGAATCTTTGTTGTAAAACTTTTCACCGGCCAGAGGAGCTGTACAGTAATCTGGATTTTCATCACAATGGCACAATGCCTGCACTTGAGTCATAGCCTTGCAGCTCTCAAGCTAAAATTAGGCCGCTGCTTTCCCAGTCGTACAGTAGCTGTGTGTTGATCTGAGTGTATGTGATCAAGAGTGTGTGTATGTGTGATGGGGTCTATTAGGACTGTGAGAGCCGGGGCTAATTGGCAGTAATGGGTTCTTGCACTAGGCTGGTGGTGAAGGGGGCAATGGGGCTCGTGTTTGGCACCTTCTCCAAAGACCACTCCAATAAAGGGGTTCATTAACACTGCGTTTCACTATCCCTCAGAAAGGGGGGTGGGTATATAGACACACACATTATATATCTGTATATATATATATATGTGTGTGTGTTTGTGTGATTATGAGAGTGTGCAGCTGCTGCTTATTAACATGCACGGCTGAAAAAGTATTTGTTTGCACTTCTTTCCCTCTGTCAACTTTCCAGTTTCTTGTGTGAGACACCAGAACAAGACCATATGAGCGAGAGGAATGACAATACAAAGACCCTTGGGCTTATTTCACCTTTATACATGCAAACATGTTCACGTACAGACTGAGGCACTGAGCCAACCCAATTTTCAGCCAATCTCTATAATTGAGGAAGGCATTCATTTGGGTTTTTTTGAGTGTGTGTGTGTGTGTGTGTTTTTCTGAACAAGTATCCAGCATCTTAGGCATGCAGAAGAATGCGGGGGGAAAAAAGAAGGATTTCAATATTTGCAGTGCATAGTGAAAAGCTGTCAAGGTGTTGAGGAATCCAAAAATGACAGAGCACATATACAGTACTGGGGAAAACTCATAGACCACCACTAGGTTTGTTGTTTATGCAAGGTTACAAAGTACACACATTCTCAGCCGCTGCATATATATATATATATATATATATATATATATATATATATATATACAAACAGAAATTTACAGGAAATATGTTGTGCGTCAAAACAACAAACAAATGTTTAGTCTGATCTTCATTTGTGCTGAAAATGTTTTTAAACCTTTTATTCAGTATGAACTTGACTGCGTTTATGTTTTTTGTGTGTGTCATAAAAGTTGAGGATACTCTTTGTCATGGGAACGGAGATAACGATAATACTAGCTTTTGCTTGTAGATACCATAACCATGCAATTTGTAATGTGTTTTTGATACAGTATCCATATCACCTGTATTTTTTGACTTTTGCACTGTGCCGTAGTGCAGAATAGAGAAAGACTAATTCATCGGGTTGGCCAAACATGTGTCAGTAGTAGATCTTGGTTCTGTTAGTCACTGATTTACAGAGAATCAAATGACTTTTTTATAATATATATATTTATAATATAACATTCCACATTTGTTGACTGACTACTTTGAATTTTTTGCTCAGTATTTCATCTATACATATTTATTTATTACTATTATTTATTTGAGGCTTTTTTTTTCCAATTTCCATCACTGAAACTGTTCCTATAGTGTCATTTCTTTTTTAATTGCCAATATTGCTCAAATCTATGATAATTATATCAGCCATTTTAAAACCACTATAGGTCAACCTCTGTAAATAAAATAACCATTTCATAAGAGTTCAAGGCATCTAATTGTAAGGCCACGGTGAATTATTACCCATCCATCACTCCTGTTTCCAGGCACAGAAGAGAATTTTTGTTAGTTCTGTGTGAAAACACTTTCTAAAAGTAGTGTTTAGGTTGTCCTTTAAGTCTATAGGAGACAAACAGTAGCCAAAGAAAACTGTAAAAGTATGAAAAAGTAGGTGGTTATGCACTTTTAAATTATATATGAACATTATTTATTGCATTTTTGCATATAGAGCCACCAATTGTATACTGGTCCTTTAAACATTTTTTTCTATATTCATGTTTGTATTTCGTGTCATACATCTCTCAGGCTTAATATGTTGCAGGTTTGTGTGCTCCGAAGGGCAACAGAAGCAGTGACTTGCACTAATGTAAATTACACCAACCAGCCCTGCGTTGCGGCTCCGTTCTATCCGCACGCATACCGGATAACTCATGCTTTGTCAAGCTGGAAATTTCCCATTAATTCCACACAAACACACACAATCCATGAAGGCTTTTCCCCCCAGTAAGCATTATATTCATTACATTTAGTTTGGGAGTGGTCCCCCCTCTTCTAATCGATTGAATTGTAGATACGATGAACACTGCTTTCTAATTTGACTTGAGTAAGTGGGTGACAAATAGTCCAGCCAGAAATCAATGAGGGGAATTATGTATACACAGAGGGGGGAGAAGAGCGGTAAGAAAGTCCAATGCAAATGACTGTATACACTGACAAGGCATGAAAGCATACACTGTCTAAGCCATGCAAACACAATGCAAACCAAATGAGTATCTCCAGTAAATCCCATATTTAATCATGTGTACTCTGCGTGAGTACAATCTCATAACAGAGAATACACTCATAACACTATATACATTATTGATGTGATGCATAAACCTGTAAGTGTCACACTGCTCTGAAACGTGCAGTACAACTGCAACAAAAGTGAAACATAGTTGGGTCTTTAATTACATTTCCTCTTGTGTCATTGATTGAATCTCTGCAGGAAACCAAATATTTTGTGCCTTGGTCTCAGTAGTTCCACTAAGGATTGCACATAAAGGTAAAATTATTATTTTCAATTCCTTTATCTATCTATCTCTTTCTCTCTTATTCTGCAATTACATGTGTAACAATCCAATGATATCTGGCTATTTGTCACAAATGTATTTTGGTTGAGGTCATATTTTCAGATTTCTTTCAATCAATCAATCAAATTTTATTTATATAGCACTTTTCATACATGGTGCATGTAGCACAAAGTGCTTTTTATCAGACCCCCCACCCCATGATCCCGCAATTGTAGGAAAAGTTAAAAGATTTTCAGATTTCTGTCTTTACAGTTTAAACAGGTTGCATCTAATGCATATAGGTCATATCATCCCCCTCACTCAAAAAGTTTGGACTATAAACAGCTACAACACCTATTAACTCAGTCTAAATTGAGCTGCCTCAATGAGTCCCACTGCACATCTCTGAGGACACGATAAGCCAGGGTGTCCATTTGGCACTGGGCAGCTCCCAGTCTGATGGACCGGTGATGGTGTTGTGGTTGCTTTCCAAGGGAGAAAGTGTTTATAACTAAGCAGGAATCAGAGGGATGTAGTCCAACACAGAGCCTAGAAAACCTGCTGGAATTAATTAGAACCATGCACTTACTGTATAGGATTGTCAGACACGTGCATGTGCATGTAAACTCACACAGATTCAAAGATAGATGTGATGCCAAAATGGAATAATATGGTCAGAAACCTACTTCAAAACCACAAAAAAAAAAAGTTTTTCCACACGGGGCAGGTGTCATTGATACATTTTAAACATGTATTTTGTATTTGTGCGTTTCCTGGTACAGTACATCTCAGCAGGGGGGGACTAATCAGCTCATGATTCTTAGGTTGCCACCAACACCCCTCCAACACACAAGAACACACACGAAAATGTACCTGCCATATCCAGAGGCAGCACTGCCCCTTGCTAATAGAGATACAGACCTCTCTTTACTAGCATTAACCCTCAGGGGATTGGGGAATGCTCTTAGAGTAAAACATACACCATGAAGAATTCTGCAATAGAAAGTGCAAATGTTGGAAGGCAAAATGGACGTTTAACAAAACATAACGGCTGCCTCTTGAAAAAAAAAAAAAGTTTAAATTGTAATGAGTAGTTGGCATATTGAATGTTAATTTAAATGAATATCTAAAATGACAGTACAGCTGCAAACAAAACTATACACTTACATATATGTACAGATACATATCGCCACTGTCGGGTAGAACCCTCTCATGTCTAAAGTGGTTGTTTTTCAATAAACCTGAAAAATTATGTATATTCTAAATAAATGAATAGAGTTAAGAGATGTTGTCACAAGCCTTCTTAAACACTTTCCATTTGGTTAGATATTTCTAAAATGGTCAGGCCAATAAAAAAAATAATCATTTTATGGCAAACAAAAAGACCAAAAATTGACTTACAAGGATTCCGTCTGACAGAGATGATATGACAAATATAAATATCGTGTAATGCATTTTATTCCTAAGTGTGCTATGGACAATGACAGTCACATTCATTTAATAACATCATATTAGAATGGTAACACACCTGCACCAAAACTTCAATCTTCATGCATGTATCATCATAGAACAAAAATACCCTGTGGCAAATGAGTGATCCAATCTTTTCAAGTCAAAACATGGGATGAAAAGGTCCACTGCAAAACTAATTTGTTTTTTTCTTACATTTCCTTGCACATATACACTGCCTATCTTCACCTCTGCCCCAAAACACACACATACCATCTCCTCCATAAAAAGAAACACAAGAGAAAATAAAGTTATTGATTTTTCAATCCCCTGTGCCGTCAAACAATGCAGTGAAACTAATGCTATACAGTTACTGACATGAAACAGAGAGCAAAGAGGTACAGTAGAGGCTCTGATGGTTGGTTTTCAAAGTAAAACAAAATAGATACAGTAGTACATACCATGTAATAAATAATGTCAATGCATGTGAGTGTGAGTCTGGCTTACTATTTTTACCCCCATTATATACGAGATACAGATTTTTTTCTCTTTTCTATTCTTTTTAAATGGCCTAAAATGACTCAATGGGTGTTCCTCGTCACTCATTGAATGAATGCAATATTTCACAGCACTGTAGTGATAGTGTAGATTAACATATTTTCTTGTGTGTTCCTTTTTCTTCTGCTTTATGTCATTCCTCACTGCATCTAACTCTTTTCTCCTTTCAATGGACATAATTCAGTGAAGCGTCCTTATTGTGCCAGCAGCAGCTGCATCTTCGTTTACCCTCTCAGGACAGCAGAGGAGTGCTGCTTGCTTCCAAGGCAGCAACAGAGACAGCCAGTAAGAACAAGCCAGTGAGCTGGTTCACAGCTTGCCGAGTGCCACATTTCTAACAGCACTAGTCTAAAGGTCTCAGTAATGAGCACCATTCCAGTCCCTTAGCAAAGGCATGTGAGTAGGATGGAAGAGTCCGAAAATTATAAGAGGAAAAACATATAAAGTATAGAGTCAGGAGTGGGGACATAATGAGAATGAGAGAGCATGAAAGAGGTTTGTAGCCCAATGCATTTTTCAAAATGATGATTTCTTTCCCTGTTCAGCTGTTGAATAGGCTTTAAAGGGCCTTTTGGGACCCTGAACCACAGCCCAGACCTCCACTGAGTCCCCTTGCCCAGGATTAAAGGACTCTGACTAGTCATGACCGGCTGCCCAAAGAGGCCGGGGCTCAACTCGTCCCAGTCAAATAGAAAGGGGGCAGGGCAGGGAAACAGAACTGTCATGCTCTTACACACAAATACATGAAGAAGAAACGGCTGACTACACACACACACACACACAGTAGTCTGATGCTGTACTAAACTAAAGCTAGGTCAAGCAACAGACCATGGCTTTGCAGCAAACTCTTAGCTCCATAAATGCATCCACACTGTCAAGAGTAAAAGCCAGGTCAGCCAGTAAGAGGACGAGCACTTCAAGTAGGATGCACACAGTGGAAGCAGGGGTCAATGGGTTTACCTAGCAGGAGGTTAGAGGAGAGGAGAGGAGAGGAGAGGAGAGGAGAGGAGAGGAGAGGAGAGGAGAGGAGAGGAGAGGAGAGGAGAGGAGAGGAGAGGAGAGGAGAGGAGAGGAGAGGAGAGGAGAGGAGAGGAGAGGGGAGAGGAGAGGAGAGGAGAGGAGAGGAGAGGAGCTTCTGAAATCCTTCAAAGAGAATAGGAAACGGTAGAGATGAGATGATATTTAGAGGCCATTTTAACATGGTGTACACATTCTGCAAGTTTGGATTATGCTATGGGCAGAAGTGGTGCAAGAGGAGGAAGCAAAAAGCTCTACTAATGGGGTACCCAGAGATTCAGAAAATGATATAAGTAGAAAGAGAGCATGCAAGGATAGGGCAAAAAAAATTTCCTTCCCATCAATTATTAAATGTTGGAAGAAAGTTTCATACAATGAGGAATGCAAATACTATCTCTGACCACATTCGACTTTTTAATTACCCTCATTTTGTTCTGTAGTCAGTGCTTCACTGCCAGTGTAATAACATCTGAAGGAATCTGCTTTTATGGCTTGAAGAGAAAAAAAAAATAAACAGGAGCAGAGTGCCCAAGCCAAATGTGACAAAATAGATCAGACCAATTCTGAAGTCTCCCTGGCTCTGCTGTCACAACAAACGCTACAGCCACGACACCATCACTATGCTTTCTTTTGTTGCTTCTCCTGCCTGCTGTTGTCACCAAAGTGGGACTAAAACGAAAAAGGACACAGAACAATAAACAAACGAAGTGCTGAGATACATGATTTGATCCTGGATTCCTCGAACATTCCTCACCTGTTGCAGCTCCTTATCTGTTCCTGCAGTGTGAGAAAGATGAGAAAAGCAGAAATGGAAGCAAAGCGCTAAGGCTTGTAAAATTCAAATAAAGGCACACCTATAAATGAGGTCTGCAAAGGATTGGCAGGTTTTTAACAGGCTCTAAAGCCTAAACCCTTGGCTAAAAATATAACACCCATTTCTGCACAGGGAGATAAATAACTAACCCATCTAACTGTTCTCCTACTTTACCCCATGGGGTGCAACATGTGCCACTCAACCGGCGGAAATGGGGTCGAGCAGTAGCTACACAAAATGCCACTGTGATGTTTCAGAGAGCTACAAAACACAGGGAACAAGAGAGGAGAAAAAGCTCAAAACAAATAGTTAAGGGGGGAATGGGTAGCGTTACGATCCAAAACT
Organism: Siphamia tubifer; assembly: GCA_020466265.1. Taxonomy (NCBI): domain Eukaryota; kingdom Metazoa; phylum Chordata; class Actinopteri; order Kurtiformes; family Apogonidae; genus Siphamia; species Siphamia tubifer. The sequence continues at coordinate 12,854,522 of CM035788.1, forward strand.
GAAAGCTGTAAAGCATCAACATCTGTTTAAGCACACAACATGGAATAAAACTGATTAGAGCTCAGCGTGAAGTCTGAAATGAATCCGTAGGCCTTCGGGGCGGGTGAAAGATTTGTTCTCACCTCTGTGCTGGTGAGGTTAAGTAGTAGCACGGAGTGTAAGGGGGTGACGCCGTCTATTGGGGCTGTCTCAAGCTCAGATGGCGTATTTCACATGCGAGAGCAGCTATAGGTAATTTACTGCACAAGCGAACCAAACGTGTGTGTTTTCATTTGTGGGTGAAAGCACAAAGCAACAGAGGGTAGATGACAATGTCCCTCATCAGACCCTTTTTTTTTTTTTTTTTTTTTTTTTTGCAGTGCGCGAGGGCTGCTTAATGCAGTCACTGGCAGTCACTGTGGAAGCACACTCCATCACTTGCTTTTCACTCTCCACCCCTCCTCCGTTCCCTCCAATCCCTTGTTCCTGCCATCATTACTGTTGCCACCAGATAGCAATGATGCAGGGAAAGCCGTTGGAGTGGTCTCTATGTCCCACACCCGCCACCGGAGGGAAGGCAAGACAGACAGGCAGACAGACAGTGAGCAAGGATGCTGAGGAGAGAAAATCACCATGCAGAGAAGAGGGACTGACTGTTAGCGCCGAGTGCAGAGAACGAGAGAAGGAGATAGTGGGGAGGGAAAGAGGAACAAATGGAAGACAGTGAAAGAGAGAGAGAGAGAGAGAGAGAGAGAGAGAGAGAGAGTCGTTATGGGACTGATGTGTAATAAACTGCATGAAGCAGCCATCAGGGAAGCATTATTTTCTAGCTCAACAGACAGCATCTCCAAGAAGAACAGCCGTTACACAGAAGACACACATACATAGACACACACGTACGACTCTGAACTCTATGTGACTCATAACCTTATTCATATTTATAAGTATTCAAACACTAGCAGCCTGAAGTGACAAACAAAATTTGGGTGAATTCTTCCATTGTGCCAGCCGCGGTGGTTAATGATGGCTGTGTTGCAGACAGACAGAGGGGATTGCAGGTGATATGTAGAAAAGCATTTAAAGTTTTCCCTCCTTTCCCTTAAATATAGTATATAATTACCTGATGAGAAGTCTCTATGTTCCAGTTTGTGTCTCTATTGAAACTTTGAATTTAAGTTTTAAAGCATGAAAACAAAACTAAAATAACCAATAAATGTACAGTAACACTTTTTAAAATAAATCCATGTCCGTGATATTTTGTTATGTTGTAGGAGGAATATATTTGCATAATTCTATCCATTTTGTCAAATCATTACCTTTTTTATGTGATATTTGCTGTATACATACATTGCTATTCCAACAAAAAATATCACCACTTTATCCTATTAAAAATCAACTTTTTATGTACGTCTCAGGTGGTATAAAACCATTTTACTTGAGCTCAACATGCAAAAAAATATATGCTCAAAGGCATACAAGAACAATCTCTTTTTTTATTATTATTATTAAATTATCTCTAAGTTGTCTGAAATGTTCTTTAAGAGAACATTTTCTGTATGTTTCCAAGAGGTCGATTATTTCTTGCTTTGTACATTAATTGTGCTGTCTTTAAATCTAGCTCATATGACCAATGCTGGCTTTTTTTTTTCAGGTTGATGTCACATTGTGTTGTATACTTTTACTTTACAAGCTCCCAGTGGATATAACAGGAATTTAATCTAGCCCATGATCAACAAGAACTAGTGGTCCTATAAAGCATTTTAGAGCATTCTGGGAGGCAGTAATGTCGTTATTAGAAACATTTGTAAGGCCATTGGAAGAACACTAGCACTGCAACATATTATTTTGTCACTATATCAACACATAAACGGTAGGTATTTTGCTTCAACATCTTTTCTGTAAATCATTATGTCTTATCTCATCTTCCATGTCTCCCCTGCCCTCACACCTATTTGTGCTTTCTCTCGCAGTCTCACATATTCTCCTTCCCTATGGACAATCCATTAAATATCAGCGGGGTTTCCGAGCAGTCGAAAGAAAGAAAAAAAAAAAATCAATGGGTCCAACGTTCCCTTAACCACCAGTGATTTTCAGATTCACTTAAAGAGCAAGAGTTTGAAGGAGATTTCACAGATTATTTGGGAACAGTGAGATTGAACTCATGAATAAATGCGAACGAAGCTGATGGTTAAAAGTGGCTCCGATGGCTTGCACCTCATATGGAGAAAAGTATGGATGGAGGGAGAGATGACAGGAGGAAAGGAGAAAAAGTAAAGAGATTCAGCACTGCATGAGAAAGAGAAAAGAGGAGGCAACATTTTTGGAAGGAGAAAGCTCCTTGCTTCTGTCACTACCCCTTCTCTTCTCCCACTTTCCTCAGTGTTCTCCTCCTCCCAGCCTATTTTTCGGAGATTACAGCACAATGCATCTGCCAGTGGAGACAGCAGCAACACGTTGCTATGACCCAAATACAGCACTGTGGTGTGATGATTGGCTAAAAGAAGGAGCAGGGGTGGGGGTATGAGGGGGGGGGGGTAGTGCAGCACATCCTCAGCCGCACCTTTAAAATTCAAACATTTATATAAGCAAGAAAAAATGGACCAGTTTCCACTTTCATCCTTTCCCGTCTCTCCTGTCACTCGATCCTCCCACTTTCTCCATTTCCTTATCGTTACCCCACCATCTCCTTCCGTCCCTGCTACCATCTTTTCTCCTCCTACGTCTCCGCATTGGGCTCCCACAGATCACACGGGGAAAGCAAGTCAAAAAATTTGAAATAAAAAAATAAAGCATGAAACGAGGATGGAGGGAGAGAGGAAAGCAAAGTCATCCATTCTTAATCAAAAGGGTGGCATAACATTCAGCGTTACTGCATAACAATCCTGCAAAAACTTGCCCTCATTTACCACTCCAAATTTATCTGCAACTTGGATTTCTTGCAGTCTCTCATCATACACAGCATGCCGCTTCCATCCTTACCTTGTTAGATTGGAAGCTAACTTTCCACTTCCTTTTTGCCGTCGTGGTATTTAAGCTGCAGATCAACCAAGTCCTCGGGGGAATGATGTCCATAAATGTCAAAGTTTTCAAAGAACAAACTGACTCCTTATCCACTGTGTAGGAGGGAAAATCCACTTGTGTCTATATGTTGCTCACATGTGTTCACATGAATGCACCGTGTGAAAATATTCCCCTGACATTTGAGTGACTACATTACAGACTTCTAAATGCCTTCGTCAAACAACTGCAATGACAAAGTTCTAATCAAGTAAGGGCAAGACACCCTGACAGTTTTACCACCATGTAGTCTTACCATTTATAGAATTGTCTCAGTTTCTGGCTCTTAAGTGCTGATTAATAGCAAAAATACTGATTCAACTTAAATGAGACTCATAAAATGCTTTTACAATTTGCTGGTGGTTATTATATGGGTATCGACATAAAGGGAGTCATGCATTTTAAATTTCTTGCAGCAATGCAATATGGCAATACAAGTTTGTTTGAAAGAAAGTGAAGAAAGAGCTAGTTAGAATGAGCAGCACAAGCTATAGGGGAGTAGATAAAAAAAAAAGTTCAACTTTGAAAAAAGAAAAGAAAAGATGAAAGTTCACAAAGACCCATTCATCAATCATTCAACACTTTGCAATCAAAGGCCCTGTGGGTCCAATGCAAACCTATAGCACTGCATCATTTCAAAATGCGTTTGTATGTCTGAATATGAACCTATGCCAGTCCATCCTTTTTCTCATGAATCAGAGGGACTCTCTACCAGGTCATATTCTTTGTCTGTCAAATCTCTGCTGACTGCATATCATCATGTAGATGCAAGCTGCCTCTATGACAGCCAAGCTCCTGATGTCTTCTGGGATGCAGAGACAGGCCACAGCTTCTTTCCATTGTCACAGAACAAAGGGGGAGAGGACAATACTTGTGAGGAGGCGGACCAGTGGCAGTGTGTGTACCCCCTGAGGGTCAAGAATGTGTTTCTAGTTGAACATGCTGTTATATCTACAGGGTTGTTTTCATAACTGAATTTGCAGCACAAATGCATAGTCACCAAATCAAAGTCATAACTGGATCACTCCGAGAGCGCAGACCTCCGTGAAGCAGCACAAGTCTGCCAAGGTTTGGATCTGGATGTTTGTAACCTATTTGTAAACTAGTATTCCGCTAACGGTCATTAGCAAGGGGTGCCCAATCCTGGTCCTCGATGGCCGATATCCTACATGTTTTAGATGTATCCCTCATCTAACACACCTGATTCAAATGATCAGCCTGTCATCACACTCTGCAGAAGACTGATAATGACCATCAGGTGTGCTGGAAGAGGGAAATATCGAAAACATGCAGGACGGCGGCCCTCGAGGACCAGGATTGGGCACCCCTGCCTTAGAGGATTTTTAAAAAAATCAAATAAATAAATTTTTGAGATATGGCCATTTCAATGTTCAACCACATATGACGTTATGCGACGTCACACAACGACCAAATTTCACACATTAACTACTGTTAAATATGAAGCACATGATATTGTCAAATTTAACAAAATAGGTCAATAACCCTGCTGTAAGGTAAAGGTAATACATTTTGCAAATATACCATTCGCTTGACGTCATCGAGCCTATCGATGTGAGTGAATGAAAAAAACTGTGTGATACTATTTTGTCTGGATTCTAAGATATCACCACTTATGTGTTTTAGCTGTTGACCTTCACTGTGACCTTGACCTTTGACCTTTATAGCTCAAAAAATGGTTTCTTCCTTGATGCATTCTCAATCATCTCTGAAAGTGTCATCAAAATCCTTCCATAACATTTTGAGTCATCTTGCTGACAATCAAACAAACAGAAAAAACGCGAGGTAAAACATAACCTCCTTTACTGAGGTAAAAATGACACGCACATAAATATATGCTATAGTCTGCAATGATGCTACACTTTAAACCCCTTCTGTATAGTCTGAGGTCAAAGTTACCACAGTGAGGCTGCAAGCATCTGCACATACACACACATACTATTTATAGAGCTCCGTTTCCTTGGGTTGCTCACTCTTTCAATCATATATTTTTTTTTCAACCATCATCCAACCATTTCTTCCCACGTGATCTAAAAGCTGTTCTTCCTCTGAGCAATCAAATGACAAACACTTTCAAAGTACTGCAATGTGATCACAAGGACACCTTGTTTTCTGTTTCCCCCTCCTCTCTTCTATCCCCAGCCCCCTCTCTACACTTTCCCTCTCCCATGGGAAGCAAATGAGGCCAAATTTTCTCTTTTCTCTTATGCAACTTAATCAGAGCAGTGACGCCGGTAGCTGCTTATAGAGCAGGAGGAAATTCATAACAAGGAGCAGCTTCTTACACACAGAAAGCTCCTTTCATATTGACTCACAGTACGTTTGTTGCTGTTACGTTGGAGTGAGCCAGGCCAGCATACAAATGTGAATAAGAATGAGTTCAAATCTACAAGCAGCACACATCTACACATTATCGACTGTCTGGCGTGCTGGCACCTTATCGTACCCTCGCATTATAGACCACAACACAACAAATCTCTCCCTCACACATCAGCTGTTTCCCCGCAGCTACTGGGTGAAGGTTTCCACAATAAAAATTCAACAAGTGTTCAATATGCATTAAATCTGTTGTACATATACAGCAATACCACTCTGAGGAATGGACAAGGCTATTATTTTATTTATGATGGAGATGAAAGAGATGAGAAGTGCTGGATGCTCTTTGACAGACCGCAGTAATATTCAAGATACAAGGTAGTGGAGTAAGAAAGCTTAAAAATGATCAAAATTGTAGGGCAGCGACATGTAAAAAAAAAAAAAAAAACAATCAGTGCATCAAGTAAAAATGACTTTCATTTATTGCCGGCCTTGATCTCTCTGAATAGCAGATTTTTGTATAAATATATTACATTGGGGTTAAAAAAAAAAGGAAAAAAAGAAAAGGTGTCACAAATTCACAGTTTTTGAACTTGTGTTTTCAGTCTCTTGATTTTTATCAAACCAATGCAACCGAGCACAAAATTCAAACTAATGAAATTTAAAATATATTTATGGAAAGTACAACAGAGGCAGAAAACATTGGATTCTGCAAACTTTAGCTTTTTTTGCATGACAAAATCCTCAATAATTCTGTGGGAAGTAAGTTGTCATAATGTTGAAGGACTCCAAGATCAATCGGTCAAATTTGAGATGCATCAAATAGACCTGACATCAGAGGAACGATCTCTACAGTTCACATTTTTTTAATTTAATTGAACAATGACATTATAGTTACTTCTATAGTTACTTCCAGTGTGGCATTTTATTTAGTGAATCCCATTTTATTCAAATTCAAAAATGCTACCTATGACCATTCTGTACATTTTATTTACAGTTCAAGTTACTAATCAATATACCACTTCTGCTATCACCTGTCCTTCAGTCTGTTTCTTAGGTCTACATTTAGCATCAGTGGTCATGTACTGCCCTACAGTAGCTACAGACAAGAGCACTGACTTGGCTCAAACTTACATCAGTAGCTAGAGGACGTGCCTCAGGCAAACATCATCCAGCTACTCCTTATTCACTAACACTACCCACTGACTATGTATGTTTGTACACATTTCTCTGTTTAAATCTTAATGTTTCTGATGCTATGCAGATATGTCATTTTTAATGGTTATACAAATGTATTCATATGGGTTTACATTATCATGCAAGTGTGTTTCTGTGCATTTGTTATCCCGCCTAAGGCGAGTTGTGAAGTTACAGAGCGATGGCCAACATTTGCCAACATTAAGTGGGAGAATTAGTTAAGATAATGAGACTTAGCTCATAAAGAGAGCAAGAGATGTGCAAAAATGTGTGTGTAGATTTGTGGACACCCATTGTTGTCTAATAGCAACCATGCAGAAATGGTTTGCACATGAATGTGCAAAAAGGGAGCGGTGAAGTCACACAAAAAAGACAAGCGAGATGTAAAGACAGAGTGGAGGAAAAACATGTAGAAGTGGAGAAGTAGACAAAACATCAGAAATAGAAGGAGAAAAAAAAGAAAACAAGACATAAATTGGATGTGAAAGCATTCTAAAACATGGCCAATTTTTTCCTCTTTGGTCTCTTTTTTTTTTTTTTGGAGAAAATAAAGCTCACTTTTTCCCTGTGCATGGCAAGACCAAATCAATAGCACTCCCAGTGCACACCTATTATTTTTCAAAGGCTCCTGCGAGAAGGAAAAAAAGGGAGGAAAGGGAGGAGAAAGAGGAGGGTATTTGAGGATGAATGCGACTTCTGCTACACAGAAGAAGACACACCAGTTTGGTAAAATGAGTTTGACAAGTAAGAGGAGTCTCTGAGACAAAAGCTGCTCCTACAAAAGGAAATCAAACAGGCTGAAGAAGTGAACATTTAGGATTAAATTAGTTTTATCTATAAACCAAGACAGACTGACCTCCAGTTCCTAAGCAATACATGAAAAATCATTCATGCAAAGACAAGTTTTATCAAACAGTGCAGATGTATTGATGTTTTGGTCATCCAGTATTTTAGGTCGATGTTTGAAGTCTTTCTCCTTTATGAGCCCTAACTTATGGAGCTGCTTTGAAGCATTGGCCTGTTTGATGTGACTTACACCTCCAGCTTTAAGTCTTCTTTGTTCAAAGGTAGAGGCTTTTAACTCTATATGGTCCCCTTCCTTACACAAACACTAGGACTGATAGTCTCACTGATACCCATACATGAAAATAGTCCTCAAACAGAAATACCTGCATTAGTTCATTGATGTTTTTTTTTTTTTTACTCTTTCTGCTGTTTTTCCCAGTTTGTCTCCTCCTCTGTCTGAGCAGCAGTGGAGCCAGATCATAACCTAACAGATGGATCAAATCTTCAATGCCTTAGCAACAAAAACCTCCCAAGGAGCTGGGTCATGGCCCTCGCTTTAGCGATGGTCCCCGTCTATATTTGAGGCAGATGAGGGAGGCATGAAAACCATCACTGTCCAGGAAAGACCAGTGGATTTTTTTTTTTCAGCATTTTCACCTTTTCTACCTCCTTTTGAAATAGTTTTCTTTCTCTGATCGACAACATCAAATAACTATTTATATACCGCTAAGAATAAAGGGACACACACAGACATGTACAGTGGTGGCTCAGACGTTCACTTAATAATATTCCTGACATCTATGAACTCTATCACAAACCTTCTTAGAACAGCAAGTGATTTGTTTTCTCCCTTTTCTGCTTCTGCTACCCTCTCACTGCAATATGATGACATTTTTTTTTAGCACAATATGCAAGGGTATAAGTGGTGAATGAGTTCTCCACTTCCACTTAAATAGTGTTTATCTTACGATCCAAAGAAGTACGTGCTAAGAAGAGAATGGAGCAGTTATGTAATATCAGCCAAAGATGAGCTCCACCAATGAAAATTCTGATAGGAATCTTCTGCTTAGTAACATAATCCTCACAAACACAGAGAGGAGACTCAGGGTGAGGGAGGGGAGGGGGGTTGCAAAAAACTAAGGGATGCTGCAAGACAGAGAGAGAGAGAGAGAGAGAGAGAGAGAGAGAGAGAGAGAGAGAGAGAGAGAGAGAGAGAGAGAGAGAGAATAATTAATAAACGGTAAATATAATGGGACTAAATGAGGGAGACCCAAAAATTCATCAATGGGCAATAAGATGAGACAGTAGATTAACTTACAATACCGGGCAAATTATTTTAGTGCTATTGACTGCGGCTTTGAACAAATCCCATGTTTGATGCCAGCTTGTGATCTGTAGACCTTGAGCTCCAACAGGAGGCAGAAGGCTTCAACATCCACTTCTGCACCCACCTGTAGCTACATGCCATTGGTCTCCTGGGCAACAGGCGAGGAATAACAGCAGTGAGGTGTCAGGACAGTAACCAACAGTGTTGATTCAGCACATATAGATCTATGCAAATATACAGACAGTGCTATTTGTGTATGGCTTACACTGTCAAATATTTGCATATGAATTAAATCTATATTAGAATACTCCACCATAAACACAACCCATAGAGAAGAAGCAAAGCTGGAAATACTCAGACGCAGACCTGCACAGTCAAATGATCCCAGTCAGTATTTTATTTGTAAAGGAGATTGTTTAATGTATTCAATTTCCTTTTGTTGAAGGAATAATAATTAGGAATGAACTTGGATTCTCTGTTATGGAAATAGCGAGGGATTGTTTTCAGTTCTACCGTGGGAGCACATTCATTTTGTTCAGCTGAAGTAACCTATAACCTTAATAGCCAAACGTCCCAATCATGGGCTCTTTGCTATTAAGGCTTCAAGGATGATGGATTTGGCGTTTGCAAAAACTAAATAAAGAGACAACTCTTTAGAGTCTGGTGGTTTAGGGTGTGCATTACAGATAAACATTATCTTCATGGGATATTAAATGCTATAAAAATGGGGTGAAATTTTAAGTATATAATATCACCCTGTGTCTTACTCAACATAACGTTTTATTTTTCATTTCATATAATAATGGGGCCATTCCCAACAGTAACGTATTGCTATTTCTATCATACAGAATCACATGCCTACCCCGCAGTGCTTTCAATTCAGTTTGTTTCTTACACTCTAGCAACAAAACTATTACTTCAATTCATACCAAATTGGGATTATACATAGCCAGTAATCCAGAATAGATCTGATTATATGTTGGGAAGAGTAGGTCAAAGTTCAAATTTTTGTATACATGTTTAAAATCTTTTTTTTTTGCCCTATATACTTATAATGGGTGGAATTTCACATGGTTTGTAGCAGCAAAGTTATTGGTTGAATTAACACCAAATTGGTTATATGCACTGCAAGTGACCCAGAATAGATGTGTTAACATTTTGGGAAAAGTAGATCAAAGTTGTTGTTTTTTAACCCATTTATTTATAATGATTGACATTTCAAATGTCAAAAAAATACATACAGTTAGTTTCAATTTACTTCAGACTTGGTACATATATAGAGGTGATTGATAGGCTGACATAACTACATGCACAGACATGACGACATCAGCCAATATAAGCTACAATGTGTGTGAGGGGAAGGATTTTTGGTTCCTGGCACCAACACATGTTCAATAATGCTATTGGGTAATAAATAGGGACAGTTTTTTTCAGTTTTTTTTTTATTAAAATACCAGGTAAACCTGTTTTCCAGCTGGTTGTCAGTCACTAAATCAGAATGTGGTACCAGTATTAATATGACAGCACTTTTTTCATGTGACATCATGCCTTAGTGCTGTATTATCTGAGAGGAACGACTGCTTTCCAATCTTGTAAGAAGATGAAATGGAAGTGAAAAGGTGGTTCATGATTGGATAAATGGATGAATGAATGGATGTCACTGAACAGCTCAATCATAGCAACACTGCTGTCCGAAAAGGAAGCAGGCGTCATGCGTTACTGGGCAACCACAAGACTGATTTCACACTATGGAGAGGTGTAACGCCAGATGTTACACACTTCAGCGACACTTCATGCCATGTAATGCATGAGAGAAAAGAAGGATTTTTAGAGGAATGTATACGATTAGTGTAAGGACTGGTATTGAATTAAAATTTTCCTCAATATTATTATTGCTGTATCTGCATTTATTTACTCATTTTTCTTTTCCACTTATTTGCATATCATAAACAGGAAAAGAAAAAAAAAATACAAAAATCAATTCTTAAACAAGTAACATTATTGTGTAGGAGAGGATGAAATTGAAAAAAAAAAAATTTAACTATGCATATAACTGAAATAATAATCTTAATTAAAAAAACAATGGACATTAGCAATCATCAAATACAATCAACCTTACATTTTATTCATAAAATAAAGTCCTTTTTACATACTTTTTAAATAATGTCAAAGAACAATGTGATGGAAGTTCAGGTCATTGATCAGGTCAAAGATTTGATCCGCAATATTTTAGAGAATATTGCCTGACAGAACTTCGGCAGTAGAGAATGAAACTTTGCTTGAATATCATGGAGTAATAACAAAAGACAATGTAAAGACCTCCCACCGGACCTCCGTAATTGTGACTCTCTCCCTACTTTCTTAAACAAACTCACCTCCTCCAAATAGCATACTCTCCATAATCAAACTTTTCTTTTTCTTCGCTCTTTCCATTTATTCCATTTTATTTATTTATTTTTTCATCTGCTACAGCCACCTGTTTTTATCCATATGTTTTTGTTTTTATAGGTTTATCGCTTTATTGTCTGTTCCACATAAAACAACTGAAATTCTTCTTTGTCACGGCTTCTTACAACAAACACCCTCCGCACCAAAAACACATTGCCACAATTAATAGACATTAATAAAAATGAAATAAAATCACATAAAATATTTTAGGTGATTAGACCTGTTTATACACTGTTTTTATTCTGTTTGTTAAGCACTTTGAGATTTTTGAAAGGCGCTGATTACTAAAATGTATTATTATTATTATTATTATTGTCATTGTTATTGTTATTGTTATTATTATTATGCAGAACTTCTGCAAATGTACAACCTATCGCTTTAAAATAAATCTACATGTTGTACTGATACAAGGGGAAACATGATTTTTACTGTTGCATGATGGGGAACATTTGAACCCAACCTGCTGCTTGCTGAACTTTTAGTGTTCTCCATTATATAGTCACTCCTGACATTTTCTCCTCCTGCTGATCCCTTAACCCACTGCTCCGTTTGAGTAGTGGCAAAATGCCTCGTGCTGCCCTTTCTTCGCCCTTCCATTTTCATGCCCTCCTGTCTCTGTCCTTTCCTCTTTCTCCTTATCACATTCCCTCTCATCTATGACAGGACACAGGAGAGTAGCTTCCAGGTCCTGATCTGTATCTCCCTTGCCTTGCTTCTTCCTCTTCTCTCCCCTCCTTCCCTCCCTAAAGACTCAACCTCCCTGCCTCCTCCTATCTGCGCTCTCGTCTGTGCTCTGCGGCTCTTCGTCCATGTCAGAACAGAAACACACCCTGATCCCTATCTCTGCACTCTCTGTAGAATACACAACATGAGACACTCAGAAAGAAAGGGAATATTTTTTTTTTCTAAGTATAAGGGTGTGTATATTCCCTATGATATTAGTTTCTTGTCCCTATGGGGAAGAGAATGCATAAATCCTACATGATCTGAGAGCCGCTGATAGATAACACGCACATTTAGACACATACATTCAGTATCTATGTGTCTTAAGTAACGCAACCATGTATATGCATATTCAGTGGAACATTACACACAATATGACATTAGTTTGTAAGGAAGGTAGGAACTTATTGCAGATTTTTTGCGACATTTAAATCATTCATTGTCATGTAATAAAATATCTCATCTGAAATGTCTGTCGTTTTGGAGAAAATTGGTGGGTGTTTGTACAGTAACTGCAAAAAGTACTAGTAAAGCAAAACAAAAAAGCAGTAAAGATCATTACTGTGTTCTTACCTATGTCCATTTAGGACCTTGTCCCAATAGTTTACAGTCAATCCCTGTATTAGACTGAAACAGATTATGTAATTACCGTGTTTTCCACACTATAAGGTGCACTGAACGATAAGGCGCACTATCAATGAATGGTTTTTATTGAGGTTTTTCATATATAAGTCAAAGTGAAGTCAAAATCATGAGATAAAAAGCCAAAATTATCAGATAAAAAGTAAAAATTATGAGATAAAAAGTAAAAATTATGAGATAAAAGGCCAAAATTATGAGATAAAATGTCAAAATTATGAGATAAAAAGTCAAAATCATGAGATAAAAAGTCATATATAAGGACATGCATAAGGATATGCAACTGCACTGTGGTTTTTGGAGGACTAGGTAATATGCAGTAACAATAAATAACAATACTAATAAATTGTATATGAAGCAGGTTGAAGAACTTTTTACTTAAAACACTTAATTTCCTGCAGTGATTAACTAATGGAATTTATTTGTTTGTTTGTTTCTATTAGATGAGGACAGTGCATATTAATGAACACTCGGTCCAAATAAAAACATTATTTTGTGTAAATATGCCAGATTTAGCTGGGAGCTATTTTCTCTCTGTTGTCCTCATCATTTAAAAACAAACTAAACACACAAAGACAATACAATACACTCCTGTATAAACGTGTACTTCATACATTATTAATATGGTAAATGCAATAAGATACAATATAAAACTGCCAAAATAGTAACAGATGAGATGGAAATGAAATACTGAGCTGACATCACATCTGTTCACAGGTTTGATTAGATTTTTTAAAAAAAATGTTTTTACTTTTTTTAAATGAGGAAAAGGTGGTGATTTCATGAATAGGTGTTGGGAGATTATTCCTGACCTGTTTTAGTTCATTTTAACAGCACCTCATACTCCCCTCTACAGACAGATCTTGTATTCACATTATTGTATCTTGACTATTTATATTTTCAAGGATTGTACAGTGATGAACCAAACAGGGTTTTTTAAAGGGACCTTTATAAAGGAGCTCTACAGGTTTCAGTGCAGTTTTACGTACCTGCAAGTGACCAAAACTATGACTGGTTTTAGGTGATAATTTAATTTTAAAGGCATATCTTCATTCTTTATGGATTCACTTAAGAAACATTTTTTCTTTTTTAAAGTCAATTAGGTACAAAAGTGATCCTGCCTTCCCACACAGGTACAAAGCTGGGATAAGAACCAGAACCCCTGCAACTCACAAGGACTAAACCAGTGCTCGGGACCCCAAGTGGGGAATCCAAATGGGGTTACCTGAAATTTCTGGTATTGGAGAGGTGGGGGGAGATAGAGATAATTGCAGTACATAAAAGATATGACAAACTATGAAGTTGAAAATGAAGCACTATTTATTTGTGAAATGTTCAGTTCAGTGTGGTCCGTTTAAGAAGCTGCAGAGTTCTTTCTGAATTCAAAGTCTGACTCATTGTTTGTCAGACTGTACATATCCTGACCAAGGAAAATGAAATTCTCACTTTGTGCACTAATCTTTTCTGCTTCCATCCATAACAATATACATTATATAGACTAAATGTTGTCTAAAATTAATATTTATTTGCAACATTTGCATAATTAATTATTATATTATCAAAAAGAAAAAGTCTCAGTCTGGGGTTGACAGAAATCTGTGGTGTTAAAATGGGGTCACAAGCTAAAAAAAATGTTGGGAGTCACTGGACTGAACGATTCAAAAAATAAATGAATGAATGAATGAATGAACAAAAAAGCATGTGGGCTTTAATGGATGTAGAAAATTGTCATGTTGACAAATGGTGTTGTTTGCATTTGGGACTGTGTGCATATAAGAGCCTTTGCTCCCCTTGCTTCATCTTCACCTTTCCTTGCTCCACTGTTCATCTTATGTATGACTTGGTACCAAAAAAAACAAAAACCCACACATACACAGGTTCTCTGGATGCTGCAGTCCGATGCTTAGAAAAAAAAAAAAAACTGGCTAGTTGCCAGGGTGACATGACATCTCAGGGTTAGGAAACAAACAGCCCATAATATAATTGGAAACTGTACAACATGACAACACTGCATGACCTGCCCTGTTACCCTGGAGACCTTTATCTATCCCATCGTACTGCGCTGCACACACTCCTCTGTGGAAGGATGGAGGCGACTTGAGTGAAAGTATAGAGCAAAAGAAGCTCAGAAATGAAGAGAGATGAAAGAAAACTGTGACGTCGCTTGAAAACACCTTCATTTAAGAAAAACATAATTACACAATAATAGCAATTTTTGCTGATTAGGAAGAAAGTAATTATTCTACAAAACTGGAATGAGGGCAACGTGATGAAATTCCTTCAAACTAAATGTGTCACTTGTGAAATAGAAAGTCGACCGAAAAAAAAAAGTTTCACAGACTAAAGCCTACCGCCGACTATGCATGTGTGTGTGTGTGTGTGTGTGTGTGTGGTTTACACTAAACACCAAGGCTCTGCAGCTCTGTAGCTAGCTTGCATTTCTAGAAGGTTTAATCTCCAGACCTAATAAGGATCAATGTAAATGCAGAGTGATACTGTTCTTTCCAATGACAGGCCCTGCCACTGAGCTGAGAGGATCACCCAACACTCCTCCCACTATAACCAACATTCACACTTCCTCCAGCTGCACAGTCCAACAACTTTGTGTTTTTCCGTGTGTATAGTGAGCCAATACAGGGGGGAAGTATGAGCTTTACTTATGCAACAGCAACCACATTAGGTTCTCAACAGCCCTCATATCAGATTCTCTGTATCAGTGACATGTTTTTATACACCTACACGTAAAACAAGAGGAAAGCTGACACTGCATGCTAATGCAGCCCACAAAACAACACTAATAAAATCAGATTAGATCTCCGCTGTGAAAGGTAGGCAGATATTTCCAGCAATATTAAGACCACACGCTATAAATGGCAGACAGATTGTATCAGACTGTAAATATGACAGAGCACTGTTACGACTCAACAGTTCAGTACTAAATGTGTACTTCATATGTCGTGTTGTGTTTATATGTGCTCTCAGAAGTAGCGTAATATGAGAATAGGGCTCACAAAGGTAACAGACACACAAGTGTGCTTTGACAGTAAAATGTAGGGCTGGGTTTTCATAACTCAGGTCTTTGTACTCAGGTTGGCACTTACTGTAATGCTGCAGTATTTTTTGTACTTTTTCTTATGTTAAGCTGGAATAATAGAGTTATGACAGATTCTCTCCCGACACACAATAAAAGCACTCGGCTTTGAAGGATAATTCGGTCTGCTTCAAAAACTTTAAGATCTTGTTTAAAGTGACATCTTATTTGTTTCATAGATGAAAAAAATCTTGAGTCCTGATACGTACCTAACATACAGCTCTTTAACAATTAAAGCTGTCATTCCATGGTTATTTCATTAATATTACTGTGTTCTCCATTCTTATTGAATACATTGTGTGTTGCTTCTATTAAAAAACAATGTTGCTTTGTTTCAAGCTGTTTTTTCACGGTACAAAAATTACTTGAGGTTGAATAACAGAGTTCACTGGTCCATTACGCGGTGATAAGGCATCTCTGTTTGGCTCAGAATGCTTAAAGGAACACTCCCCTCTCCCCTCTCGCTGTGTCTGTATTTACCTTTACCAGAGTAGCACCCAACTAGGTTTCGTGCTGTTGCTTGTTCTGAAAATGTGCAGGGGGAAAAAAAAAACAAGGCTTTATTTCCACAGAGAGCACATGAACCAGTTTGATCCGCCATTTTTTCCCAGTTCATGCAGCAGATACTGTGACTCTGCTGCATCTTGTAGATGCTAATGCTAATGCTACTTCAGATTCGCTGCAATGGGGGGGGGGGTGCTAAAGTCCATCTGACGTCAGATGGACCGGCTTTTTCTGGGTCCCTCGTTCCTCTCATTGTTTTCTGCAGCCAGTGGAGGTGACAAACCACTGTCAAAGGCAACATGTGTTGGTAAGTCGGGGTGACCCATCAGATTCCAAAAGGGGCGTGGAAAAGTGTTTTTAAGTGTAATGGATTTGAACATTAAAAAAAAGAAAAAGAAAAGATACAGTAAAAAACAACAACACAAGCCTGTTCAAAAGGAGTGGGTGGAAGTTAACACCCTTTCTTACTATATCAACTTTTCTAACAAAAAAAAAGAAAAGAAAAGAAACAAAACACTACTATTTCTGACACACACACACACACATAAAATGAAAACCATACACAAGAATAAATACAGAAACAACAGCAACACTCAATAATAATAATAATAATAATAATAATAATAATAATAATAATAATAATAATGTAGTTGTAAAATGACTGTGGAGAATTTTGACAAACTGAGGCAAACATTATCCTATCAGTGAATCTCACATAACAAACTTTTCTTAAAGGGACAAATATTGATGCATTATTACCATATGCATTGCAAACATTTGATGCATGCAATATGTACTTTTTTTTCAGAAAAAAACCATATTACTTTGCTATCTGTACTAGGCAAACAGAGGAAAGATACCACAAAATGGAAAGTAGAAAATCTCTGAAGATATGTCACAATGTATTAGTATTGAATATATAGAAAATATTCAAATTGCATTATCATATCATACCTGCGACTTGTCCACCTTTAAAAGCAGAAAAAAAAAATTATTCATGATACTGTCCACACTAGATTGTGGAGATATCCTGTGTACTCATGCTGTTGCAACCACCCTTAATCCCCTGGGCGCCATTACTGATTTCACTATCGCACTCACCACTGTGACTAATATGAAGGGCTTGGCTGGAAATCACAGACGAGCACAAGGCATCATCACAGACATCTGCCTCCATAAGCCCTTTCTATCTACTAAACTGCCAACATAGCCTATTTAATATCTTATGTTGTGATCAGGGCTCATCAACACGGCACCAGATCACAGGGGAAGTTGGCTCTAAAAGTTCTTGATTCAAATATTGACCTGGAGTTTCTGGCACAATGCACCTCACTGCTCAAATGAACTGCAAAATAGATTGAATTTAAAGGCATTAAATCACCTTTAAAACAGCAAAGGCACCAAAAACTGGCTTTTTCATATCATGTCAATCATTTTGTTTAGGTTTGAATTAATTCCATATTGTTTTGCGTCCGAATATACTCATATTATTTGTTGTTGATTTTATTTTTTTTGTGCATGAATGTTTTGTCTGGGGCGAATAGTCTATTTACTTATTGATTTATTATGTTTTATTGTGTTTTTATCTTAGTATTTTTAGCTTTTATTGGGTTTTTATCTTATTATTTCTAACTTTTATTATGGTTATTTTTTTGTACAGCACTTTGGAACATCTGTGGTTATATAAATGTGCGCTCTATAAATAAAAAATGGATTTGAATTGGAATATTATAACATCAAAAATATCATATTTGATACATGGGCTTTGCAGCTTTGCATGCATGATCAGAGGAAAAAGAGAGAAGAAATAAACACTAAAGCAGTAGTACTTGCAAATATATTATTGATATATATGTTATTGTTGTGTGTGTGCTTAAGTTTGATTCATGTCCGGAGTCAGTAAAAGATGGGGTGTAGCATAGAAGTGAAGGGGACATTATTCTGTTGTGTCTGGCAATGCAGTATGATAAAGCCTTCATGGGAGGAGGTTAAAATGGCAACAGAAAAAAATATATTTTAAAGAACATTGCAAAGATACTGTACTTTTAGTTTTAGGAGTTTATCCAAAAGGTCACAAATACTAATAAATATGCATCTTTTACACACCAAAAGATACAATATTTTGGAAAAAGATCAGTAGGCTGAGTTTTACACACTGGGTGAAGCTAATGTTGTCAACTTTTTCCTTTAGAGACACATACAAAAAGGAAAGCAGAAGATATTTGAAAAGATACGGGAACCTTTTAAGGTGGAACAAACAACGGAATGTTTGGAGGAGGAACAAACATTCAGTTGTGTAAACCTTACAACATGGTTAATGACTTCAAACACCCAGAATGCTGTGTTAAATTGTGTGCAAATGTTTTTAAGTAAGAAGTTTGTGATGTGAATGTGTATGGTTTATTTGCAACACTGGTGATACTGCAGGTGCCTTTGTTCATGTTTCACAGTTCTTTATACTGTACTTCCTATAATAGGATAGTATATTAACAAGTGTATGTGTGTATATTCAAAATCAATAAATATATTATAAAAAAAAAACATGGGATGTACAGTACCTTTTTATGATGAATCAAACGTGTACAAATCAATGAATCCATCAGTAGCTGTTGGCAAAATCCAATACATTGTGTGATCTAAACATGTACCAGCTACTTGTCTTTCTACATGAATCAAACTGACATAAACATTGCTCCTTTCATATTGTACATGCTACTACTGCTACTACAAAGCGCAGCATAAACTAAAATTGTAAAAGGAAACTGCTATTAATCCAGATGAATAGGAGCCCTTTGACTTGATATCTACATTGAGGTAGGCCACACAGTTTCATACAACACTGGCTATTAATGCAACTCCTGTGACAAAAGCTCCATTTCCAGAGGTGCACGTGCTGTTGAAGCTGTTCTACACCATCTCTATAAACAATATCACATCCTTCGTGTCATGTTATTCAAAACATCTCTGCGTGCTTCAAGGATGGGATAGCATAACCTTGATATGCAGCAAACAAAAAGGCATTTTTTGAAAATTTCTGAAATGTTATTCATGACCTATTGTTTAAAGTGAAGGATTTGTATTATTATGAATGTGTATGTACATATTTTGTACTCTGATATCTGGTAAATCTTGACCTCAATGTGACATAAAGGAGTGATTTTTTTTTCTTTTTTTAAACATGGAATTATGTATTTTGTGTGTGAACTGAACTGTAAATGCTACAGTATGCTTTGGTCTGAATTCTTCATTAATTGAACTCCACAGGTCCATCTTCAACACTATTTGTGGTGCAGTGGTTAGCACTCGTGCCTCACAGCAAGAAGGACCCTGGTTTGAATCTCACACCAGATATTTCTGTGTGGAGTTTGCATGTTCTCCCTGTGTCTGCGTGGGTTTTCTCTGGGTACCACCATCCAAACACATGCACTGATAGGTTAATTGGTTAATCTAAATTGCCCATAGGTGTGAATGTGAGAGTGATTGTTTGTCTATATATATATATATATATATATATATATATATATATATATATATATATATATATATATATATATACATATACATATATATATGTATATATGTTCAGCCCTGAGATGAACTGGAGACTCATACAGAGTGTACCCCGCCTTCGCCCATTGTATAAAACTGGAACACAAAGCGATCACATATTAAATTGAAAACAATGGATAGTGCGTTAGTAAAATCAGTATAGTTTGGAGAATTTTGTTTCCTGATATTGTTGTTTAATGCCAAGGGGAGAAAAAAAGTGTTTAATGTGTTGAATTTTTTTATTTATTTATTTTTTTACTACAGTCTGGTATAGAACTTCAAACTTGTATCACTACACATGGTAACTACACGGGTGTGAAGTCGTTTTCAAGTTTTTAGTTTCATACTTCATGTGTTATGTGATATAAACAGGTGTTAACTTCACGCCCGGCACTGGGTAAATGTGCTCTCAGCATGACTTTGTCCCAATCCATTAAACCAAGCGCCACTTCAGCTTAACTGCCCTCGGAAGAACCTGGCCTCAATAATGTATACAGCCATACAAGCCTCTATTACTCACAATTAATAATACATGGCCTGCCTTCCTAGCTATCCCCCACTCGCTCTTCCTCCGCTCTCCCTTGTCTACCTGTTAACAGTGATGGGCCGGACCATCTGGCACAGGAGGAGAGGAGAGGCCGCAGGGTGGGGGGTGGAGAACAGGGGGAGTGGTGGAGTTCACAGAAAGTGTGGTGTAGTAGCAGTACACGCAACTTTGTTTCGAAAGAAAAACAATGTCTTCAAACTATTTCAAGAAAAGACGATGTGGTGACCTTTTCGTGATATCAATAGTCGACAACGTTGGTATCCTTCTTACAAATGAGCACATGAGAGAAATTTAATTTGGACATGTAGTTATTCTGGGACTGTGGGCGTATTAACTCTGTGTGTGTGTGTGTGTGTGTGTGTGTGTGTGTGGATGAATGTGTATCTAAACCACACTAACTGTTGAGAAGGTCAGCCATCACATTTTATCAGCTTTACTTGCGCTTCTGCCCATTTCAGTGAAAGACTCGCTGTGCTATAATGATATTATCAAGTCCTATGTTCTCTCGCCAGCTTACTATTACTGCATCTCTTCATCCACTGTGTAACTGTGTTTGTCTGTGTCCAAGGGCCATATGGAGGTTTGGGAGCCGCTCTGTGAGTCTGTCAAGATAACAAGTTGTAGTCCCTTATGACAAGCTGTACACCATCTTTGGTGGAGAGTCTGGGAAATTATATATATATATACATATAAACAGTCCAGCAGAATATTGAAAGAACACCATGTGTCAGCTGATCATGATCAGGTTTTAACACCCCTTTTTTTTGTCCTGTCAGACACCCTTTTAGGGCGGTGGTTAGCACTCATGCCTCACAGCAAGAAGGACCCTGGTTCAATTCCAACACCAGACCTTTCTGTGTGGAGTTTGCATGTTCTGCTCCTGTCTGCATGGATTTTCTCCAGTTTCCTCCCACCATCCAAACACATGCACTGATAGGTTAATTAGTTAATCTAAATTGTCCATAGGTGTGAATGTGAGAGTGATTGTTTGTCTATATATGTTCAGCCCTGAGATGAACTGGAGACTCATACAGGGTGTACCCCGCCTTCACCCATTGGAGCTGGATTAGGCCCCCAGTGACCCCCACGGCCCTAGTGAGAATAAAGCAGGTCTTAAGGTTAGCTTGTGCTATGCAAACTGCTAGAAAATTGTCAGAAAAAAAAAAAATTAAGTATAATGTCCCAAACCACTTCACCAGAGTTAAATGTTATAATTGTACATTATTGCAAATTGATTCATATAATGCCAATGTTGCTGTTGTGTGTCTCTGTAAACCATAATATGTATAATGTCAAAGTAAACAGATTAAATCTGAATCTCCATCTCTTCTGTTTCTCCTCAATAGGCTGCGCTGGATGGTAGATATACAAAATTCATGACCTTACAGCATCATAAATCTGGTTTAGTTTAAATAATAATGCATAGATATAAAATGTATTCTGCTTCACAATATGGGAAGGATTTCTGCTTCAGAAACACTAAGATTATGTTAATGTTTTGCAGAAATGTGCAATGGGTGCACTTTATTGTGGTGGCTGGCTGTGCTCACTCACAAAAACAACATATGAATTTATTTACCACATTTTCACGTGTGATTACATTCATGAGATCAGAAGTGGCTTCCATAGAATTCATGTGGCTTTGGAAGACTTTCATGGTGTCACCTGTGAAGCCCATCATCATGTGGTATGTGGGAAACATTTTATAGGATGAGAATTTATTGTAAAAATCCCATCGTTCCCATGTGCATTGACTGTAAATGGTGAATGGTCTGCACTTATATGATGCTTTTCCAACTTTATGGTGCTCAAAGTGGTTTACATAGTGCACATATTCACATACACACACATACACACACACCAGTAGGTAGCTGCAACCATGCAAGGTGCTGCCAGACCTACTGGGTGTCTTGCCCAAGGCCAGGTGGAGCCGAAATTCGAACCGCCAACCCTTTAGCCACAGGATGACCTGCTCTACGAACTGAGCCACAGCCGACTGTGAACCCATGTGTCATTGCACATATAAAATATATTCTATATATATTAAGTATGTAGTTTAAGTATATTATTTACTCAGGGGCCTGTTTTATACACATATGTGTCGATAAGTTTACATGCACATGGGATAGTCTTGAATATTTCAACATGACAATGAATGACCCAAAACATAAGGCCAAGTCATTAGCCATTAGCTACAGCAGAAACAAGTGAAGGTGAAACAGTGTCCATCTCAGTCTCCTGACCTCAGGATCACATCAGTACCACCAGTTTGGGGAGATGTCAAACATGCAGTTCATGCAAGAAAACCTCAAAATTCGAAAGGAACCGATGATATTTTGCAGCTTTACCGTCTGAGAAAGTAGTGTCTGATCCACAACTACAAAAGACTTCCATCTGTCATTGATATTAAAGGGGAAAATACAGAGGATAAAAACTAGGGTATGTAAACTTATGATCACAACTGTACATATTATTCTGACAAATATATGTTTAATAAAAGTATAAAAAGAACATACAGTATCTCAGGATGTTTGTTATTTGTTTTATGTGAGAAAATATATTCAATTGTAGTAACAAAAACAGAGAAAAGATCACATATCAAAACATCACACTGAAAAACTCAGACCTGGTAAATGTTTATTACCAACAGCCTGAGCCATTTCCTCTTCATCAAACTTGTCTATGTTTCTGTCATTTCATTCATCTATTCATCATTTCATTCTATTTAGAACCTTCTGAAGTCATGTTGAAGTTTCATAGAGATAAAAAAAACTATGCAATGTCCGCGGGGAGGTAAATGGAAAGACAGATAGGAGCTAGTTAGGGATGATGGATTCAGCATCGATTTGTGTGATTGTGAAAGTGTGTGTGTGTGGGGGGGGCAAAAACAAGGAGTTGAGGAATGGAGTCCAAAAAGAGAAAGAGACTACGAGTTCCCTAAAGTGGTGGATAGAACAGACAGAGAGTACAGTAACACACACACACACACACACACACACAGTAACTGAAGCAGTCACTCAAGCAGCACTCTGGGAAATGAAGGTGCCGATTCTCAGAACAGGGTGACCTTCTCCCACCATGCATTGCTCTCCGAAGTGAGAATGTGACATTCGCTTTGATGATGACGATGTCGCTCCTGTTGCAGCTTTTGTTATTGCTGCACTGACACTTCATGAAAACATATTCTACTTGCTATTTTATCAGATTCCTTTTGAGCCAAAATGTACTGCATATCTAAATAAATTTAAGATTGTGATCAAACAGCTTCTGTTTTTGCGTGTGTGCAAAACAGAAAAGGAAGTGTTTTTTTTTTTTTTTAACTCTCGACTAAAAAAAAAAGTGTATTTTTCTCATTTCAAGTCAAAATAATTTGTCACTAATGTAAAGCGCTTTGAGTGGCCAAAAAAATCGCTAATCCATTATTATTATTATTATTATTATTATTAAATATCTCATCACCCTTAAAATAAGAAATAATCACCTACATAGTAACTTTTCAGTGAGATATAAGAACTTATTTTTAAACAATAGGTGTGGAAAATCTTATTTCAAGAAATCTACCAAGAAAAAATGTCACTATAAACATAAGATTTTCCTAATCTATTGTCAAAAAAGAAGTTGTATTTATTATTTTTATTTCATTTAGATTTCACTGAAAAGTTACTCTTTGGGTGATAATGAGATTAGATATTTTGACTAGAAATGAGGAAAAATACACTTGGTGAGGTTGACATTTTTTTTTCTAGTGTTGTGCTGCTTGTGTGGGTTCAACAGAGGCAAAAAGGATGAGGCTAAGAGGAGAGTCAGAAATGCCAATGTCTACACTCCACAGCATCCCCCTGACAGTTGTAAAGAAGATACAAGTGGACATCTAATAATGCAAATGCCAAGGGTTCACTGGCCTTTAGAGCCTAAGGGTATGCTGTCTGTTACAGCGTATTTTTACACAAAAGACACAGTAAAAACAAAAAAACAAAAAAAACACACACAAAACAAACACCGATCATTATGTTTTTGCTGCACACGGATATTGTACCAATACCTCTTTTGCTGACACACTTCTTTTTTTCTTTTTTTTTTCATCCTGCAGCTAAACTAGCACAATATTGCCCTCTACAAGTTCCCCTTTCACCATTTCCAGTTTCTCTGGTGTGCTTGATTCACCTCTGCTAATGGATAACGGAAGACAAATTACAGCCCTGAGGTGAGAGTGCGTGCGTGCGCAGCGTTCATGTGTTCATGCATGTGTTCTAGTCAAATGTGTGAGTGTGTGAGTGACTTTGCCACTTAAGAGTATGTGAAAGACAAGGTGACGATTTCCACAAAAATCCTTCTGGGCTCAGTGACTATGTGTGTACAGATGTGAACAGTGTGAAATCGCAGACAGCTGTGGTACGTGACAGAAAAGGTGGAGAAAGACGCTGTTACTCCCTCATATCATTGTTGTTGTCTCTACACTGGGTAAAGGGAGCGCACTCCACAGACTTATCACCAGTTCATCACAGGACTAATGTACACGGACAGGCAATAATTCACCCTCACAATTATGGGTAATTTTGGTGTGACCAACTAAAGCTATTAGGGTTTGAGGAAACTGGAGCACCCAGAGAGAACCTGTGCACGAGCAGAACGTGCAAATGACTAGAGTCAAGACCAGAGGTGGGAAGTAACTAAGTAAAAGTACTTCATTACTGTATTTAAGAACATTTTTTTAGGTGTCTGTACTTTACTTGAGTATTTATTTTTCTGGAAACTTTTTACTTTTACTTCCTACATTTTTGGATACATACATGTACATTTTACTCTTTACATTGATATAAATATCTGCACTTTATACTCTTTATATTTATATAAATACCTGCACTTTATACTCTACATTTATATAAATATCTGTACTTTATACTCTTTACATTTATATAAATATTTGTACCTTATACTCTTTAAATTTTATCAATACCTGCACTTATACTCTTTATATTTATATAAATACCTGTATTTTATACTCTTTAGATTCTCAGAATAGACATGTTACTTTGTCAAACTAAACAGCGTGAAAAAGAAGTCCCTTCAGGGGAAAAAAATCAGTGGAAATTGTGAGTTTCTATATCATAATTATGACATTTAGCTCATTACTTCAATTATTTCTCTCATAATTGTGCATTTCATCTTATATATGTATGACTGTATCTTACAATTTTGACTTTTTATCTTTTATCTATTTTATCTTATGCATTTTTTTTTAATCTTGCATATGACCTTTTTATGTCATAATGATGATGTTTTATCTAAATGGTAACAGATTATCTACATAGTAAATCACTTTTAAAGGCTTTATTTTTTGGATACTTTTGAAACTTTCCTGTTTTTTCCTGGTTAAAAAAGTATTATTTCATCCATGGCAAAGAAATGCAGTTTTACTTTTAACTTTATTACAATTAAGAAGTTGTACTTTTTTTTCACCTTTACTTCAGTAAAGGAGTTGAATCAGTACTTCTACTTTTACCATAGTATTTTTTCACACAAGTAGCTGTACTTCTACTTACAGTAAGTACAGAATGTGAGTACACAGACCTGCTGCGGAAATGCATTGGAATGTATCTAAAGAGCCATGCAATGATACAAAAGGAATTTGAACTCTTTACAAAAAGACTGCACTTTTTTAGATAATAAAAATAATAGAAAAAATTATTAGACCATCAAATCAGTTGTGAAATCAAGTAGTAAACTCCGGCGTGTATCGTGTGACTGAAGCAGACAGAAAAAACAAAAAAACATGGAATGTCTCAACGCACTCTTTTTGTTAAAACAAATGTAAGAACTGAAGTGAATGTTGATGAGTTATTGTGGTTTTTATCATAATTTTCCAAACATATGTACCTTTAGTTCTGCCAGGAAAGAAATGAAAGAAAATGAGGGGTGGTCTAAAAACTTTTTTTCCATGACTACATAATAAAAAAAAATACCAGCATCTACTCTGCATACATGTGCACATTCAGTCATTTATGTATCAGGGGTAAACGGAGCTGTCTATTACTTTAGCAGTCCTCCGGCTCACCTGTCAGCTCAGCATAAAGGCTAGAAGAGAGAAGGGAAAACAAAGACAAAGAGAAAATGCCTGTGTGTACGTGTGTATATGTGTGTATTTAGGTCTGTGTGTGTTTGTAAAGGGATGTCCTGTGGAGAACTCCAGACACAACAGGCTTTTCCCTGCAGGACTGTGTCTTAGCGTGACAGCCTGATTAACATCACACCTACAAGTTTTCACATACACACACATGCACAAATCTATCACAAATCACACATCAGGAGTTTCATCTCGGGGGAACATTATCACAGGTGCACACACATGCATGCACACAGTCTCACAGCAAAGCATTCAAGCTTATCTCCCACCTGTTTAGCATTTGCAGATATGTGCCACTGTGCATGCGACATCATATCAGTATCAAGCAACACAAAGGAAAGCTTTTTTTTTTTTTTTTTTTTTTTTTTGGCAAAAGTTTTAGGTTCAAAGACACCGCATTAATGCACAAACTGTGTCAACACCGTTAGTCCAGTTGCAATTACTGGTGACGACGGTGTATTAGTCAAAATGTAAATATCACTCCCAGTGCTTCAATCATATCTATGCAACCATCAAAGACTCACTGGCATTTAGCCAAATCTTTTCCTTAAAACCCTAGAGGAAGGGGTCAAGCAAGGCAAGTTCTCCCCCTTCTTTAGACTATCCCCCCCTTTGCCTTTGCAGAGCTCACAGAGTTGCAACAGAGATAGAGCTTGACATTTTGCTATGAATGAAGGAGGAGAACGTGGAATGAAAAAAAAAGGAGAAGGGATTAAGCATAGAGAGTTAGAGATCTGAGGAGAGAATGGATCAATACACAGGGTCTAATAAAGGGAGGATTTATTGGCACTTGGCA
Source organism: Siphamia tubifer (assembly GCA_020466265.1). Taxonomy (NCBI): domain Eukaryota; kingdom Metazoa; phylum Chordata; class Actinopteri; order Kurtiformes; family Apogonidae; genus Siphamia; species Siphamia tubifer. Next base: position 12,881,623 of record CM035788.1, read on the forward strand.
ATAATGTGAAGCGTTGTCAATAAAGCTCAGGAATTGTCTTAAAATAGAGAAGGAAGTGAAAGCAAGTGGAATGGAGCGTCCATGCTTCTTTCAGCACCATGGAGAGCTCTGGGAGTCAGCCTATGCAAACAGCACTGGGACAGCGCCTTTAAGTCTATGAGTGACCTTTCACCCGCTTTCAGTTTGACCCACTCCCTCAAATCCCTGCTCAGGGAATGAGGGAATGGGACCATGTAACCTTTCATCTGTTAGTTTTACATTTTTACAACTTTGACCTCCATTCTCATTTATATTCTTGTACATCCAAGCAAGTTTCAGACTGCGACGACAGTAGTGCTATGAGCTGGCACGAATCTGGAAAAGAGATGGACTTTAAGATACAGGGGTTACCATTCAATATAAGGTTTACCATTTTATTACTGTCTGTGGAAACTGTGTTCATCACCCTATTCTTTGTGCTCATTCTCAGCATGTCTACAGGCTCTTATCACTGTTTCTTCTGTTTTATCTTTGTACATACAGTTGAAAAATCCCCCCCAAAATACTTCCCAGAGTGTCTTGCTGTACATATTGGTGGTTCTCAGAGCTTGGGGAAATCTAAATCCACTTTAAAGGATTAAGAAAATAATAAGCATGGTAAACATGATTGCCCCTCTTATTATGTAACCACGTACGCTACCATCTTGGCCACTTAATTACAAGGACTGGTTAAATAAATGCACAAACAAAGAAACAAACAGGTGGGATATAGCAGGAAATACAGACCATCAAATAAACTAAATCAAACACCATCTGCCACAAATCTCTACATATCAACTATTAAAAAAAAAAAAAAAAATTCAATACAGTATTTTTGAAAATCCTTGCAAAATATGATACTGTCATGCTCAAAAGTCTTCTTAAAGCACAATAAAACAAAAACTATTTCTGCTCAAACTAGGGTACTGGTAATAAAAGGAAACAGCATTGTGTCCCTAGTCAGTTGATTGCTTCATATCACCTGAATACACCTGATATTTCATGTTAACTTCAATTCAAGTATGATATTTCTGCTGGGTTTTTATTCAAATTAAATACAGGAAACTAAAATGAATTAAAAAAGGAACTGTGGACTCCCACAAGGATAAGGAATAAGGAAAAACACACACACAAAACACACATGCTATCGTCAGCTAAAGTTCTTAGTCTATTGTCAGCATAGTAGGAATCAGTCGAGTCCATCTGAAATAGCACAGGTGCACACACACACACACACATACACACACACACACACAGCAGAGCAGTAAATGCTTAAATTACTTAGTACTCAACATGAGTGTGTGACTTTGGCTACGCATGGGTTAACATAATGAAAATTCTCAACTGTAAATTTACCAAAGAGACTAACAGGAAGTTACACAGCTGTCCCTTCTCCACCTCTGATGGAATCCATAGGATAACCTGACTTTTCCACAACTTCCTCCTCCTCCCTCCTCCTCCCTCCCACCTCCTCTGTTCTGTGCCCTGGCTCTCATAGCTCCCCTGTTCCCTCCATCTCTCTCTGTCAGCTCATTAAGCTTGACTTATCTCGCAGTGCAAAGCGGAAATTAAATCCTGGGCCCTGAACCCCCTCCTTCCCCTCTGCCCCTCGTTTTCTTGTTCCTCACCCCTCCCACCTTACCCCTGTAACCAAGTCAATGGAGGTAAATTATTCTTTTTCTTGTGCGTGTGCTGCTCTGTTTGCTCCTTAATAGGAATCACACTGCCTGGATGCGTTTTTTGGGGACTTTGCATGCGGTTGTACTTTTGAACTAAAGGGCATATTAGGACCACTGGTGTGTTAATCACTGGGGAAAAACACTTACAGAATATTTTCTGGCTTAATGAGATAAAGCTACTCTCAGCTAATGATCGATGTAATAGTTTTGAAAGCACAATTCTCCTCTTTTGCATCTGTTTTATTCACCTCACCCTTCTCTGTTTTGCCACTGACCACATTTTCTTTCCTCATCACTCTGTTTTAACTCCAAAGTAAAAGTTAACATAAGAATTAGAAGCGTAATCAGGGTCTTCTTAAGTAGTCAAACCATACTGCAAAAGGAATCACAGCAGATTAAGGAACTGTATTTGGCAGCATTAACATAAAAACATGCTATAAGCTGTGCTAATTCAACTTCCCTGGAAGTAAAGGGAAGTTTTCTTCCCTCCGACAACACCCTCATGGTCTGTGACACCAACATACATGCGCACACGCCAGTAAAAAACAACTAATCTAGACCCATCTCCACCCAGTCTGTCCTCTAGCTCATTCATCTGACAAGCTTAAGGTGTAGTTAAGCAGTTAGCTTCGCCTTGTCCTGGTACTCTGCTCAGCGGTGACGCATACTGCAGAGTGCTGGTGATTCGTCAGCAGCCAATAGGATTAGCAACGCGTGGTGTTGCATTGTGGGTACTCTCACACCCAGGAGGTATGCTCACTCAGTAAGGGAGACGCTCCTATTTGTATTTAGAGACAATGAAGGGATAACTCACAAGAACATGACAGGGGAAAAAAAAGACAGGAATGAAGAGTGCGATCTGCATCTGCTAATCCATTCACTGGTAGTCACAGATTACGCCGCCATGAAAGGGAAACATTAGCAACGGGATAGATATATGATGTCAGAACCCACAACATATGTTTCATCTATTGTGCGACTACGGTCTAAATCTAGCTTTACATACAAACAACCTTCAAAAACATTACACATATAAACAGAGTACAATAGCTCACACCAGTCAAAACACATGAAGACTGTCCATGTCTTCCATTATTACTGTGTATGGTGCTCACATTTACTTTAGCACGTGTTGTTTCTGACATTTCCCTCACTATTTGTCACATCTACTTCTCGATAAATACAGAATGTGATGTCAAAATAACAGGAGTTGCTTAAAAGCATTAAATCAAAAACAAAATTATTTTAACTTTTCAACTTCAGTCACCGAATAATTTGTTTCAGTAAATGTCGTGTTCGTCAAAGTATTATTATTTCTTTTTTTTTACCTTAACAAGTAAAAAAAATACATGCACGAGAAACAATTTGTCAAAATTGTTGCATGCTCCTTCACTTAATTCAGGAAGTTGAATATCTGATGAGCCAAAATACAAAATTCAGTGTTGTTTTTCCTGGGTACCACAGAAGCATTTCTGATATTTCTGTGGATACTTGATTCATTGGTAATTTGCATGCCTTTGACTCAGACTTTAACATATAATTCATCCAAATATATGCAAACAGACCAGGTATTCTGGGAATCTTTTTATTATTATTTAAATTAAATTATTTACTTAAACTTGACTCATTTCTATTTTTGATAGCAGCCTTAGTTTGAGGAATACAAATCTGACTTTTATTTAACACAAAAATAGAAACATATGCATCAGTGTGAGGATTTGACCTTTATTTATTTTACTAACTATAGTTCCTGATAAAACAACATCCATTTCATGTCTGTGGTCATTTCTATTGGTAGCGTAATACATACTGAAGTGGATAATGGGCTCATTAATTAAGTGTATGCCTTGTGATACTTATGGATTTAACTGGCAGGCAAACAGTGCCATGCATACACCATCAGAATAAACACACTCCGCGCTCATCCTGAGATCAAACAGCCTGCAGATCTCTGAGAAGCCAAGGAGCAGAGAGGAGAGACACTTTCGCCTGCAGTGAACAAGAAGCACCCACTGTGGACCACACACACAGCAGACACAAACAGATCCACACACATGTGCAAGAGTCAGACAGACAAGAACATGGGATGCATTATAATATGGCTTTTATCAAAAAAAAAAATAAAAAAAGCATGGATGTACATATGAGCAAAAAGACACACATTATCACAGTATGTTTACAAGACACACAGATGAACAAATCAAGACAAACAAACAAACAGCAGATTCACATAATGGCTGCCACAGAAACGGCAGACCATACAGTCGCTCTCTCTCGCTCTCTCTCTCTCTCTCCCCTTCTCTCTCTCTCTCTCTGGGGAAAGCACAAATAGATAGAATGAAGGATTTAGAGTGAAGGAGTGAAACAGTGTGTGTGGGTGAGTGCCAACACTCAACAGAAAGCAAAAAAAAAGGAAAAGAAAACACATCAGAACATGTCTGAGTGGATTATAACTATACCACGTCATTGGGGAATGTAGCTGGAGGAAGCAAGGGAGAGAAAGAAGGAAGGAAAAGCAAGGAGAAAATCTGAAACTAGGAGCAGTCAAAGGAAGTGAAGGGCTGGATGAGAGTGGCTGACTGGGCTGTCATACCTTTCAAGCGTTTATCACTTTGAATAAATACCTGCACATGGGAACATACAGTACACAAACATCCACAGATAAAGCCTCAGACTATTAATTCTGTCACTCTCTGTCTAACTGCCCCTCCCTGCCAACACATACGCCATGCACACAAACTGCAGCAACGTTAATCTCGCTTTCTGAGTTATATCCTACACCCTCCACCACCACCCCCACCGCCCTCTGTTCCAGCGAATGCCCCCCTTTTTGTAAAAATCTGCCTCTGCAGAGAGCGCCTTCAAAGCCTGGTAATCTGTCTGGGGAAGCAGGAATGAGTGAGAAGGGGGAGAACAGCTCTGGATTAGATCCCCTCTCATTTTTTCCTATAATAAACCCCCTTTTTCATTCCTTCATTTGCCTCAGCTCTGGCCCCACATTTACTACAGGAGGATGTGACTCATTTTGCAGCAAACTAACCTTTCATCATTGACTCAAAGGAGCCAGCTTAAACATAGGATGTAGGAGTGAGGTATATATATATATATATATATATATATATATATATATATCGTCAGCTTCATACCATAATTGCCTAAGTAATTTTTTTGTGTTTTCGGAAAACGAGAAAAAACACATTTTCTAAAAGTCACATCCATATTTTTTATTGATTTTTTTCACAGAACATTCAAGTCGATGAAAAGAAAAGTATGAAAAAAGAATAAAACCCAACATCATTTTTTTTATGAGGTATATATATATATATATATATATATATATATATATATATATATATATATATATATGCATTTACAGCCCAAAACAAAAAGATGATGTCATGAACTGTAAATGCAGCACCCTCACAATGCAGAGGATTTATTCTTCTTTTCTAGAATGACATTTTATAGAAATATTCATTATGGTTCAGCTCTATCAAACGCTGATTTGTAACATTTCCAGGCCATTTCCAATATGGCTAAAACTCCTTTTGTGCTTGTTCCTGAGTATTAATATGAAATCTGCTTCTCTATCCTAAAGCACTGTTGATGGAAAAATACATAAGCCCATTAAGCGAGATCATAAAGTGATTATGGAATGTTTAAGTTCGGGACAAAAGCGTCTTTAAAAGCCCCACACAGGCAATCACAGGAAAGGCATTATGGAATAGAGGTGTAGCTTAAAAGATTACTCTTAGAGGCCTTTTAAATTAGTTTCCCTAATAATGTGCAGGGGGCTAAAGGGGGTGTCCAAACACAACATTTAAGTTCCAAAAAGTTCAAGCCCAGGAGGGAAAAGTGTACTGCAAATATTCTGGACCAATGACTGTAAACTCTGGAGCTGCTATGAAAAAAAAAGGCAATGGGGGGGGGGGCAATGAATGAGATTAAAGCATGATGTGTGGTCAGGAGAGATATCTTTCTCAAGAACTCAACAGACAGAAAAGAGGATAGGATGAAGGGGGAGGCCAGGGTCGGGGGAGGGGAAAATAAGGCCAATGAGGAAAAATAAACAAGTCAAGTCTACCTGCGGGTTATCTATTTTGAACACTACGCATGGATATTCAAATATTGGAATAATATAACGCATATCATTTTGGAATAACAGTACACAAGGTGGTGTAAATTGGTAATTAAATAATAACTTAATGTTTTGCTAATGATAGAACCACCATAAATTAAAAGTTTTGATAATAATACTATAACTTAGTTAAACTTAAGTGCTACTTTTTCTTCTGTCTCTTTGAATGAATGTACTGTATATATGAATGTATATACTATAATGCGTTTCAACGCTTCAAGTTACGCACAACAATGTATTTGATGTGTAATACTGAGACACGTGGGTGGGGATAAACATTAAACATTGTATAAGAGAGTATGAAAAAAATGGTTTGCTAATATGATAATGAAAATGTAAAATCATTAGAATGTGTTGTAGGTGGAGGTCTCGTATACACCCGTCTGAAGTTTCTTGCCTCTTCACGGCAGAGACTCTTCTATGACCTCTGTGATTGTATGCTGTAGTATGCCGAAATGAAGAAATAAAATCAAATTAAAGGTGACTATAAATAAAGATTTTCATAATGTAGATTAATTCAGCTCTGCGTGAGCTCTTGCGTTTGCTATTAATAAATTCTGTCTTGTATTGCTAATGTTCAAATTCATCATTTTTAAACATATGCTACAGTATGGAGAGATCACAGAACTTCCTCTTTATAATCTATACTATGATGCAAAAGAGTTTGTGCAGTGGAATGACTGATGCAGGCTGGTTTATTTATTTATTTATTTATTTTTATGACCGGATAACGTTGATGTGATCAACCATCGGTCAAACAGTCGTCAGTTAACATCCCTACAGTAGCACAAATACATACATACATACAGTACAACCTTGAATGCAACACAAAATGTATATAAAATAATAACACAAAGTGAATAACAGCAATCAACAACAAAAACTCAGTCACATAAAACTCTGTGAATAAGAATCCTTCTTCGATTAAAACCATTTTCTGTTCCGCATTTCGTGATTTTATACAAGAGCAGCCAGTGTTTCTTAATTAATTCTCTGATTAGTTTAGTCAATATGTCCAATATGGAGTAATGTGTAACGTAATGTAATGTTTTTGTCGTAGTATCTCAAACTGGAGACATTTTAAAACTCATTCATCAACACAAAAATGGGCTGCACATCCATCCAATATTCACAAACACACAAAACACACCACGGATATGGACATACTGTAAGACGGAAGGAACGGAGAGAAAGTGTGCAGCGTGGAGATGTGCTCGAGGGACAGATAAGTGCAGAAGGTTGTGAAGAAAATGTCTGTGATCATTAACACACACGTGCAAAACTGTCTTCTACTACTGAGTCTCATCGCTTTCTCGTCACTTTACATCTTTACAGTTGCTTTTATAGTTTAAGTTGCTGTTATTATTGTCGCTGCTGATTTGCCTAACAAGGACCTGGGATAGACATGAACCTCCTGACAGACAGAACAACAAACAGGACATTTGCATATTGTTTGTACGGCCAGGAATTTGATTTTAGCATCAGAAACACAAAGAAACGCAGGCGTTAAAATAGAGAAGAGGAGATTGGTTTGATGGAAAATGTCTACCCATGAACAATATGTGCCTATCTTTGGGGAGGGGGCTGCGTTTGGGTGTAGCTGTCAAGTCAAGCCCCTTGCTGTGTGCTTTGCATACGCAAGCAGGTGGTCCTGTGCACACATCAATATATCCTGTCTAATTGAATTGAATTGGAGAAGAAATCCTGCCGCTCTACATCCATCTTCAACCCCCCCCCCCCACACACACACACACACACACACACACACACACACACACACAATAAAAACAAATATATATATGCACACACATAAGACAAAAAAATGGATACATGCAATTATAAATGAGGAAACAATGCACACACACACACACACACACACACACACACACACACACACACACTATGCCCTCCAGACCTGTCATTCTAAGGTAATTACCTGGCCTCACTAACTGACAGGGTTACAGCAGCTACAGACCCAAGGCATTGGTAGTCGTTAACCCTATATTTGCACCACACACACATACACACACACACACACACACTTGTTTCCGTGTCTCATGAGGACCAAGTTTGTAATCAAGTAGCCATTGGGTAGTGACTGTAAACACATTTAAAATAAAATGAAATAAATAATAATAATAATGATTAAACAAAATTGAAAATGAAATTTTAAAAAACTACAGAATAAAATGTATTGAATAAATAACAACTGTCATTTAAAAAAAATAATAATAATAATAATGATAATAATAATAATAATAATGTTTTTTTAACAATTCTAAATAAAAACTGAAAAATAAATAAGACAAATAAATAAGAAAAAAAATCTAAATAAATACTTTTTTAAAGTAAATTTGTGTTTAAATAAGAATAAATCAAATAATATTTTTTTTCAATTACAAATAAATTAAAAACGGAAAAAACTAAATACTAAGTTTTTTGTTTATTTATTTTTTAAATTAAATAACTTTTAAAAATACATAAAAATAAATACTTTTTTTTTTTTTAAAGTAAACACATCTTCAAATCTTTGAAAAATCCATTATTTTTTTTCCTGTGCAGCTGTTTCCCACATGCTTTATGGGGACTTCCGTAAAAAAAAGTTATGTATTTACAGGCTCACATGATTTCTATTTTACTAGCAAGGATCTTTATTTATATTGAACCCTAATGGGGAACTGAATTTTGGTCTGCATAGTGTCAGAGGTCCCTATGGTGTGACTGTGTAAATGTATCAATGTCCCCATAAAGATAGGAATACACACACACACACACACACACAGACTGTGGAGGTAAAATAAATATGAATGCATCAGTCAGGTTCACTGGCCCCTACCCAATTTTAATTTCTTTCCTCCCAAGGGGGTATCCTAATACAGCTGCACAGCTAATAAAGGAAGGAGGGGGGAGGGAAGGAGGGGGGAGGGCCATAAGTGAACCCACCCACTACTATTGACCTGTGGGTTTTCTCTGCCTTACATTGATATTGTGTTTGGTTTCATTGTATAAAAGGAATGAAAAACAAAAAGGGAAAAAATAAATAAAGTGCGTAAAAGGAAGTGGAGGACGAGGTTTGATGTGTAATTTCATCATTTTACACCAGTGTGCTGTCGGTGGATCGAACAGACCTGAACAAAAACCTACATGTAACCATCTAGGGTTTCACTTTTACAAAAGCCTGTGTGAACCAGAGGCTGGAGTGTAAAATGTATGCCCTAAACCAGTCAGCATTTCCCATTATATATGGGATAAATGGGGACAAACAGAGAGGAGGATGGGAGGACCGTGACCTTGAGAATGACTGGGACAGCAGTGTGTGCATGTTTGTGTGTGTGTGTGTGTGTGTGTGTGTGTGTGTGTGTGTAGGGCAATGTGACAATTACATCTACTATATAGGATGACAATGACCTACTTTGTCTGAATAATGGAGCAAAATGTTCATGAATACTATCACTGGATTGGGAGTTGTATTCAAATAAGTTGTTTAATAGTATTTATGTGCAAAAATCAAAATCTTACCAAGCGTATTTTTGTTATTTCTAGCCAAAATATTTCATCACACTTAAAATAAAACATAATCACCTTATGAGTAACGTGAGACATATACAGTACAAACTTATTTTTAGACATTATATCTCGAAAATGATGGTGTTTCAAGAAAACAAATTCTGTTTCAGGATTTTTTTTTCAGGGGGGGGGGGGGTTGTCTTTTTGGGGGGGTCTGATCTTTTTTTTTGCTTCATTCAAGCAAAAAATCAAGTGAAAATTATCTTGATTTCCTGAAATATGAATTTCAACATCTACTGTGTAAAAACAAGCTGTTACATTTTACTGAAAACGTACTCTTTAGGTGATTATGTCATTATTTTAAGTGTTATGAGATACAGTATTTGTAGTAGAAATGAGAAAAAAATACACTTGGTAAGTTTTAGATTCAGATTCAGACATCTGTATTTATACCCTAGGGGCAATTCAGTTTGCAGACATTGGTCGCAGCAGCATAAAAACACACATTCCACAATTACACTAGGATCTGTTAGCATTCAGGCCCAGTAATAAATAAATAAAATACAACAGTGACCGAATAACAGGATCAACTGATACATAAATACATTTTAAAAACAGAAAAAGAGATCACACATGTATAAAAAATATAAAAACACGCTGAATACCCTACCCTACACATTGGCACTATCACTGTCATTTAATAAAAGCCTAAATAAAAGTGAAACCAACCAAATACAAATATAGGATTTCCATACAAGCCTTACTTTTTCTAGCCTCGGTACAAAAAAAGATGATGATTTAAACCGTACCACCGTACCATTTTAGCATTAAATGTTTCCTTTCCATTTCTCTTCATCACTCAACTTTCATTTCAGTGTAATTATGCAGCGTCTTCTCATACACACACCATCAGATGTAAACAAACAGCTATAATAGACAGTTAGGATGGGAATGAACACTGATTAAACACACCAGAAACATGTAATTGTCAGCACATTTGACTCAATGCACACCTGGGATGGCAACGTTTGGTAGGTAGGTGCCCAAAAACCATCATAATCCATCATTTAAAGCTCTATTATTTTACTTGGGAAGACAGATTAAGCATACTTAATTTGCTATATTTCATCCTAAAACCTCTTTGGCAATGAGAGCTTCCCAAGCTAGCGTAACAGGAACAAGCTGCAGAAAAAAAAAAAAAACATTTAGCTATTAGGAAGGCTTCAACCCCCCCCCCACCCCCCAATCGCAGTGTAAATTAGCAGGGTAATGGGTAACATATCTACAAGCAGTGAGAGGAGAGGGACGGACAAGGAAGGAGGAAGAGAAGGAGGGGGTGGGGGGTAATAATGGGCTAAAATGAATCAACGTTGATCAAGGTTTGTGAACAGGGAATGTTCAGCTGTGAATAAAATGGAAAACATATCAGGACTAATTAACGTTCCACTGCAATGAAGCTTTCATGTACACATACTGTAGCATCACAGAGGCCCTGGACCACATATTAACCATGTAAATAGCTCATGAACTCTTTGGCGCACCCTCAGGTTCTGAAAGTCTAGTCCGCAATATTGCTGATGCTCCCCATATTAAAGCTGCGTGATGTGCACCTGTCAACGCAGCTTAGAATCAAACAGCAGTGGAGTTAAAAAAAATCTGTTAGCATTTCATCATGTGGGCCAGAGCCAATATTTGGAGTAGAGTTGCTAAATCACAATAAATGCACGAGAGCCGCATGCATTAAAGCGGCTGTTCTGCTGCATAATGATTATTAAAAAACACTCAAAGTGTAAACGCACGCGTGCAGGCAAAGATTTGAACTCCTCCCTGACCAGAATGACCCACTTCCGCAGTCACACACACACACACACACACACACACACACACACACAATATTAAGCAGACTAACATCAGACCAGTTAAGAGGCGAGTACTAACTAGATCAGGGGTGTCAAACTCATTTTAATTCAGGGGCCACATGTGGTGTATGTGTATGTTATCCCACGGGCCAGATTGGACCCTTTCGGAGCCCAGATTTGGCCCCCAGACTGCATGTTTGGCAGCACTGAACTAGATTAAGGAAGTCCACCATACACTTGTGCGTGTGTATTAACTGACCAATAAATCATAGAACATGCGTAATTTAACACATTGCAATGCGCCACTTAAATGGTATTTAATTAGACAAATCACATGCCCTCACACCATTTGACCAATCACAAGAAGCACCAGTTACTTATCAGATTATCTGCTTCAGAGAGAAAAAATAAAAATAAATGATAAAAGTGCTGGTTGTTTGTAAGAGTTTATATCCTGCAATAAAGTGTAAATGCATATACAGTATAGTACTTAAACATCAACATGAAAAAGTACATTATGTATCAAGTGGGCTAATGTTTGAGCTAAACATCTCTATTTTATGAAACTCATCTACATCATAGCCATAGCTGGAATTTGACACCAAAATGTGTGTGTTTAAAAAATGTGAAAATGCATACAAACTGTTGACTGTATAGATGATTGTTACATTTCAAGTGTTAGATTGTCATTATTTTGTGAATATTATTGATATTTTATGAGTTTGTGCATTTGTGAGTTGCTTAAAAGGCCCTGTCCATGTGTTAGCACAAAAACAATTTTTAATTTTCAAGTAAGTCAAATCTTCAGAAAGCAGTGATGTTTTGATACATTTTGGGTAATGCTTACACTGGAAACTTGTCATGTTACTATGGTAACCCCTCTTTGTGTTACCACATTTTAAGGCCAATATAACAGAGATTTCTTCATATTATACACCAAAATGTACTTTCAGAATAGTTGAATATAATAACCAAAAGGTTTTGTCCTAGTTCATATTAATTTCTGTTGAGAAACACATGTTTTGACTGTTTGTGTAAAGGTAAAAAAAACCTTTTCGTCATCAAATTTTGTTACATATTGTTGAATATGAAATGTGTCCATGTGTTACTGTTTGATCAGATCCATAAACACATATGCACATTTAACTTAGCTTTCAGTTAAATTTCACTCTTAACATTATTTTAATCTGCTATTTTATGTATTTACTTTTATTTTATTACTATTATTATTTATTCATCTATTCTATTCTTTTTAATTCTTTAAATCTTTTAACTTGTGGGATAATACACCATGTATGAAAAGTGCTATATAAATAAAGTTTGATTGACTGATTGATATATGTAGGTTTATGTTCATTTATGTATATTGTAAATTTATAACATTTCCAAAAGCAGGAATGTGAAAATGTAATGTATTGCAATACGCAAACAGTATTTTGAAGTACAACCAGCAGCTCAAAGACAAACAATACAATACTTTAGACTCTAACTGAGACTTTTTACTTTATTTTCCTTCACTAGAGAACTAAATATGGATATTTTTCACTACTTTTATACTGTGAGCATTTTGCTAGTAGACTGGGGTAATAGGTGTAATTTTATCCTGGTAATGTATAGTTTAGTTTCCTTATCTATTAGAAGTCACCCTCACAACAGTGAACAATGTTATCACACATGACAGATTTACCTCATATGCAGTGGAATTTTATTTTTTTTGACATAACAATTTTTCATGATTTTTTTCCCCCCCTTCGAAGAACATAAGGAACTTGTTTTGTTTTTTTTTTTACTTTATTTCCAGGCAAATGGAGGAAGTATGTGACACATGGAAAAAATAAAAATAAAAAAAATAAAAATCAACCCTTTTGGAACGATAAGCTACCATTTCCAGTATTAAGATGGAAATAGGTTGTGGCTTACACCCTAGGATATTGTCATTTTATCATTCATGCCCCGAGTATTAAATTGCATGAGGTCCATCTGCACATGAAAGAATAAGACACCTTTCACTCTGCCACCTGTGCACTGTACTTTGCATCCTATGTCTACCACTGCACAAGTTCATCTTAACTCCAATCTATATTCACGAGAGAAATGCCACCCAAAATAACACAGAGAATGAAAGGACACATGGAATAACTAGGAAGCTCATTCTGCTCTGCTGGACAGATGGAGGTCAGTCATGATCTTGTTTCTCATATACTCTTTATATATTGTCAAACCGGAGTTCCACCTGACTCCTGCTGACCCCCATGCTGCCTTCACATAGAGACGCGTCCCTTCCTTCTCCTTTGAAAATATCGCCACAAACGTTCCCATGCTTCGCCACAACCTGACAGGCTGAAGATCTTCAATACCCACGGCTCCATTCCTTCTCCGCCGCCTTCAATGGTGTCAGTTTAAAGACAACATCGGTCTGACCCTGTCAGAAGCTGCCATTCTCCAAAGGGTTAAAAGCCCCCAACCCCTACAAAAACACCCTCCACAGCCATGACCGTTGTGGGATTTCTCATCCAAGTAATCAATGGAATCTGACAGCTTCTTGCTTGACTGTTGAATAAACCATACCATACTGAGTTAGTAAACATATTAACACATGGAGATGGGCCTCATTATGGCCACAGTGCATCGACACAGAGGGCAGCTGTCGGATTTTCCACCACAAATATGTACCTAAAGGACAGCCAACACATGCACAATTTATTTACTTAGAGACACAAAGGTAACATCCATCAATTATTCTCACTTTTAAAGTCCAGGAAAAAACTTCACAGATGGATAGCTGAGGCTGACAGTTTACGCGAACCTCTCCAGCGGCTCAACAAGTTCTTTACTTAGCTCTCTTTGGTATTTCCCGCCTGTTCTTCGCCTCATTTCAATAACTTCAAAGTGCAACAGCCTTTTCTTCTGCCGTCTCCCTGGCTCTGCTCTAGCCTCCGGTCCCAGGTAAGACGGGCAGAAATTAAAATGGAGAGAAGGTCTTTTTACCTCTTAAGTAATGATCAAAGAAGTGCTTCATCCTCATAAGGATTGGCTGTGCTGTTTCTGGAACCTCTGTTGACACCAGAGTCATTTCCCACTCGAAGAGGCCTGTTTAGTCCAACACTGAGCAGATCCCTGGTCTTTTATATATATATATATATATATATATATATGTATAATTGGGTCAGTAATGTATATGCTAGCAGGGATATACATGTCTCAGTGGATTTTTTTATTCCCGACAATTTCATTTTGCGAACCTTTTCAAACCCATCTTACAGGAAACAACAAAACAACGATAGGAACACGCCACTTCATTTAGGAGGCAGTGAGAAATAAAGAGCCAACGTAAGGGTTACTGAGAGAATGGCAACATCTATTGGCTGAGCCTCTGGAGTCGGCTTAGTGAAACATCCAGAATTTTGTCTATGACAAATTGTCCTTCTCCATCCTTTTGTTCTCAACTGTCAGAGACTACACGGTCCACACCAAATGCATCATGCCCCTGAAACAAGGTATGTTTAACCGTGACAGCTGCAGCAGCTGAAGGGAAATCATCACATCTTCCACTTCTAACTGCCGCTGACATGTTTATGACCAAAGACACACAGTAAACCAAGAGAAATATATACTGCATATAAAAACACATATGCTGCATAAAAAGACAAGGCTTGGCAAAACTATCCATATACTCACCTACTCTTTTACATACGCAATGCACGGCACATGCACATGGAATCCAAAGCTTTTTTTTTATCCAAGCTTTATACCACTCTGTGCTTCTGACGCTCATACTGTAGGCCCAGCTGGGAGAGGCAGATAAGGCGGGTTCTGGGTACAGGGGGGGTTAGGGAGCTACTCTAGGACAGAGTGGAGCTTTTTCAGGAATATTCCTATTGATTTTTAAGCATAGCTATGACAGAAATAGATGTGTCTTACTCTAAAAGGGTTTCGCTGGCTACTCTGAAACCCACAAGAAATGAAGGAGAAGAAAAAAAAGGAAGAAAGTAGAGACAGAGAGAGCCAATAAAAACTCACCAATAAAGCTACAGTTCTTTTGTTTTTACTATTTTGTGTGCTTAGAAAAGGCAAAAGGCTTCCCCTGTTTTTATGCACAAGCTCGTAATATCTGCTTTTCTGTGCTATAAGCAGCCTGTTACAGGGAGACGCATAGGTCGTGAACCCTTATCCTTCACTTTTATCACTTTGGTTTATCCCTCCATCGAGGCGTTAATAAAAGAGGATGTTCTCCCCGTTTTCCATGTGAACAGCTAATGAAGTGGAGAAGTTGTTAAGGTATGCACTGCAGAGATAATGCCAGCAACACTAAATGGTGCCATAGGAAATGGAAAAGAGAGCGAGAGAGAGAGAGAGAGAGAGAGAGAGAAGAAGCAGAGGTGCTAAAAGGAAGTGGAATGGAGACTGACATCAAACAGACTGGACAATAATCCACAAATGGATGTAGCGGAAGATTTTTCAATATCTTTGCTCAAGCAGAAAACACAACTTGTAGTGACACCCATGAAATGATTCCCTTGCAAAATGGAATCATAGGAACATCTCGCACTCTAGGAAAGATAGGAGACTAGAAATGTACCTTGGCGTGCACAAAATGTTAGAACACACTGAAATTACACCATTAGACATGCACTCCGAAGGTATGATAGTGGCTCTCCTGTACCAGGTGATGTGTATAGTGGCTCGTGTTGAAAATATGTTTAGAAGGACGAGTCACTTGTATGTATAATAACTTCTATAACAGCACAAAAGTTACAAAGAAATTTCAAAGAATGAGGGCGACGCCGTGTGCTTACGACTGACTTCACTTACTCAGAATTGCTTTACTCCTCGGATAAAACTTGACTGCTTTATAAACCCATGCGCAGATTGTAAAAGAGGATGAAGTTGAGAAATTATTTCACAGTGTTTCGTAAGGATTGACCTGCAGCAAGAGCACAAAGGGGCCTAGAGGAAGTGTGAGAATGTGCTCTTGTGTGTACGTACGTGCTACAACTGTGTACGGGGGAGCGAGCAACAGAGAGACTGCGACAGAGCAAGAATGAGAATAGTGTTTCTCCACCCTCTGGCTTCTTCTGTACCTCTTGAGGGATGAATATGGGGGTGGGGGTGGGGGTGGGGGTGCAGAAGAAGAACAACATAGGTTAAAAGGCAAGTGAAACTTACGCATCTTCATGAAATCTGCTCAACATACTTTATGCTTTTTACAGGGATGTTAGTGGAAGCATATGCCCTTTGTGCATGCTCATTAGAATTACTCGAACCAAGGCTGAAGTTTAAGGCTTATGCTTCTATCTGTACGATATTTATGGAATTCAAAATTACTGCAATATAACTGACAAACTACTCAAGCAGCTAAGTCTTAGTACTTAACATATTACTAGGGGTGTAATGGTGCAGCCATTTATACACAACAAATACATGTAGTCTATGTGAAGAAGGCAAAGACTCTGGGAGCAGGAAGGCTGCAACCAGAACCCATGTCAAGGGTTTCCCCTATATAACTGATATGAACAATGCACCACACTGTAAAGGCCTTTAGCAGCTCCTCCAGCACCAGACTGTTACACCCTCTGTGCAAGTCATTCGTCCCCACACCCATCAGACTGTAAAATAACACTCAATAACCTCGAACATACATGTATAACCAATATGATGTAAATACTGTATACTTGCAAATATGTCTTTCTTCTTCTTCTCTCTGCTACTTATAACTTGCTATATATATTTTTTTTTCATTGTTCTGCTTTCAGGAATAGCCATGTCATTTACAGCAGCAGAAAAGGTGTGTATTGAAATGCACGTTCAAACACAGTCAAAAGTGAATGCGTAACGTGGAGTTGTTACAGGAAAGCAAATTGGACGTAGCATAGGGGTTTCAAGAGGAAGGCTGTTTGTGTCAGAAACAAGGATCTGGAGGACCAGCAGGTTAGGAACAGGTGGTAAATGGAGTTTGGGAAATGTTTAGTCAGAGTTAGAGCTGCACAATATTAGCAAAAAAAGTGACATTGCAATTGTTTTAACCATCCAATATATTGCAATATGGAAAATACCAATTATAGGAGTATATATTAATAAATAATATATATATATATATATATATATATATATATATATATATATATATATATATATATATATATATATATATAATAGATTATTGTTCGACACAGAAAATACATTTTAGTATCATCCATGTAGCTGAAATAACATAACTCATATTGCTTTTCTGTCTGGGAACAAGCCTTCGTTTTGAATAATTTTCACTTGTTTGTTGCTCATTTTTCAGTCTTGTTACCAGTAACTCACTCCAAACTGGTTCATAATGATTGTGATGTGCTCAAGGTGTGTCAGGTTCCCTTGAAATTAGATGAGAAACCGTTGCGCTCATTTTTCTCCTACATTGCAGGACCTGCGATGTGGGTATTACGCACATCTACATTGTGATGTCGATGCTCAAACAATATACTGTGCAGCTCTAGTTGGAGTCCACACTGAACATCTGGAATAACTGTTTCTTTTAACAATGCTGGTTGAGAAGCGGGTCGGGTCCATCCTGATCAAATAGATTTCTTGCGGCCCAAGTTGCGGGTCATTTATACATCGACCTGCGCATCACCGACTCCCACTCCTGCCATACCCACCAAAATGTTTCTGTACAGTATGCTTACACTCCTACATATTCACACACATTCAGATATTATGCATGGAGAAACAATTGCAAAAATACTCAAATTCTCCAAATCTCATCACAGCTCAGTGTGGGATCTGTTTCTGGCCTCTATGCCTGAGACAGAGACAATGAAGATAAACTTTGTGCTTGTACTCTCCACTGATTTATACCTTCCTGTAAAAATGCCAGCCCCCTCAGTGGCCCTCTTTCAACCCTAGCCCTGTATCACACACTATCCCAATCATCTTCTATGCTGGGAAAATAATAGTACATACGAAGAAAAAGAGGATGGCGTAACCGGGAGAATGGGGATGTGCACATTTTTGGTGTGTATGTGTAGAAGTGCGTGTGCATGGGAACTGTTGTTGAGAGGACAGAGCGTATGATCCAGCTGCAGCAATAAGCCTGTTCAAGGACACAGTGTCTTTTACACACACTCACACACATACACACCATCATCCACCGTTTCAGATCTACCTCCTAGGGAAATTAATCACTGTTGCAAATAATATAAGTTAAATACATTTCTAAATACCCCAGGGACTAAATGAGACTATTAGAGAAGGTGGAATTTATGATTGATCAAACAGCAAACCCCGGAGTCTCTGATCTATATGACCTTTATCTCGGTTTATCACACCAGACATTCATAATACAAATCAAGACTGTGAGGAATTGGATACAGATTTATATGGAAGATGATCACAGGGCACGGGGAAAAAGTACAAGTGAATCAGTGCAGCCCGGAGACGACGTGCATTTCAGTGTGATAACAGCCAGATACTGTATGTGCATTGATAAAGGCAGACGCAGGTTGCAGGTCACTGAGGCACACATCCAGTGTGATAAATCGCAGACAAAAAAAGGAGGAAAAAAAACAGTCTATGAATTCATCAGAGTCATTCCAATTGGCTGTGAAATGAAATTATGGCTTCATTTATTGTCATGGACAGCTGTGTTTAAGGATCTGAGATTACATTCAACAATGTCAGGAGCACCATCAAGCTATTGTGTGTCTGTCATGTGTTGAGCCTCGCTGATGTGACAACACAACAGGAGGCTGTGTGAGCATGTGTGTGTATGCATGTATATGTGTGTGTGCGTGTGTGAGCATTACACGGGGTGTATGGCATAAACAATGGGTTGGGGTAACCTGGATTAATGCATCATTTGGACACAAGGGCACAGCCGGAGAGCAGGCCAGATTAACCAGGACAATAGAGGGGAGGGGACAGAAAACATGAGAGAGTGGGAGGAAAAACAGAAAGAAGGAACTAGAGAGATGGAAATAGCAAAAAGTTAAAGAAGTAAAATAAAGGGTAAAAGGTAAAAGGAGGCAAGCATATGAATAAAATATAGCAGCGATAAAGAAAACAAACATCCAAAGACACATAGCTGGAAGCATATGGGAAAATCATACTGAGAGAAAGTCAGATGTAAAAGGATATAAAAGAGCAAGAGGAGAAAAGAGAGAGGAAAGAAAGGCCAAATGAGAGGGTGTGTGTGTGTGTGTGTGGTGGTGGTAGTGGGGGGGGGGCATCTACCAGGGAAATTGGTGGATTGATTGGCAAAAAGACACAGAGTTAAGATGGCAGAAAGAGAAAATACTTTGACCTTGTATCAAACACGGATGCGCATTAACACAGACACATACAACAGCAGATACACTACACACACACAGACACAGACAAACACACTATTTCCAAATGCCTACTAATTTGTTTGGATAGATAAGTGTTTCATTAATGTTATTGTTGCTGTCGAGCAGCCAGCTGGTTGACTGTGTGCTTTGTCTGCTTTAATAAAAGCCAAATGAGTGTGCGCGTGTATACAGCCAGTGTTTATGCGCGGGAGTCTTTTATGGTCCCTTCTTAAGCCTGAGCACAATCAAAACAGGAAAACACATTTCACCAAAATAAACACATGTACACACTAGACAAAAAGTTTAACTCCCATCTCCTGATTCGGGCCATTTCAGCAGGCAGAGGGGACAAAGCAGGCCAGGATAAAAAAAAAAAAGGCCACACATGCAAGCAAGCACACACACAAGCAGTGAGCATTTTTTGTAGCCCCCCCCTCCCACACACACACACACACACACACACACACAACAGTCACAAAAACTGCACATTCGCAAATGCAGCATTTCTCAGGGTCAATGGATCTATTATCATTTAAATCTTGCAGTGGCAGCCTAATTTAAAGAGTCACATTAGCAGTACAGACCCACATACACACTCACAAAACAAACAAACGTTTGCATGCTCAGACTTTTATCAACTTTGCCACACACACTCATACACACACACATACACATATACACACTCATACACACACACACACACACACACAACTGTTCTTTTGTCGCAGTGGACGCCTGATGTTCCCAAGGCTTCAGCCTCTTCAAGGCCAACTCACACAGTCAATCCCCCAACGCCACATTGCAGCCGCCCCTCTGAAGTGACAAGCCCACCAACCCCCACCCCTCTGCTTTAATAGAACTTCAAGAACACAGAAGCACAAAGGACTCACACACATGCGCACACACACACACACAATATCCAAATCTCAAAGCCCCACACCAGCAGATTGTCCAGCCGTAGAGAGACCAAGATGACCTCCCACTACACACACACACTCACTCGTACAGACCACTTATTGCCACTCTACTCATCTTGCCAGTCACTTACCACACGCGCTGCCATAGGCAACATCATATCTCCTGACCAATAACTCGCATCACCTCACCATGCTGTCATGTCTTTGTCTCTACTGTCTGCTCAGCAGCATCCTCTCCTCAATGTTCTCTCCACAGACACGAGCATCACACAATCTTGTGTATTTGTGTGTATATGCACATTTGGCTACACATATGCACTGTATGCAGTAGCGCATTTTACAAAGCAAACTGCAAAAATGGGGCCAAAAACTCCCATGGGTTCTTGATTGGATTTCAGAAATTTCCCTTGAAAATAAGATTTTCATGTAATAAGTCAATGTAATGATACCAATCTGAGCTTAATCAGTTTTAGGCTTAATAACCATCCCCCATCCACTGGGGTGTCAGCATAAATCCTACTTGTATCTGACCTGGCCTTTAATTTTCTTTGGATTTTCAAATTGGAAATGGAAGCTGTCCAGTCCACGATGGTTATTTAATTTTAGAAAGATCCTTATGCAGTCCTTGCAATGTACTTTCACAATTCAAATGAATAATAAACCTACCTTCTGTCATTTAAACCAGTGGTTTATTGTTAAAATATTATCAAATTCATTTTACGGTAGAGTGTACTGTCCAACTAAGAGGAACTGCAACTTATTTGACAACTGTCTGATGTCTCACCACACTGTATGGTACTTGTAAAAATGTCCCTGCCGACAAGTTTCACTTTTAATGTCCCTGAAGGTAAATTCACACTAACACTGCATTTGCTGACACTGAAAGTTCCAAAGTGTGACTCCAGATCTATGCCAGTCCTCTGGTCAAGGGCACTGACAGGAGAATAAACCTCGTGTACAGGATTTTGAGCATCCAATGGACCTCGGGGAAGCCTGCATAGCATGGGGAGTACATGCAAGACCCTGGTCTAACATAGATACAGTATAAATTGTCTTTTAGAGACAGCGTGTATATTGCATACAGTGTAAAGCCTATTGAGGCTAATCTCTGATTAGTTATAATACCACATAAATAAAACTTAACTTTTTTTAAACCACACAAGGTACCATTCCCTCTGATTCTATACCACCATACATTAAGGATTTCTCATCAGTCACTCAATATAAATACAATAAGACTTGGATGTTGTAGTGGAACTGAGCCTGTTAGCTGCCTCCAATAAAGTAGTCATAAACCCAACAGACGTATCTTTTATGTTGGGAAAACATCAAGTTCATGCCAGTGTATTGAATCATACGAGTATCTGTTCTTACCTCCTTGAGCAACTCATCATCAGCCATTTCTCTCTGATTGACTGACTCATCCTCTTTACTCCATTCAATCCCTGCTAACACTGACCTCTGTTTTTTTTAATCAAACTCAAACTCTCCCCCCTGTTTGTCTCTTGGGCCAACAACTCGCCTTCCAAGCCTTTTGACCTCTCTGAACAGCCAACACCCCCCGGTTCTGCCAAATTCACACACTTGCACGTACACATACACATACCCAGAAAGACACACACACATCTCACTGACTGACACTTCCACTCTGCTCATACTAGCGGGAAATCCTAGAGCAGTGTTTAAACGCTTGGTCAAGCCCTGTCTGAGTGTGGTGCTGCGGGCTTGACGGGAATCAACTTCACTGGGTCTCTGCAGCTGTATAGCACACACATACACACCCACCAACACCACCTTTCACCCCCAATCCCCTAGCGCTGGCAGCCTTGATCTAGGCCAAGAAAACAAATCCGCAACAAGAGGTTTTGCCTCCATCAAACTACAGTCTAATGATGAAGAAGGAAAAAGAAAACATCACGGGTTCAAGTGCATTATAAGGATGACGTGCCAATCAGTAGCCATGAGTCAGACAGAGAAAGAAAATCCCTAGTATTAGAGGAATCTTATACTGTACATCTACATCACCGGATAATGCACAATGCAAATATGTGTAAAGCACAGTGTATATTCTCATAGTCACTCTGAATTTATTATCATTGTTAGACTGTAGATGTCCGTCAGCAATGTCCTGCGGTGAGTCTACAGTTTGGAGGGTTTGACCTGAAATGATACTCTGCTGTACTAAATTGTATTCACCTTGTTTCCACCTGTACCTCAGCCTTCCTAAGCACCTCACTGATCCACACTGCCAGGGGCCATACTCTGCATGCCTGTCTGTCAGGTCTGTTTGTGTGTGTGTGTGTGTGTGTGTGTATATGTGTGTACGTGTGTTGCTTGTGTATGCATGTCAATCCCCATGTGCAATTGTACGAATGCTTGGGAGTATGTGTGTGCATGAGACGTGAGTGTTATGTCAGTTTGAGAAGCACCCAGGGACCACTCAGGGAGAAGCGCCCGGGGCTCATACTCAAGACCCAGCCTAAAGCGGAGCAGAGCTCGGTCGGCACGACTGCAGAATAACCGTACTGTGCGGCATCCACCCTCAAGAAGCCCTGGTTATCACACATACACACACACACACATACACAGAGGTCAGACATGCAGCACAAGGAGCACACTGATCAAAGCATTTAACTCGAGCTGAACCTGGCTAAGTCAGTGTGATGTTTTAAACATAAATCTGTCTCCTCTGGGGAGGGGGTGCACGGGTGTCTTGACGCGTCTCTCTGTGCTTAAACCTTTATGACTCTTTTGACCTATGCATTTGCTATCCCCCAGCCTGATAACATTGAAATCACATCTTGAATGTGTAGTAAAAGTCCCGTTGAACAAAGAAGATTTAAGATGAAACATTCAAATGTGTTTTAACACTCTTTAGAATATGTTGCGCATGGTTTTGGTACTAAATTACTATATAAATAGAAATGTAATAAGAGGGAAAAAAAGGGATTTCTGGCAGAACCAATATGTGACCTTTATCTTTTTTTTTTTACCTGGTGTGTACACAGTGATGAGTCCGGTGCACGGTTGACCTTTAGCTCACTCATGTTGCTGTGTTTAACCCAATCACATAGCTCAATGGTTCCCTTACACTGATAGGCTTCCTGTAACACACCCAGGAAGACACACACACGGGTCTGTGACATATTAATGAATTATCACAGTTGACAGAAAGTGAGGGGGAGACCAAAAAAAAAAAAAAAAATAGAACGGTGACGAAGACAAGGAGAGTGAGGGTAAAGCAGTGCTGCCTCTTTAGAAAGGCAAATGTAACCCAGTCCCTATTGTCTCCCAGCTGACAGGCAGCCATGGGGGGCCCGAACGAGAGGGGAGAGTGTCATGTCAGGGATTCACCGGTAGCAGGGAGGTGGAGGAAAAATAGAAATACAGAAGCAGAGGTTGAAAGGGTAGGTAACATTAGCATTCAAAGTAAAAGTGTGTGTCTTTGTGTGTGTGCGTGAGTGTGTCCATGTGCTTTGACAGTAAGTGATTCAAGAGAGGAACAGTGACGACAGTAATGACTGCTCGCTCTCAACAATTAATTAATTAATTAAATGAATGAATGGATGCTTGACTGCTATTATCAGCCTGTCTGTGAGGGATTTTTAAATGCACGTGTTTTGGTATCACTGTATGGACAATTTTGTTGCGTTTGTCTATATTTTGACATTGGGAGAACACTCGGATTTGATTTGTGGGGTAAGGGTAAAATTGGGGTGAGGTGAAGGTTTAGCATTGTGGAGAGATGGGTCAGGCTTCAATGAAAGGTAGTCACCTCACAAATCTGATTAAATACACCCGACTATGGGCATAAATAACACAGTTGGTGTGTATCGGTCATATTTCAAGCTGCTTCAGTCACATCTCTGTATACAGAAGAGAACAACCACCCCCCACCCTTTTCACCCTCCCCTATGGCTAATATGGGCCCCAATCATGTCTGCACTGTCACAGCCTGAATATATATGCATGTGAAGATTTGTATATAAAAATAAGAGATCAACTACAGCCAGACACTAATGGCAGTCAAGTGTCAGACAGAGGACAAACATTGAGAGATGTGCTGGACGACACTCGTTTCCGGAAAGAATCCTCACACTGACAAAAGCCAAGTACTGTGATTATTCATGTGTGGTACTAGTTTAACATCAGTAATTACTTTTAAATTCTTAAAGATGGGCCTTTTCAAGCTTATTTATCATATCACTGAGTCGAATTTTAATCAGCCAATCTAAATTTAGCCGAGTATATTTGTCACAGAAACTGTCAGGCAATAAACAATACAAATATGCTAAAACGTTCACTGACTGTGGTCTTAGAAAACACTCAATATACATTCTCTAGCGAGCTATTACAGACCTTCTAGTAGTGAGTTAAAAATCAATAGAGGGGCTTCTAACTTCTGGGCCACATTCAAACACTGCTTCCTGGTTTCTTCTGACAGTAATTCGGTCTAAGCCTTCTTTATCCCTCCATATCTTGTCTGTTTTCCCGGGGATCCTACACTGTGTCACACTGTGGCTGAATTTCCACTTGGTGCTAAAGTAGCGATTAAAATGCAACACTTGTATCTACAAAAATAACTCACCATGGGAAATCCCAGATCAAGTGCAGTAAATTTAAATAGAAAGCAATTTCTTTAATCCATGTAGTGTTTCTGCTCTCATTCATTTCTCATCATCGTTCATATTAAAAAAAAAAAAAGGGGGGAAAAAGATCAAGTACAAATGTTGTGATGGAGCACAATCGCATGAAAATGACTAGCAAGTGACTGCAAAGACATGACCCTGTACATGACCTGCAAATGAGAGCATACTAGATGTTTCAGTTCCGTGTGTCATCTGCTTTTGTGGAGATACAAATGAGTGTGGTGTCATCCGTACCCAGAGGGGGCGGTTAACTCAGCCTGCTGTCTATCGGCCTGTCTGTGTCATGTGTAATGGAAACTGGTGAATCATTATGGATAATTAGTTCCTTGTGTTGTCTAGAGTCGCAATGTTAAGGGAGCAACATCGAGGAAAATCGAGGGAAGGTGTTCATAAGACCCTAGTCACCTGCTAAAAAAATGAGACATGGGTTCGACATCACAATAACAGTACTGCAACTCATTTTCTCACCAAGACTGACCAAGACATCTCTGAACGCTGCGCTGCTACAATACAAACCGATGGAGAACATTTCTAGGCAATTCCTATCAAATGTCCACTGAACTTGTGGTGACAAATTGTTTCCATTATAAGAAAAAAATAAAAAGCCTTTCAACACCAGCCGTCTTACGAGTCTACATGACAAGAATGACAGTGTTATTAAAGGGAAAAAAAAAAAAAACACTTACACCTTCTGGATTTCAAGAACGGAAATCCATTTACTTATGCAATTACCAACCACTTGCAACTTCATAAATATGAAGTACCAATATTTAAAAGGTGCTGGTTTCCTCCTGATAGCAAAACATTCGGCAACGGGTAAATGAACTCGTAGAAACACTGGATTGTCCCTCAGTATCCCTGTTTTGATCATATTCAGGAAATGGCATTTACATTTAACACAGAAATATGGTTTTCACATCTTCATATATATGATAAATAGTAAAATCCTGCTAAGTTTTCCTGTTGAATACTTTATAACTTTTAGTTTGGCAGTGTTTTCCCCTGTGAACTGACCTGCTTTACTGTACATTTTGGTAAACACGCCACCAGCAGTCTGCCTTCCAATGTTTAAATCTTTCATTACTTAAAGCTGAATCACAGTTTCTTCTTTACTTATAAATGTCAGATGCAAATATTGCTGCTGTTTAGCCAAACTAATGCCTTGTCTACACTATTGTAGATATTCATCAATACAGGAACTTTCCTCCTCTTTTTTAATCTGTCCACAAAACTTTCATTTGACAACATTCCTCTGTACACACTTCAAGGAAAATACTTTTTGGAGGGACTGTGCAATATAATTACCTCCACCAAGGAGCTATTACATTTGGGGCTGTTTTTCTGTCCGTTTGTCTGTCTGTTTGTCTGTCAGCAGGATTATGCAAAAAGTTCTGAGCGAGTTTTGATGAAACTTTCATAATGGGTCAAGTAAGAACGCATTAGATTTTGAGCAATGAAGGTCAAAGGTCAAGGTCGCACTAAAGGTCAACAGTTAAAACATCAGTGGTAATATCTCAGGACTCAGACAAGATAGAATCTCACATTTTTTTTGCATTTACGTCATCTCACCTTCGGACATCAGATGGGTTAACAACTATGGCTCAATCACATCACGTTTTGACGCCATATCGAGCCTTGGCGGAGGTCTGCTGTCCCTGACTGCCTTGTTTCATTTGGTATCATATGTTGATTGTTTCATTCTCCTGTGACATTACCTAATGACAATGAATCCTATCCATAACCCATCTATCTATACAATCCTAGTCATAAATAATCATTTTTTGGGAATAAATTGTGGACAATGAACTTTTTAGCCTTGAGTTGACCTCAATCTACAATAGCATACAATAGTATACAATAACATGATCTGTATGTGATGTTTCAAGTACATGCTCATTACACAAAGCAATGACTCAAGTGCCTTCCTGCTCACAAGGATACACACCTGTGTTTAAAAAGCTACAGTACATTTCTATGATGTAAAAAACCCTTTATGTTTGGATGAGAGGCCTGAATAGAGACACATATTAATTATGTCCCACTTTGTGTAAACAGGGCATATGGTATAAATACTTTGGTTCAGCGGTCACCAATCCTGGTCTTCGAGGGTCCTCTATCCTGCATGTGTTAGATGTTTCCCTCTTTCAGTCCAACTGATGGTCATTATTCAGCTTCTGCAGAGCTTGATGATTGGGTCTTCACTTGGATCAGGTGTGTTGGAAGAAGGATACATCTAAAACACGCAGGATACTGGTCCTCAAAGACCAGGATTGGTGACCCCTGCTCTCGTTAGTATAACCAAGTTTCCCAAAACTGTACGAAAGCCAGATACAAAATCTAATTTTTACTATAGGTAACAAAAAAAAACATAATCAGGACACTCAAAACCATGGAAACATACCTGTGGAAACCTTTCACTGTGTTGTAATGATTATTAACAGCTAATCTAACCCGTGGAGTAATATTCAAGTGTATTCCTTTGCAAATTCCAGTGCATCAGCGTCAGAGCAGAACAAGTTAATGGGTTTCTTGCCCTACATCAGCCCCATATTGTACCACACAGACTCTCTCAATGTCAGCCTGTCAGTGAGTACTCTGAGGGCTTGACTCCATCCAACTCCTTAGTGCACACAGGTCCAGCACCCTCCAACCCTGACACACACACACACACATACACACGGGCCCCTCATTCCCACTCTCTGTCTTTCAGCTGCCAGTGACATAGATTGCCATGGTGACATCAGTCAGGCCTGTTGGCATGGTGACCCTTCCATCACCTAGTCAGGTCACCTTGGCTCGCCCCAACACCCAACTGGGAGGGTTTTGTGCATGTGTCGGTGAGTGAGAGTGAGCAAGCTTATCTGGCATGTCTCCAAACCTCCTGGCACAGTGCCATTGCTCTCCCACTTCTTACTCCATTTCTTCTCTGCTCATCCTCTCTTTTAACCACCCCTAATACTTATTTTCAGCTTCTTCTTTTTTTTTTTTTTTTGCTATTGCTGAAAAATCCTGCAATGGAGTACGTTTGGACACAATAGTTTTTCATACAATTTATACAAACTGTACATGTGAGCTGGCATGACAGGAAAAAATTATTGTTTTTCTACGTCGACCAGTTCTTGTTTAAGTTACATAACAATGTGAAGGGCAGCCATCTGTTTCACCCTGGACCTTGGGTTAGAGGCACTGCTTAATCTGCTACATTGTTTGTGTATGTATGTGTGTGTACTCGCCTAATCTGCCTGAGTTTTCATAGCACTCAGGGGTGGGCAAGTTGGTAATCGCATAGGGCCAAGCCAGAGTGAGATTTAATCCTTGTAACAAGGCTCCATCTCTTTTCCTCTCATGCTATCCATCTAGTTTCTCTTTTCCTATATATTCATTGGACATACGGTTTCTTCTGCTCTTCAACTTTAAAAGTCATCAACAATCATTATCAAAATACTCTCATGGGATGCCCTACATTCTTTCCGCCTAAAGCATGACCTACTATGTCATCATTAAGGAGTCTAATAATGTGTCATGATCCTAAGATCTTCACCATTTTCGGGAAGATATTAAATGTGTCATCATTTCATTCAAGCAAACACTCAGTGCAGCCTGGAACTCACTTAATTTCAGTTTTATCTACACAATTTCATCACGGGCTTTTGATAACAAAACATTATTTCCAATTAGATGCAGTCCCCCTGTGTAATGTGGGCTAATTTTTCACAGCAGCAG
Organism: Siphamia tubifer; assembly: GCA_020466265.1. NCBI lineage: Eukaryota > Metazoa > Chordata > Actinopteri > Kurtiformes > Apogonidae > Siphamia > Siphamia tubifer. The sequence continues at coordinate 12,910,428 of CM035788.1, forward strand.
TGAAATTTACAAGGAATACCTGAATGTGACTGAGGCGCATCATCAAAGCAATGACTAAAATCTTCCCCTCATTCTCTTCAAACAGGCCTTTCTATATTTGTCTCTCGCTTCTTTCTGATGAAGCATGTAGAGATCATTGAAATTAAAGAAAAGCTGATGGAAGTTCCATGGGCACATGCACATATTCAATGTGGTGGTTACCATGGAGACTATACATGACGACTATGGTGGTGTCCACCATTGAGAGCCGCCAGGTACTGAAGCAAACAGGTGCAGCAACATAGACACACAAGGTTTATAAATAACTTCTACTCCTACTCTCCCACTAACATGTGTTCCTGCAGAAAGAACCTAAAAAAACAACATTGCCTTGCACTTACGCTTGGTGTGAATATAAATCCATGTTGATGTGGGTTTGAATGTATGTTTGTGTGGGTGGGCGGGTGGGTGTGGTAATGAAAGCGTGAGTGAATACAAGCACAGGGGGGTTTGTCTTCAGCATCACTGTCTTGACTGGAACCACTTGGTGTGTGATGTCGACATCCTGTCTGAACTCAATGGGTGTGCCAGCTCATGCAGTGTGCTTAAATGTGCATGTGTGTGTGTTCATATATATGAAGTGAGTGAGTGTGTGTGTGTATGTGCCTTTAGGTGACTATATTCGGCATCAGTAAAGTGAGTTCTTTTGACAGATAATTTCTCCAGAGCACAAATGTAGTTCCCGTATTGACTAGTCCATGAGCCAGGCTACAGGCGGCTTTTGTGCAGAATACTGAGGGACCTGCAAGAGAATAAGGACGCACCAACACACACATGGTGACAGCGTCGTATGGATGCACAGCCCACCGATACGACAAAGCCATCTGTGTGGGCAGCACCATATGTGACATTTCTGACAGGTGAAAGAGGTTTGAGATAAAAGCAGTGATGCGTGCACAACACACACGGACATCTTGTACATTACAGCCTATATCAAAAAGACTCTGGGTCACTGATAAAAGCCCAAAATTACCATGAGGAAACAAAAGAGAGGAGAAGAAAAAACTTCAAGAAGATGTGTAAGCAGGTGGTATTTGTGCTAACTGAGCACACAACATTATTTGTGTCTATACTTTGACGATGACAGGGGGAAAAACAGGTATTTACAGTTTTATTGACTGTATGGTAATAAGAGGCTTTGGATGCAAAGACAGAAAAAGAGTAACATAATGAAAGAGGCTATGATTCAAAGTGAGGAGTAAAAAAAAAAAAAAAAAAAAAAAAAAACCACAGGGATGAGAGAATAAAGACTGGAACAGAGGGGGGATGGGAATGGAGGAAGGTGAAACTGTACAGTAGGTAAGGAGGTGGTTGAGGGGACCATTGAAGGAAGGGTCATTCTTGTATTCCATTTCATTAACTTCACAGCGATAAGTGAGGATCTAGTGGAGAGCAAAGCTAGAGAGGAAGACATGTCCACTGGTGATCCCATTAGGCTGAGAAATACAGAGATGGGGGTTGAGAGAAATAGCGTGGTAATTTTGAAAGCATTGGGGGTTGGCACCGGGGAAGTGGTGATGGAGGCTACAGGCTGATGACAATTGGGAAGGTCTGGATAGGCAGGAAAAAAAACAGAGAAGAAGAAGAAAATAAGAGAAGGTTGAGGGAAGCAAGATCAAGCTGATGATAAAAGGCCAGTGTGTGTGAGAAACGGAAAGCACATTTGCAGGAGAATGAATTTAACTCGTATAAGCAGCACTCGAGGCACAGGGAATTCGGGGAGCCCCTATTAAAGCAAGGAGGCTCTAAGTTATTTGAATATGTCGGGGATCATTTGCAATTTTCAATTGGAAATATGTGAGCAGTCAGGCAATTTAAAACCCATTACGTGTCCAAATAAAATTATTTTTTTGTGGGCTAATGTGTCTTGACTTAATTAACTTGTTTTTACTAACTGGTTGAGCCAATATAAACACAGACCATTATTTGTTTTATTAAAACTGGAGTGATCATTCATCCAAATGATTAATGATGAAATTAAATTCATCTTCGCAAGTTAAATATTGCTTTTGACCAATAATGTAAAGAGACATTCCTCCTCTTTCATCATGGGGCAACTTCAAAATTGCTGTAAAAGGTTTGGCGAGCAAAACGTTTAATAACAGACACATTTAATACATTGAAAAATGACAAAAGGCTTATAGATTATTAAAGTAGTATGAGTGCAAACACTGTTCTATCAGATAATACAGAGAGTAGTCACAGCTTTGAGGCATTTTTAAGCCTACTTTTAGCAGCACGGCTAAATGAGGAGATCCATCACTTCAAGCTTGTACTAATCGTCCATATTTGACTGCTTAAATAACCAACTGTGCATGCCTAAAATTAAAAAAAAAAGACCTATCATTTGGGTAATTCCTTTCGAATAATGCGTCTTTCAATAGATTGAATCTTCAAAATCTAACGCATACATGAAAGAGCTTCCGATGTGGCATCTTATGAATGACAACAAAGTAAAGGAAGATGTGAAATCACTCAAGCATGGAGCAAAGACTGTCCCTGGGGAAACAGAAATGGGGGAAGGTTATTATATGGAACCATATTACATTGCTTATTATATGGAACCCATTTCAGATGGAAAAGATACACTGGTTTCTCAGCGGTGCTCTTCCCATCACCTCATAACTGATAAGTTGAGCAGAAGAATCAAAGGGTTAAGACCCACTAACCTGAATTTTAATCACTGTTATTAGCTTCTCAGGTTTTGCACCTTTGACCCAATCACCTCTGAGATTAATCACATACATGTGAACACATAGTTGTACATACGCATTCTCAAAAGGGTAAATGTGGACATCTGTGAGGTTCATAATAACTCCCTTGGCTTCTTCAGTATGTGAGAGTCATCTGAGGGTGATTAGCAAACAGCATCACAGTCAATTTATCAGACGACTAGTAGTGCATCATCTCACTATAATAAACCCTCACAGGAGGCATCATCACATATGTAAACGTGCACAAGGAGGTGTGAATTTGTTAAATGGGTATAAAATTGCCTATGTGTTAAAGATTAGTACGAACTAGGGGTGTAACAGTGCCCTCATTGGTTCTAAAGATAGACCGATATATCAGCCAGGAAATAAATTAGACCTTTATTTAAATTTTTTTCTTGTATAAGTATCGGTCTGTTGCTATTTTTTTCCCTGCTATGACCTACTTTTTGTCGTTTTGTTTTTTTTAATAAATTGGTTTCTATGAAATCAGTATCTGTGCAAAAACAATATCAAAAATGCATCAAACCGAAACATACTCAACCAAAATGTTCCCTTTATTCTACTAGTATGAACTAGGGCTGCACGATATTGGGGAAAAAAATTATACTCCAATTTTTTTTTTTAACCCTGTAAGACAAATTGTGATGTGAAAAAATACTCAGGAGGATATAACAGTTATACAAACGGTCAAACAAATCAATTGTGTTAGTTCTCATTGTGTCGACAGGTGCATCACGTGTTTCAGTTTCATCCTTCTTGTAGCCAAAATAATTACACATACAGTAACTGGCATTGCTTTTCTTTGCGGCACAAAGTCTACGTTTTCTGTGATTTTCTCTTTGTTCGTTGGTCATTTTTCAATGTTGTTACCAGTGACTCACTCCGTGTGCAGGGGGCATGGTCTGCTTCTGCAAACCTATTATGGATAATTGTTACTGGTGGATCACTGTGCGCAATGTGTGTCATGTACCCGCCAAGTTCATTTGCCTCCTACATTGCAACACCTGACTATTGTGCGTGTATACACTGCGATGACATTGTTCAAATGATAGGTTGTGCAGCTCTAGTGTGAACCACCACTTTGGACACACTGGGAATCTGGACAAAGCTCACCCTACATCCACAGTTATCTAAAACCCACTGAAAACAAAGCAAGAAGGATCCTGTTTTGATTCCAGGACCAGACCTTTCTGTGTGGAGTTTGCATGTTCTCCCCATGTCTGTATCGGTTTTCTCTGGGTACTCCAGTTTCCTCCCACCATCCAAAGACATGCACCGATATATTTTATTTATTTTTATTTAGAATTGGTTCATCTAAATTGCCCATAGGTGTAAGTGTGAGAGTGATTGTCTATATATGTTCAGCCCTGCAATGAACTGGCAACTCATTCAGGGTGTACGCTGCCTTCGCCCATTGTAGCTGGGTTAGGCCCCCACAGACCCCTGTGACCCTAGTGAGGATAAAGTGGGTTCGGGTGACGAGACGAGACACTGAAAAGCATCTATTTTTATCCAAGCACCATTTGTTTGTTTTAGCCATGAAACTGTTAAGGTGCCAAAAGAGAGAGACCGGTACTCACTTCATGCACGACTGCTTATACACAGTGAGATACAAATACACTTCTTTCTTCCCCTCCCCACCGATCACTCTTAACCCCTTCCATATGAGATCAGAGACCGCCGTGTGTGAGATGCATGTAAAGACAAGAGCCGAGTCATGAAGAGCCTTTGTGTGAACCAGAAGAGGCCTGATACGAGTCCTGGGACCGGATTAATGAATCGCTCTATAGTCTGGACACACATCTCTAGGCCCCGTGAGGAGATCACGGTGAGCCCTTAGTACTCCTCTCTCACCTTTTGGCTCTTATACATGGGATTCCTCATACATGACAGAGAAACTGCTCAATTCACAGCGAACAAGAGCACTTCATTAAAGAGATTTTTGAAGTGTACCAGAGCAGATGCCGGGGTCTTTTCTTAAAGTTGAGGAAAACGTGGGGGGTATATTAACTACCTCTGTGAGACAACGGGGAGAATTATGGGCATGAGAAATACTTATCGTCAAAACCACTATAGGTTTTAGGAAGTTAAGAGACAGGTGCGGATTCTGTGTGCATTTGTATCCAGGTGCTGGGTTTATATGTCGTATTTAAAAGTGGGAAAATGTGTCTTTTAATTAAAAGGTCTGGCTTGATTTAGTGCTGTGCTCAGGGAGACAGAAGCATAGCAGGAAAGAAATAAACAGAGAGGAGGCCAAGACTAAGGTTAGCGTACACATCCAGCCAACAAGCATGTCTCCGATGGACTTAATGAGCATGATCTGGCCTGGACTCCTCATCAGCTGGGACAGTAAATTCTGGAATAACAAATCATTATGCCAACTCGAATCATGTCTGACTGAAGGTGTGCGCTAATTTATCCCTGTGTATGTCTCTTGTCTACCTGGATCTGTCAGAGCTAAAAAGAGAGATCAAAAAGTGCTGATGCACACTCAAGGATATGCAAGAAATACTTCGATGGGTGCATCGACTGGAGAAGACAAACACACACACACACACACACACACACACCATCACCCACACCCGGCTCTCCTCTCGGTAAAGGTTTGAATATTTAATAAAGTCTCATTAAGGAGTGAATATAAGAGGCTGAAGTATAATGACAGAGGCAAAGACAGAGTAATAAATTCAGGCCCCATGCAAGCCTAATCAGTCCAAGACGTACAAACACACTCACAAGCTTAAGGACATTAGAAACGTGAGCAACAAACATAGAAATGTTCCTCATTTACAACTCAGAAGACAAAGCATCTCTTTATTTGCACAACATTTCTAATGTGGGTGTTTGGGTTTCTATTACATAGGTATTGGAAGAAATGGAGTAATGGGCTCTTAATTTTTTCAAATACTGAAAATAGTATTGCAATATCAATATGATTACTATTTGATAAATATTTTAAATTGCAATAGTAGTTTTTTTGGCATTACAGTTTATTGTGTCCAAGTTTCTTTTTAACTAAACAAAAAAAGTATCATGCTCTTAAGTATTTCACTCATGCTTTGACATTGAATAATCACTTTAATGTCAGAATTTTCTACCTGCAGATTCATAAGATGGTTTAAAACAGTCCACCTGGTTTCTTCTGATTTAAAAGAGTGATATTTTGCTTTTTAAATGGAATTTCCCTGTGGTCTACATGAACTGTAAATACTCTACTTGGATCTGACTTTGTCATTAATTCAACTCCACAGCTCCATCTTCAAACCTGTTTCTGAGTAATGACACCAGAAAGGTCATTTTGAGAACTGGCCCTTTAAATACAAATGAGCCACTTCATGCCCCACCCCCTCTAGGTTGTTTGCTGTGTTGATCTATCCCGTTCAGCCAACAAATTGACATTTTAGGTAATTAGCTTGAACTTTTGGCATATTTTGAGCATGGACTACAACTGCTGCTGATGATAAACAATTATGTCATACTCAGAAATGTTTGTGGAAAGTCTTGACCTTGCATGTACAAATATTGTCACGTAACTAGTTATAGATGCAACAAATTAAGCAGGAATTAAAACCGATTGTAGAAGTCCACTAGATTTAAAATAAATAAATAAATTAAATTAAAAAATGGGGAGTTCAAATTCAAACTGTATGAATTATTAAGGTCCAAATAAATTAACTAAAGATGCATAGAAATGGGTTTAGCAAAATATGACCCCTTTAAGCTATGAGCAATATCTAATCTTCAACCTGCAAAGTAAAAGTAATTTGACATTGTAATAATTATTGACAAAGTAATATATTTTATTATAATGTAATTTTATCCCTGCATGGAGCCCTACTAGCAAACATACAGAATAGTTAATAAAATGAAGTAGCATACAGAGGCCGGATATTTTTCTTCATAAAACTACAGAGATATAGGACATCAATGTCATTTTACAATTGTTGTCTTCCCGTGTGGTTTCTAACATAAAGCATAATGATATATTCTTTTCAAATCAGTCTTAACAAGTGGTAACCATGTCTTGCCAATAAAGTCAAAATGGGTCACCTCTTTTATTGGACATACTGTGACACGCCACACGTGAAATGAGCCTATTTATGCACAGGCTCTGAGATGATTTGTGATTTGCCATGTTAAATGCTATGCATTTTTAATTTAATAATTTCTTTTCTTTTCATCACATTAGGAAATATGAGAAATGTGCGAGAGGAACACACGAGAGGACTGGGTAAAACAGCTCATGCATGATACAAGGCTTGTCAGGCTCACTATTAAAATGAAATGGAAATCCTGCAGAAAAAAAGCCACAGTCACAATGATATACTGAACATGCCTGGATATCTATGCACTTTTTTTTTCCCTCACCATCATACCTGCTGAAGTGTAAGTGATACTGAAAATGTTCATGTGAATAGGAGAGTATATGCACAGTGTGTAAGTCAAGCCCTCACGTGTCCGTATATTGGCAGGTATACACTGCAAGGGAATATACAGTATGTAAAGATTTAATTGAATTCCTTCTGCTATTGTGCAGGTCCAAAACACTCTGGCTTATCCAGCCCTGAATTGCTGCCAGTGAGATCTAATTATCCTGCATGAAATGAGCCCGACCTGAGCAGAGAGGCAGTGCGAGGTCTGGGGCTGCAGGGGAATACCTCCATTAGGCACAAGCTGGGAAAACGAAAAAGCAGAGGGAAGAAGGGTCAAAAAGGAAGGTGGTTTTAGACTTGTAGAAAATGGAGGTGACAGAAAAATGGCAACTAAAAGTAAGGTGTGGGTGTCCTTTAAAGTAACCATACTCACTAATAAAGATTCATCTTAAATATAAAAAGAGAGAAGTGTTGCTACACAGGTGTCACACATTCTTCTCTATTAAATCTCTCTAATAATTTTCCTTAAAAGACATTAAATTACTTGGATCACCTACTGTATGAGTGTGATTTGACCCTTTAACTTCTCGGGGGTAAAGTCGCTCCACCACTGTCGCAATATTTTGCTTAGAGAAGCATTTGGCTTAAAAGAGATACAGTGAGCAGACATACAGTACATGGAGAATGTGTAATACTACTCCAACAAAGCAGAAAATACTGATCATAACAATCTACTCCAGTGACTCACACATTGCCTACTGCAGACCTGCGTATGTCGTCAGGTTTTTTTTAAAACCATCCACAATGAGTTTAAGCACAAACCCTGACACAGATAAATGCATAAGGATGTTCAAGCTCTCATTACGCAAGCCATAATACATCAAAACTGCACTGGTGACGGCCAACAAAGCTGACCAACTGAAATGATAACTCACTCGAGTGTAGCCACAATGCTTGTGAATAAGCAGATGAAAACGTGCCCCTGTGATGCCAGGGCCAATGACTTCTCAGGTTAACTGTGCGTATGACAAAAACATATAATTATCAGTTGGGCTTTTGTTACATCAGTTTGGTTTTTCCATGCACAGACTATGATGATGTATTTTGCACAATGCGTGTACTGACAGATAAACTCTTGTGAGGTTAAGCGGAGGACATGAGAGAACAGTAGAAGAAAAAGCTCCCTAAATGTCCTGAAGGCACAGGGAAGTATGTGTGTGTGAGTGTGTGTGTGTGTGTGTGTGTGTGTGTGTGTGTGTCCTGGAGCTTAGCACTGAAAGCAATCCTTCCTGCTGTGGCTGCATTTCCTTGGAGTAATGACGTCAGAGCTCTGCTGCAGTCGGATGGGGAACTGGGATTCCTGTTGAAAACCTTCCCCATTCCTGCATGCTCACATTCCTGTGCATGCCTCTATTGCAGCGTCCGTGCATGCACAAATGTGTCTGCGCGATTGTGTCGCTGCATTTGAATGATAATGGCAGCACTGACCCCAAGAGATGCTTTACTGCCGTGACTCTTTTTCATGCCGCAAAAGTGTCTCTTGCGAGATTGCACCCCACTCCTCTCATGTTCATGGGCACAGATGAGTTACAGCTCGAGGGCTGTGATATGTGTTAGCAGAGAGAAGATGAAACAGAAGTACACTGTGCATGCTTACACACACACACACACACACACATACACACACACACACACACACACACACTGCAAAACATATCAGGAATATCAGTAACCACATCAGAAATAAGCAGCTTTTAGCAATGAACAAAAACAGTCAACCATCAGGGATAAAGAGATGCAACTGTCCCTACTTCACCACTCTTTACCTTAATCACTCCATCAACTATTCCATTAGTACAAGAATTAACTGAAAAAAAGACACACTGAAAAATACATGCAAAAGCAAGCAAGAGTGCAAAGCCAGAGAGAGAGAGAGAGAGAGAGAGAGAGAAAGAGAGAGAGAAGCAAAGGCAGAAAGAAGCCAGAAGAGCCTTTGCAGTGACAGAGAACTCACTGGGTTGCTTCATTGATTATTCTCTCTGTGCTAAGGCCTACATCACAGTTTATGACCTCATTGAATTAGATTTACTGACTCACAGATTTTTGGCCCATTGAGAAGAACAGCACGTCTCAAAATAAGAGTGTCAGAGTGTAAGGGTTGTTTCTATAAACCACAAGAAAAGCAGATTTATTTCATCTTTAATCTTTTTTTCCCTCATTTAACACTTCCTCAGATTACTTCAGAGCGTACAGAATTAAAGTAGAAGCATAAAACATGTGAGTTTAAAAAAAAAAAATAATAATAATAATAATAATAATAATAATAATAATAATAATAATAATAATAATAATAATAATAATAATAATAATAATAATAATAATAATAATAATAATAATAATAAAACAAGATAAAGTCCCAGGCCAGATTTGTTCATTTCTGAGTGTATGTTGACCTCCAGCTTAAAAAGGGTTACGTCACAATGCAAGAATAGAGTGCTGTTTAGTGAATAAAAATGGGGCAGAAATCCAAATGGCCGTATTAAAAGATTTATACGGAAACACTTTCACAAATCATTGCAGCAATTTAAGGCCAGAGATTTGGACAAATAGCACAGGCTGCATCTACAATTAAGACCTCGATGGAGGGAAAAGCATGGACTGGATGTGGAGCGATTCAAAAGTGTGACATCTCTCTGTGATCTGGTTTCGTTCTAATGCATAATCATGACAGAGGCTTTGACCTGGCAGCGGACTCAAAGCTCGGAAACATTTCTCTGATGAAGTGGCAACACAGGAAAAGCACACAGAAGCGGTTTGTCTTGGCCGGACTGCTGATGCAGTAACACCTGTCATCCAGGTGGTATTTCACTGGCAACGACAGCCCCTAACATCACCAGAATGGCAAAATAACCCATCTTGCTTCCTCTCTTATCAACTCTCCTTGATGTCTGAGCTTGAGATGAAATACATTTGCGCTTGCTAACACAGTAATAATTCTCTTTAGTCTGGCCAATTGTCAGATGTCAGAGCCACAGAAAAAAAAACAAAAAAACAAAACAAAAAAAAAGCAGCCAGTACAGGTTGTTGGTTTGTGACCAGTCGTGCCCGTCTATGCAATCTCACCTAGGCCCGTCTGTTTCCCCATCACATGCCAATGCCAAGCCCCATTTCACAGCATTTCAGGCATAGGTGACGCTGTGTTTCATACCTTAAAGAGCTGACAACAGAGCACGCGGCGGTGAAAAACTTCGAATGCATCACAATTACCCTGTCGCTGCCATCTGGGAGGCGCTGCACAGTAAATGAGTGCACATTTTCATTCATGTACTTTTTCTTGGAGAGCAATCCAAGGGGAGTTGCCAGCAGGACTGCTGAGGGAAAGGCGCCGTTTCATATTGTTTAAAAGTCATTCATTTGTTGTATTCAGACTGGCGATGCAAAAACACTTCAGTAAATACAACTTTACAAGAAAATGGTTTGTACCCTCTGTTGTGAGATGATTGAAAGCTATAATATGGAACACTTCAGCACTAAAATCTGAATGAACGACAAGGCCTTTGTTCTGTATTTTGCTGACTTGGGTTCTTACAGTATATAGACCATTTCCAGCAATGTTCAGACAATACATTTACATCAACGAATGGAATGAAATATGAACAAACATTTGAAAGCATTATCTCAATTGGAAGCATTATTTATGCTTTCTGATGAAAGCCACGCCTTACAATGTATCACGCTCCTTCACATTATCATCTACTTATTACCTCTGCCAAAGACGTTATGTTTTCATCAGGGTTTTGTTTGGTTGTTAAGATATGTCAAAAAGATGTGGATGATACTGACACACGGAACAAATGATAGTATTTTGATGGTGATCCAGATCACTGTCTGGATCCAGGATTTTTTTATAAAGGACCCTTTATCATTGTGAGATAGGGCACGTTTTAACATATTTAACTCCACAATATAGATAATATTTATGTGACTCCAATGCTATGTATATATTTTCAAGGTTCAGGAATTAATTTAAGGAGTAAATTAATCGTGGCATGGGAAAGGGGATCTGCCTTGGCAAAGGTCAAAGGTCTCGCTGAGTACTTTTCTAGGTTTGATGCTGCTTTGGTCACATACTGTCTATTAAAGACAAAAATAATGACTATAATGAAAAAGAAATCAGAAAAAAAATATTCATATTCTAAAAACTCCCAATGATAATCTAGTGTTGTTATTATGGGATGTTCAGTGAAGCGAATTACTAAAACCACCACCATAAAACAATGACGTTTTCGTTAATATATTTTGGAGTGAGCCTATAGCTTTTGCTCTGATGTGAAGTAAAGTGTGTGGTGGCAGTTGGAAAGTGTACCAAAGTCAAGGTCACTGGCCCACCCATCTATTTGTTAATGGATAAGGTACAGCGGGACACGCAGCAATGAGAGGGGGGGGTGAACACAGAGCTCCCCACTGATCTGAGGACAGCCTGCCAAGGCTAGCTGAGCTGACAGCAACTAAAGCCGAGGCTCCCCACATGTGCTAATCTCCCAGATTTAAATGGGAACACAGCATACAGCACAGAGCACAGAGCAGGGCAAGCCTGTCTGATCCTTGACCGTATGTCTGAGCACAAGTACATAGGCTACGCACACACATGCAACACACATGCCAAAACACAAATGCACTCATTCATATATGTACCCCTTCCCTCCCTCCCCCCTCACATCCAGTTAAGAGCAGTCAGACACATTCAGATACACTGGGAATCAACAGTGTCTAACTGATAGGATCCTAACGTCAGATGCAACCACTTAAAAGAGCTGGAGAGAAGTGAGAGCAATGAAGAGGGTGGGCTACAGCAAGTATAAGTAGGAGGAGAAAGAACGAGAGCATTCCCTTTCTTTCTTCATGAGGGCAGACTGGGAACCAGCAAGAAGCAGGGAAACCATGACAACCAGACAACCAACCCTGGCAACCAATTCAGCGTTCTCACAGTTAGAGCCAGACAGGCGGCTCAGCAAGGGTTAATCTGAGCTGAGTGAGAGAGGAGAGAGAGCAAGGGAAACAGGCTGATTAAGCCTACTGCTGTGTGCTCAGACATTCAATATACTGTATGTTTTATATGCCCCGTAAGACATGAGACCAGGAGACGAGACAGCCGAACGGGGACGTCAAAAGTGCACAGACAGTACGGCTGGTTGTCGAGACGTCTATTTTCAAAAACACCATGCATATTTCATTGAAGCAACAGTGTGAAGTTGGATAAAAATGTAACAACTCAAGGCACCAGTGAAAAGAGAAATGGCGCATTTCTACTCATCTCCCCTCGACTGCACTGGAAAACCAGCACCGTGAAATTCTAAATAACATAAGGTGATAACACATTACACAAAACACAGCAGCTGAACAGAGCTTAGTGACAGAAAAAAAAAAACAAAAACAAAAAAAACTGATGGACAGATTGAGAGAAAAAGGTCTGAATGAGTATGTGTGAATGCACTGTGTTTCAGTGTAAGTGATGTGGGGGGAAAATGGACCATAGCACCGTGTTACCCTAACCTGATTCACCACACTATATAACATGACAGGGGAACACCGACAGTAGATGGGTCGAGTTGGGATGACATCCAAATAGAATCAGACAAGCCCTGTACAAAAAAAAACACCTACCCACACACACACAGACACAGGCATAAAAACACACATTCAGTGCAGGGGCTGTTCTGGCAGCCCTGCACTTACTCACTGACCTCCCATCTAAAGATTAGGTGCTTTCTCCTCTGGGGGGGTCAAGCAATAGAGAGATGAAAATGGTGGAGGAGGGCAAGTATAATGAACAGAATGATCAATATGTTGCCTAATTAATAACCTCCACTGCAGTCCAAACGTTCAAGACTGCTTCACGTTCTCTTACTTCAAGGTTTGCTTGTCTTTTTTTCTCTTTTCCTCTTCTTTAACTCCTCCTCCTCCTCTTTGCCTTCATCGTTCACCCCCCCCCCCCCCGCCCCTCCCCTATTTCCCCACCTCTTTCCTCATCATTAATCTCTGAAAATCGTTGGCTACACACATTCCTCCCAATCGATGCAATTCCACCGAGGTCTTGTCTGATTTACCACATGGCTGAATCCCTGTATGAATCTTGACTGGCCAGGGGTAGAGGGACACGGAGGGAGAGGGAGAGAGAGAGAGATGGAACGAAGCTGACGAGAGGACAGGCACACTAAATGCACTAAATGACAGAGACCATCATCACTGTATAACCTCAGCCAAAGTCACAGCCAAGTGAAAAGACTACAGGATCACTAGTGGTTCAATTTACTTGTGGAGGACTTTCTTTGGGTGTGCATCTGTTGCAACTTACCATGCCATGCCATACCATCTTTATTCATAAAAGTGCTTTAAAACAGACACAGCTGACACAAAGCGCTGCACACCACAAGACAACAGAAAGGCATGTAACATAAAACAGAGAAAGGAGAACAAGGCAATAAAAAAGCAAATCTAAAAATAGAACTAGAAAGTACATATACAATAAAAAAAAAAGTACTAAAACTACACAGATAAAAAAAATTATCATACAATAAAAAGAACTAAAATCAATGAGTCACTGAGTTGAAGGCTACTTATTATTGTATATGGGAGCCATGGCACAGAGCATTTAAACTAAACAAGATAATATTTAATGAGAGTACTACTTATTGCAGGGAAAATGTGACAAGGAAGTGGTTAAAACCAGATGCACCACAACTTCAAGGCTGGTTAAAAACAATTTATGTAATAGAGAAACCATCCTTCTCATTAATGGCAAGAGGATACATTTACAGAAATGTGGTGAAAGTGGATTGTATATAACACACTGGTGAGGCCAGATTTGATTTATTTACCTTATTTTCCAGACTATAAAGGCACACTTCAAAGCCTTTAATTTCCTCAAAAAATGACAGTGCACTTTATAATCCACAGTGCCTTATATATGGATTAATTCTGGTTGTGCTCAGTGACTTCGAAGTGATTTTGTGTCGTACACAGCATGGAGCAAAACATACTGTACTTCACCGTAATATTACAGTGTGTGTATGAGGACTGAACTGAAAAAGTGAATGTATTGTGTTGTATTTTACATGTTATAACTGAACAATTTTGACAGCTATTGTGAATACGCTAAGGTTTGATTTAGTGGTATAAGAGTGTGTCTTGTTAGATGTTACAACTCAACAAGGTTGAAAGTTATTATAAATATGCTCACTAACATTTGAAGAATGGTGAGAGTTATTGGGAATGTTTTTATTAAAGTTTGACTGACTGACTTATCTGTTTTGTTTTGTTTTTTTGATTAATGCTTCTTATAGTCCAGTACTCTTTATATATGAACCATTCATTGACATTGCACCTTGTAATCCAGTGCACCCTATAGTGCGGAAAATATGGTAACTTGTTTATTTATCTTAGAAAACCCACACAGACACGGGGAGAATATGCAAACTCCACACAGAAAGGTCTGGTGTGGGAATCAAAGCGGGGTCCTTCTTGCTGTGAGGCACGAGTGCTAACCACTGCACCACCCCCACACACAAATAACCTCAGCCAACCAATGTTGGGCCACATTAAACATCACAGCTACTGTTATGTTCATTGGTCATAGCGTTGGCCTATACCTGTGCAGACACTTGGTTTTGGTCTCACCCACAGCCCTTAGCAGCTGCAAGCCTCCTGCCCATGCGGGTCCAGACTATAGTTTGCAATTCATAGTCTGGCTCAACAGGTTACCAATTTCCATTACATTTCCAGGAAAGGTACAGGTGGCCCAGAATAGATCCCATTACATTTTGGTGAATGTAGGTCAAAGGTCAAAGTCACAGTCACCAAACATGTGTTTTTGCAATGATAAGAGATAGGAAAAACCAGGTAAAGTGTTTGCTGGGGACCTGGCACCACCTGTTTTCTCACTTTAAACAATGATATCAACACAAAAGGCCAAAAAAACATTTAAAAAATATATATATTGGAGGAAGAAAAACTCTAATAAGTAAGTGGCCACAACCAAATGTGCCACAACTTGAAGACTGGTTAAAAGTAAATCTATGAAATCTAAAACTGAAACTATCCTTTTCATTAAAAGTAAAACAGGATACATTTCCAGAAATGTGGCTGAAAGGGGCTGTTTATATCACCCCGTTGAGACTAGATTTAACTTAACTGGAAATGACAAGTTATAATTGGACTGGTTGAATGTACTGGAGCTGAAACGTGTGTGGATTTTAGAATAAGAATAATGGAAATAAGGGAACAAATGTGACAGAGTTTTGTTCTCAGCTATGTTTGACAAAATATACCAAAAAAAGGTATAACTTACTTCAACTCTTACAGGTCTGAGCCCATGTTGGCTCTTCTTGAGTACTTTGGATTTTGCCTTTATATACTATAAATATATACTTTATCATACCCGTGTTTGGTATTTCTATTTTTAGCAAAGTATCTATATCATCTGCCTAATATTTTTTTCACTTGAGCCAACTATATCAATACAAAGAGCCAAAAAACACCAAAAAATTTTTTTTAATTATATATATATATATATATATATATATATTTTTTTTTTTTTTTTTTTTTTTTTTTTTTGGGGGGGTGTTGCATTTTTTAAAAATGTTTACATGACAATATTTAATATATTGGTTTTTTTTCTTCCCTCAACACAAAAAGCACAACAACATATCAAACATTTGATTTTAAAAATGTAGAAGATGTATTACATAGTCAGAGTCATTTTTTTTACAGAGAAGTTATATGGGTGTTTGCTAAATGTATTTCTTTACCACTGTTGATTTTTCAGACATGTTATACAAATGTGCTTGGTTGTCTGTTGTAAAGTATCTTTCCAAATGAAAAAATATATATACTGTATATATTAAAAACAAATAACAAAGAAATGAGCATAACACCACTCAAACAGTGGTCCTGCAGACTCTGGAAGACATTCATATAACACCCTCACTAATACACAACATACTGTGTGCATCAGCTGTGGAATAGTCACAGACACCAGCCTCCCACTATTTAGGATCCATTTCAGGGCTGAGGGGCAGGACTTTAGCTTCAGCCAGCCAGCCAAACAGCTGAGACCACGATAGCTTGGCTTGCTCTATAGCTCTGATCCAGCTTGCTTACATGAGGGTGCTTCTCAGCTGGGAGTAAAACAGCACGGCCATTGGGTCAGGGCTTCTCTGACCTGAATTTCTGAGTAGACCCGCTGAAACATGTGTCTATCATCACATCCCTCCATTTATTCTGTCCACTGGCCAATTTGGGGTCAAGCTGGTGGCTTTTTCAGGGTAATCTTGAGAGCGCGGGAGACATGGAGACCTGTGTTTATTCTCAACGTGGGATTCAAGAGAATTTTAACGACACACGCTACACACTGTAACAGGTCAGGGAGAGTTTGAGCACCTGCGCTGTTCACAGGCCACACATGTGCACACACAAATGCACTTACCGACTGTGGATTTGCGAAGTGGTTTTTCATTGACAGCATTGACTGAATGTTCTCCCCTCACTTGTCATCATCAGGAATATCATGTGCTGTGAAACAGTATAGATCTCTTCTACCAGACAGGAAATCTCTGAGTTCTCATTGATCCAAATCAACCACCCCCAACTCACCAGGTATCAATCAACGTCGAATTAGTGGTTTTACATTACCGCAAAAAAAAAAAAATCCAGTTACTATATGTATGGATCAAAAACAAAACAATGAGCACACTTTTGTCACTCAGGTACAAATGCGAGCCAAGTACTTTACACACACTGCGAGAGTGAAACCCACAACGTAACAAGCTGTCCTTATGCTGACATGAAGGCCACAAGAACAGCTGGAATCTGGCTTAAATATCTCGTAAGACCGGTGAAGCCACTACAAGAACTCTCCAGCAGAACAGCAGAGACAGTAAGAGCATTTAGAGAGTGAAGGGGAAAGACTACACCACAGGCAGCTTTTTGTCAAACAGTCAATAGAAAAGCAGTGGCACACATGATTTGACTCTTGAAATGTCAATCAAAGAATCAAGGAGCCAACGCATCAACATCCAACTCCTAGCCCTTCAATAAATCACGCAAAAAAAAAACAAAAAACTGGGACTTACACTGGATTAACAGCCAGTGTTCCTCAGACAATAGACCTCTATTGCACTAATCAACAGCCTTCGGGAGCAAAGTTAAGGCAAAGCATGGCAATGTTGTTCAAAGCATTAGGAAACAGAGCAGCAATTCAGCACGTCTTAAGTCGACACACTGGCAAAAATGCAAATCCACAATCTACAGCTTTGTCAAACAAAGCTTTACGATTCCCAAGTACAAGAAAGCTGTTACTCCGTACCCTGCTCAGATCAAGATATTTGAATTCACCTCCATTGTCAAATTATCATAGAATTATGAGAATATTAAAAAATCAACATGGCCTTTGGGGAAAATAACATATAGTACAACTTCAGACAGTGCATGGAGCTAATGTAGTATTTGACATAAAACGAAGTTGATGGGTAATTACACTGTAGGACACACCCAACACTTAAGAACAAACAGCAAAAATCCACATGTAACATTTTATAGACCCTACCACTCAAATACAATAACTGCCTTTGGCGTTAAAATGGTCTCCATGCTTGTGCAGCTTCAGCCCAATCAGTAACCAGCCATGCAGACACTCCATATCTATAGATTTCATCAGGGACCAATGCACACCTGACATGAGCGGATAGTATACATGGTCTGTAAAAATGGAAGGAAATGAAGACTGGTGAAAGGAGAGCAACTGCAAAAGAGGTGTGGGGCACATCAGCAACTGACACAAATCTGGACGAGTGAGTAAATGCTTTTTCAATCGGTTCCAAGTGAGAAGAGATATTCAGAGGATGCACAGTGTGGTTTATACTGGGCTGTTGATGGGTGTGATTGTTGCAGTGGGGTCAGACAGATTATTATCATATTGTTAAAGCTGTGTTGAGGTGCAGAGTTGTTCAGCTAGTGACGGTCAACCCATGCTACGTTCAGGACACGTGAGTGCGTGAGTGAGAGCTGAGGGGACTTTGGCTGCGTAGGGGATTAGATCAGGAAGCCAAACCAGAACCACAGTGGTGGCCATGTGTGTGTGTGTGTATGTGTCAGGACATAGTCTAATCACTTAATGAACACGGAACAGCACCGCTCCTCTGAGCAGGACAGCCAGATCAAGCAGAGGTCTTCCGCTTTCGTCTTCTAATAATACCAGCCAACCCCAGCCTGGGAGAGTCTGTGAGGGATTTATCACACTGGACAGTCCCAGCCGCCACTCACAATCAGGCCCAGCCCACTGGGTGCTCACACAGTTGCCAGGCCAACCTTTTCCGCTGGGCCTGGGAAAGAGATCTGACAGATTAGCGAATGGTTAA
Organism: Siphamia tubifer; assembly: GCA_020466265.1. Lineage (NCBI taxonomy): Eukaryota > Metazoa > Chordata > Actinopteri > Kurtiformes > Apogonidae > Siphamia > Siphamia tubifer. The sequence goes on from CM035788.1 coordinate 12,928,968, forward strand.
TGGGCGAATGGGATATTATGCAGTGTCATTAATCTGAATAGGTTTGGCATGGGCTTGCTACCCAGACGCCAATAACCAAATGATTTTTCTAACACAGAAGACACACACAATGGTAGACCGGCACATTTTAAACATTAATTATAATTGAAACAACAGACCATGCACATTCAATACAAAGATGCATTGCAGCCTTAGAACCATGAGTGAAACATGAGGGGAAAATACTCTGACGTCTGAGGGCCGACGAGGCTTGGGATGAGTTATGATCCGTGCTGACCCACAGCTTACGTATGCTTCTTTGGGAATACATCAGAGGCTTGTGAGAAAAATGCATTCAAATCTACCTCAACACTCACGTAAATACATCCTGAGCCATGATGATCTCACCGACACCTTATCATTAAACGTCTGTACCCAGTAGACCATAGTGCCAGCTCTACGCCACCATAAACAACCATTAGACACTCCTGAGAGCCATCTGAAGGAAAAGTGGAGTCAGGCTGCAAGTGAGAAATCCTCCTCTACACACAAATTATTAAATATGACTACAGAGGGAGTGGAGCTGAGGTGATTTTAATACTGCATTTGCTATTAATCCGTTATGAAAGTATAATGTTCAACAGTCATAGCCACTGTTTGATCATACGACAAAAAAACTGCTGTGTGCAAAAACACAGCAGACATGGTGAATCTCAGTCTGCATGACTAAATAAATGTCATACAAATGTAAAATATAGGGAATTAAAATCTGTGCAGAGTGTTTTTTTTAAATCCCTCTACCATCACAGAAGACCGGCACACAGTAAATGTTGCAGTGTTAAATCAACACTTAGAGAGTTTATTTAACTTCTTCTAGAGTGTATTTGGTCCCATTGTTTCCAAATTAACACTGCAAAATCTACAGTGCAGTTACCAAAACAACAGGACAGTTAGGTGGGAAGGCAATCCCATTAATGAACGCCGTGGATGGTCCAGGTGAATGAAGTGACCAGGTGAATATTTCAAGTAAGCATACTGTCTGAGAAGACACACAAACATTTACATGGACACACGGCTGCTCAGCATGACCAGCTGGAGTGGGTAAGGGAAGTAACGTCTATTGTAGCCGTTTTAGACAACAGATGGGAGGAAAATCTCTCAGCAGAGGATAGAAGAGGAGAGAAAAAGTCTCAGACTCTCTCTCTTTAAGGGCAGCCAGCTCACAGAGCATGCTGCATCACCTCTGCCATCTCTGCCTACACAGGGTTGTGGCTGCATCTCCTTTCACATGGCTCTACTGGCAGTATGTACCAACAGAACAGATATGCACCATGCACATATACAACGATATTTAACCTGTAAATCATGATGGGAGTATTATGGAAATATACACTTATTCTCCACCATCTACCGTAGGCTATGTGTGCTATGCAAGTTTCCCAAACTGCAGTGTCATTGCTGAGATAAAAGCATGTGCTCTTCACTCAGGGAGCCCAGTTGTATCCCCCTAGAGTGGAAGAATATAGACCAGTGGAGCTTCTATTTCATAGCCATGTGAGCAGCTTATAGTGAAAGCTGTCAAGGTGGAATATTTTACTCTATATAGAAGGAAATCCATGTATTGCATTCATAGCCTATAGGAGAAACGCCTGCCTTCCTTGCCTTGCCTTGCCTGCAGACTAAGAATAGATCAATGTATCAGGCAAATCGGGATTAACGGCGTTGTGCTCCAATCACAGAACACATACATGCACATGCACTCACACAAACAGGGGGAGTCGGGACACAAAAAGTTCCCTTTTACGAGCCCATCACACTGCCATCATTTATTTATTTATTTATTTTAGGAAGGGGGGGTGGGGGGTGTTGCACGGTTTCCCCGTCGCTCCGCTTCTAGATACACACACCCAGCCCAACGCCAACGCACATGCAACAAACCAATGTAAAGCCACAACACCTAGGCTAAATCCCTCCTCGTCCAGTGCAATAATGACTATGTCAGCGAACCGGTAGAAGGTTTTTTGTTTTTTTTTTTTAAAAAGAAATCAAATCAAACTGTAAAATTCCCCCTGAAGCCCGGGCAGGTGTTTGTAACTATTAATCACCTGCAGACGCACAGCCGGCCAAATTTCAACTCGCTGCGGAGCGCTCCAAAAATAAATTGCACAATTAAAAGGGGATGCACTGAGCAAGCTGTCACAACTAACCTGTCTGTCCTTTCCCGAGCGTCTTCTCCAAACGGTAAGGTCCCACATAATTGGCATGTTGGGCACCGCTGTTGTCTTTACCGGACGATGACATGTCGAATCTGTGTGGAAACGAGACACTTTATAATAAAGCGCAGACAATTAAACACTCCTCTCTGGAGGTCCAAGCCGCTGTAGTCTTCCTTTTTTTTTTTACTCCAGAGCCTCTTGTGTTCCTCTCACTCTCTCTCTCTCTGTCGTTGTCTATCTTTTCCTCTACCCTCACTCGCTGTTTGAGGAGGTGAGGTTCTCTCTTTCTCTCCTCTTTTCTCCTACCGCTGCAGACGAGCCGCAAGTGCTTTGAATATCATTGTCAGTGGAAGCTGCGCTGCCGCTGTGCGTCTGTGGGAGGTGCCGCGGAGCCGTCGGGGATGATTGACAGCGGATGGAACCAATCAGAGAGCGGGATGGTGTTATGAGCTACTTTCTCAGTTTCTTGTTGCTGCATGGTGCTTTTTTTCCCCAGAAGAGCAGAGATGGTAAAAGTACTCATATTATGTACTTGCCTAAAACTACAGCTACTTGTGTGGAAAAAAATACCTTGGTAAAATTCAATTAAATGTTATTAATAGAGCCCCAAATCACAACAACGTCATCTCACAGGGCTTTACAGGAGAGAACAATCAACCATAGAAATAAATAAATGAAGTCCCAAGCATCCCTTGTCCTTAGACCCGCCTTCCCGCCAAGAAAAAACTCCAAAACCCAGTGGGAAAAAAGAAGAAATCATGGGGAGAACCACAGTGAAGGAGAGATCTATTCCAATGGACGGACAGGCTATAGATAAATGTCCATTTGTAGATGAAAGGAAGGGAGGGCAGGTCCATCCATCAGACAGGTAAGAGTGGGGAAGGAGGTCTGGGTCACAGGTCAGCGCAGGACACAGATTCTATGGCTCCTTATGCAGATACTGCAGAAAGTATAGGTAAGTAAGGTAAAAGTAGAAGTACTGAGTCAACTCCCTTGCTGAAGTAAAAGTAAAAAAAAAAAAAAGTACAGCTTCCCAATTGTAATAAAGTGAAAAAGTAAAATTATTTTTTACATGGATGAAATAATACTAAAAGTATCCCAAAAAATCCCTTAAAAGTGAGTTACTCTGTAGAAAATGTGTTTGATCGGTTCCAGGTACTCAGTTTTTTGGGCATGGGCAGGAAATTTAGGAAAAATTTAGGGGAAAAAAGTCACAATTGCAATAAAAATCATTATGAATTTTTTTTTTTTTTTAAGTCATAATTCTGAGATGAAGTCAAAATTCTGGTTAAAAAAAAAGTCTAAATTGTGAAACAAAAATTCAAAATCATGAGATAAAAGTCATAATTATGATATAAAAAGTCAAATGTCTCTATTACACTGATTTTCCCTGTGAAGTGACTTATTTTTCATGCTGTCACATCTGTTTAGTTTGAAAAAATAACGGGTCTATTCTGAGAATGTAAGGAGTATGAAGTACAGATATTTATGCAAAAATTTAAGGAGTAAAAGTAAAAGGTTTCCAGAAAAATTAATACTCAAGTAAAGTAAAGCTACCTAAAAAATATACTTAAGTACAGTAACAAAGTACTGGTACCTCTGCAGAAGAGTTGCAGGTGTCACTAGTCTTGTCAAGATAGTGAGGTCCTTACATTATAACACAAGGTGTTTCTGTCTTTTCACCCAGTTTCATTGAAATGTAGTTCAGCAAAAGACTGTAACCTCATATGGGTTTGGAAGTTTTCCCTCACCAAAGCAAATTTTCTCAGCACCAAAAGGCAGCCGGACTACCATTCTGGTGTTAGGATGATGGACAAGATAGGTTTAAAAATGAAATAAATAAATAACATGAGGTTAGATGTTTAACCCTTTCATACACAGGGATCCTACAGCTCAGGGCAAGTTAAATTCAAGACTTTTTAAGGATCCGCAGGGACCCTGATACAAAGTGTTCACTACAGTGGACAAGTTGACGCTTATTCTACAGCTATTCTCTTATATATTCATGGATTTTATTGTTTTAACTCCATTTCACTCGCAGCACAGTGGACACTTATGTGTCATCCCATACATGCTGTCCTTAATAAACATTTTCTCTACAAACATGTTTGAGTGTAAATCGATTGCTTCTTATTGTTATTAAGCTGTAATTGACATTTTTTTTAAACAAAAAGTTGGGGGTTTTTTTTGCATAGTATCTCCATGAAGTGAATAACGACTAGTATGAGAGTCTATAAAAATTTGAGAAAACTGCAGATTAACAGCATTAAAAAATGTATTCCATAGTTTTATACAATATGTCAAAAAATCCATGTTTGTTTGGTTTAAAAATTAAACCCGTAGTGTCAAGCTGAGTGGACATTTTTAAAACTTTATGAAAATAGATTTATAAGAAAATGTCCCGTCATGTTATTTTTTTCATGCTTAAATTGAAATAAAAAGAGGCAGGAAATAAATATTAAGGTTCTCATAATTCATGAAGGAAAAGGTTAACTTACTAAAACCTGTTGGGAATCCTTTATTTAAGGCATGAAACATTTTTACTTCCTGTTTTTATTTAATCAGGAGTCTTGGCCAAGTGGCTGCATAAAATACAACATATCAGTTAAAACATACAATAATTTACAAGACAAGTAAAACTATGAAGAACAAGTAGAAGTCATTGAGTTACTGTCTAGCACTTTGAGTTTGGATTTAAAAGCATTCAAGTAGATCAGTTCAGTCAGTTTTGAGTCTTTTAGGAACATATTCCATGTTTGAGGAGCAGAATAGATGTGTGCCCTTTTACCAAGTTATTTTACATTTAAAAAATAAATAATAAAGAAAAATACTTCCTGCTCTGTCTGACAAACTGCAGTTGTACTACTTCTTAGGTAAATATGTATGTAGCTTATCAGACACTCCAGGATTTTGTGATGTTGTGATTTGCAACTTCAACGCAATTTCAGCCAATCCCTGTGAATTCAGCATGATGTTGCCATTTTAACCAATCACTGTGACTTTCCCACAAAATGTGACCAATCATTTGTAACGTCTTGAGCTGCTCCTTCCACCTTTTCCTGTTTACCTTACAGTACGAAGCAGCATGTGCACGACCAACAGTTCACATTTGACACTAAAATGATGCACTAGTATCAACAGGTGCATTTGGAAGAGTACTTCTTTGCTGCATTTTTGTCATCCAGGTAATATTTTATTTGTCATATTTGAAAGGTTGTCTTAATATCTCAGTGTCTTTGTTCTGTTTTTGTCAGAAACTGCCTCTATGACACAGTACACAGGACTAGTAATAATGATTTGGGGATTTTTTTTACTCGGTGAGACATTTATATTATGTTTTAGAACTTCATATAGTGTTGTAGGGTCATATGAACTTTAACCTTTGAACCAACAGGTGCATTTTGAAAAATAAATCTATATATTGTTGCATTTTTGTAATCCTCGTAATTGTATATTTGCCATTTTGGTAAAAAGTTTTGGGGACCATATCACAATGACTTTGAATTAATTTTCCAGTAACTAAATATTTGAAATATTACTTAATTTTGATTACGAAAAGGGAAAAATCGCAACTATTTATCACAACTTTCACTTCTTCGCGGAACAAAAGCCAAAAAAGCAGCGCAACTTTCAAAAAGGTCACGCAACATCAGGCATTTTAGGCCACAACCATCTCAGAAAAGGCCCGCAAAATTCTGGAGAGACTGACTTATGGTGTCTTATGGATTTTATTATTTGTGTATTTAGGTTTGCACTATCTTTATGCATGCACATTGTCTTGCACTTCATCCTTAAACAGTGAACTTCCTCATTGTGGGATCAATAGTTTCCCCCTTATCTTCCATAAACCCATCCGTTTTCTGAACCCATTTTATCAGGGTCACAGGGTCACATGGTGCCTATCCCAGCTACTTAAGGCTGAAGGTAGTGTACACCCTGGACAAGTCACCAGTTCATCGTGGGGTTGAACATATAGACATAATCACTCTCACATTCACACCTATGGGCAATTTTAGACTAACCAACCTATCAGTGGATGTCTTTGGATGGTGGAAGGAACCCAGAGAACCCACACAGACACAGGGAGCGTCTTATCTTACACATTTATTTTGTTTTGTTTGCATGGAATTGTTTGGCTGCATTATACCGTAAATATCTTATGTGAGAAAATCATGTGATCCTAATCCAATTCCTATACAATCCAATGGCACGAGAAGGCTAAACCCACTTCTTTACTGGATTATATTAAACTGGTCCTCGTGGAAAAGGCTTGAAAATGTAATCATTTTTGTTGAGATTTTCACATTTTTACTGTATTGTTTTTGTATTTGGTCGTTTTATTTGGTTGTACTACGCACTGAATCCAATTTCTTATAATATTGGGGTGGCTGTTGGGGTGACTGGCTGTCCACATGTCAAAGTGTCCTTGGGCAAGACACTGAAACCTGACTTAGGCCCCCAGTAGAACTGACAGAACCATAGAAACCTACTGGTGTGTGTGTGAATGGGTGAATGTGAAGCTAATGTAAAGCGCTTTGAGCACCATGAAGGTGGTAAAGCACTATATAAGTGCAGACCATTTACCATTTATAATCAGAGACAGAAATTTGCTGAGTCTCTTTGTTCCCTTGGAATCCATAAGCTACCAGATAATTTCACCTTTAACAAAGAGTGTGAGACGGGTACCATTCTTTGGTGTAAAACTGGTTCATTTAAATGAACAGAACCTGAGGCTTTTGGGATGTCAACTGTTATGAGCATTCGTTCATTTTCCACCTTAAGGGGCAATAAACAATAAAACAAACTGCGAAAGTGAAACTACCATTATCCCAAACACAGTTTTAACTAGTAGCATTCATACATATGTATTAATATTGACTTTATTTACTGAGGCACAGTTATTACAAGAAACCTTCCATATTTTTCCCTGCCTCCTGTCTATTCTTTTCCTGTCATCTTTCCATGCTCTTTTTTTTTTACTTTACACTTACACACACATGTACACATCATCTATACACAACCACATAGCCAATGTGTGTGTGTGTGTGTGGAGTAGGGGGAGAGTGTGTTGGCCCTCTGATTCATTTCACACCCCACTGGTCTGAGACCTGTGACTATAGCCCTGGCCTCTGTCTGTTCCTCACACCCTTAGAGAGTACAGGTGTCAGGGGACATATGCAGGAGAAACACACAAACTTACACACACACACACACATACACATATACACGATGTGACCTCTAAATATTTTTAACAGAATATAAGGTTGAAAGTGCTGCTGAAATATTAAACAGAAGGGATTGCATCAACACCACTCCACAGGATACCTCAAAGAAAAGACAAACCAACACTCCAGAAAAGATTTCACTTTCTCCTAAGAGTCACCATGATTCAGACTTGACTGAGTTATCCTGATTGCCTTCAAATATTTATTTGATGAGAAATCAAATGGAGTGTGTTGTCTCATTTGCATTCATCCCCCCGCCATGCTAGACAAAACACAATATTGTTTAAACATTTCACAACCGTGCTGTGTTGTTAACTTGAACAGGCAGTTACAAGCCAAGTGATGAAATAAAAATTTATTCAAGTTATAAATCTGTAGGTAGAGAAGGAGATTTCCCCCAATTAGAAACTGCTCGCTCAGTATGTATGCAAACTGCAAAGAGGAAATACATACAGTAGCTGTACTCGACAAGAATATTTCCTTCTTTCTTACTTATCATTAATGAAGCTTAGTCTACTAAGTACACATGCCCCAGTTTAGTGCCTTTGAGGTCTATGTTGAGCATGTGTGCCATTTCCCCTGATGCCCTTCATCACACTGGAAGCCAGGTTGTGTTGGGAGGTGTGACCCTAAGTGTCACCCACGTGACTGCATGGTGCCAGGTGGACGGGGCATGTGATGTCAGCGCCAGGTGCAAGATGGGCACCATCTCAATAATGCATCATGCCCAGCACCAGCACTGGCAGGCGCACCACTTTGAAGTGCTCCGGAAACATCTGTAGCTTGAGTTTTTAATCACCTTGCCTGTACCTCCCTGCTTCCCATCAATCCTTTTCCACACCTTCACAACCTACATCCCCCTCACCTTCTTTGCAAATAAATGTTGTCTTAGTTTGTGTTTGAGCACGTGTGTAAATGTACTCAGAGACCTTGAGTCTATGTGCTTCATCACATGTGTTTACCCACAGATCTACAAGGCTACACAATTCAATCACCAGAATAAACAAAATTCAAAACAGCTTTATGCTTCTAAGTGTTTATGGAATATTTTGCATGGCAAGAATTATTAACAAGCTTTGTCAGATAATGCAAACACACCAACAGACAGACATTATGCAGCTGTAACCTCTATTGTCGATCTACAGGATGTGCATACTTATGGGATCTTCTCAAACAGCTTCTCAAAGACACTAAACAAGGAAGGATTAAAGAATCAACCAGGGTCTGAAATATAATATACAGGATAACTGATGGACGAGGTAATGAGATCAAATACAGCAGTGTTAAGATGAGTATTATAAGTTAAAAGCCTAAGTTAACATGATATATTGGCACCAAAAATATAATTAAGATGCTTAAGGAATAGTTCTAGTTTGTTGGATTATAAATATTGAAGTATCACTGTGTACATAACCTATGACTGTTTTAGCTGCAGGAAGTGGAACTGATTTGTGTTAGTTTATATACAGTTTATGTACACAGATGAATCCTGTGGCTCCAGAGAAGCGGGAAAAAAACAAAATTCTGATATAGAAATCCATGTTTCAGTTATTGGTATTTTTCCTCTAATCTTTGATTTTTGATGAGTTGATGTTGCTTTGAACATTTACTGAAATGAAACCATGTGAGACATTTAAAAGGAAGAACCCACTTTGGTGAAACTGCAAAACAGCTCTTAGACATCTAACATGTAATGCTGAATACAAACTACTTTTTGTAAGAAATCAAAAACCAAAAAGACTGGAAACCATCAGGTTAAAGTTAAACTGTTTCCTGTATTTAGAAACTGCTTTTATAGTGAACTATTTTAAGGTTAAGTATTTTTATAAGAACTATTGTAAGACCTAAATTGTCACACTTTGGAATAAAAAGTCCAATATTTAACTTAGGATGTCGTAGAGTACAAAGATAGAGCTGAATGAAACAGAAATAATGGAAATATAAATTGTTCATTTTTGTTGTTATGTACTTGAGGAACTTTCAAATAATGCAAAAAGTAAGCTTTTACTTTTTTTTCAATAAAATAAATGTAGTAAAATGAGGACTTTACTAAAGTGAAAAAATAAAAGGGAGGTTCACAACCTCTGGATGTGAATGTGCCATTGTGCCATACATCCATATACTAAACCAATCTTCAATAGAGTGCTTTAAATGCATAAATATAACCCTTTAAACTTCCAAGGGCCCACATACAGTAAGCTGGAAGTAGTTGCTCAAAATTGTTAAGCAAACTACCCAAACCTGTCCTAAATGGTCACATGACCAGAGATTCCAGAGATATCAGAAATTTTCCGATGTAATATCCACAGCAGGTACAATCACTCATTTGTTCAAAATACAAATAACAAGCAGTTGGTCTGAATCTTTATGTCTCATAATTATCTACAGAGGAACAAATATTCCAACAAACGCAGTCATACTGTAGTCCAACAAAAACATTTAAAAAAAACAAAAATTATCCATATGTCATCCAAAACACTTCAAAACATTAATAAATATCCACAAATGTTTATCTAGTGCATCATTTAACAGGACCCGCCTCCAAAATCGCAGTTTTCATCTTAATATTTACATTTATAATATAAGCAAACACCAATTGTATATTATCAAAATGGTTCAAGACGAAATTGAGTGGAAGTTTAAAGGGTTAAAGTAAATGCATATGGTCACTTCACACACAAACTCCAGGATCAACAGCTTCACACACAAACACACACGTGACCTCAGCCCATCAGGGTTGTACAAACTGGTTATTGCCAGCTTACTGCATTTTGGAAGCAGTTGGCACTTGCTGAATTGGCCAGCATGTTGTGTTTGATTAATTAGCATGTCATCCACATACAGAAGAGACTATTAGTGTTCATCTGCAACATTTAGAAAAGGAGAGGAGTGATTGGAAGAGCAAGGTCATAATGACCAGGCCCCAACCTGTTAGAAAAGGAGTCATATTTCACCTGATGGCATGGTTTTAAAAATGCAGCTAACATCAGAAAACAGGCGCCAGAGACTTAAACAGTGACAGAAGATCTTTGCTCTAGTGTTGCTTATGATGCAGGTGGCTTTAACTCCTAAAGATAACAAAGGATTCTGGGGGGGATTAAGGACAGGTCCACCCAAGAAACACATAAGGATAAGTTACTGTGTCTAGGTGAGACAGTAACCTATCCGACTCCCTGATCTTTGTTTGACGCACATGACAGATGGTAACATTTCTGCTGGCTCTAATTTCAGCTTTTGTATATAAGTGAATATGAATACATGTATTAGTTTGCGATGATTACTATCAATAAAGGAAACCAAATCCATATCTGTATACCCTCGGCTTTGCAGGTAATTCAAGATGATAGGCTACATGTTACATGTACTACATGTGCAGGAATGTTCCTTGTAGTCACATGTACATGGGGAAAAAGGTCTCTATATGAGACACTTGTGAAGATCTTCCATGTACGCATGAGGACTTTGGATCGAACTATGTTTGTTTTTGCCATTTCTGTGCACAAATGAGTGAGATTTCATACACACAGCACATACAGTGTGTTTTTTCCACTGTCCACAAAGTTCATACACCATGATCAATGGCTTGTGTTCATTTCAAATGTCACTGCAGTATGCTGGCTGAACACTGACATGCCCATGAGTGAGGTTGGAAAGGGAATACTCTCCAGGGGGAATAAGCCTCAGTTTCAGCCCCCCCACCCCCCCATCCCCCCGACTCTGCTTCTCAAACACACTGATATGCACACACACATATACAGGCATACAACTGCATCTCCACTGCCCCCTGCTGGTAAGAAAAAGCAACATTCTTACACTATTCCTCCTCCTTAACCTCCCCCGCAGGGAGCTTCCATAATGCCCTAATAATAGGATATAGGAGCACTGATTGTTCTTCTGTTATCATGACAATACACTCTTTAATCCAGATTGTGTTAGACAGGATCCTGACAGTGGAGCAGAGACTTTATATAGGATTTTCTTACATCTAAAAGCCTCACACATCTCACCTTTCTCTCCACACAACATGAAACCACATCCACAGTCATTTGACCCAGTTTGCTTCTGTTTCTTCTCTGTGCTGCTGCAGCCTTCAAACTGTGAATGGCACTCTGTGAGAACAATGAATCTGCAAGAATCTGGAATTACGATAATTAACTCAACAGTGGATTTCTTCATCCCATTATGTGCCACAAAAAAGATATTTGAGCCTCAAATATCTGTTGCAAAACCAACCTTCAAGTTCATGGAATGACATTCTATCATGTAAGAGTCGGTGCAGCTGTAACCATCTGTTAGTTACATTTTAAAAACAGAAAAAGCAACTGTATGCACAAATACCTGTCTATTTACACATTAACACACACACACATACACACATAGAGCAAGTCTTTCCTCTTTAATCATAGCTTTTCACCATTGAGAAGAACATAATTGCAGTATAAGAAGCAAACTGTTAGTAATCATGTAAGGGGTTTGACTGTGCCGTTGGATAATTAGGTTGGTTGTGCGCATCTCACTAATCACAGGGACATTTAATGGAAGCGTGGGGTGAAGGACTAAAACAACTACATTTAGCCGTAATAAATTCACTAATCACTCATTCACCATGCACAATCCTTGTTGGCTCCTGGCCTCATTATAAGTTTGAGTTTATCAAAAAGTACCACAGGCAGATTACAGGAATATATGGAACTGTATTACTCCAAGTTATTGGTTTCATTAAAATACCCATCATTTATATTTGTATAATGCATTCTAAGTAGTGTGTAACATCTGTTCATTGCTATAACCAGATCATATATTCTTCATCATCATCGTCATTATCATCATCTTTATTTCCTGTCTTGGGAGTCTATTTAAAAACAAACAAGCAATAAATAAAATGAATACATACATTAAACACACAGATTAAAAACATAGACAAAACTAATAACACTGATATTATAAAGGACAATTGTACCAGTGTCACTACAATGATGACTGGTATCACACTGAAATAATACTGGGATTTGTCAACAGCATAATGATTGAATTCTGAGAATCGTTAAATCAACTGATACATTTGTACATTAAATGGATAGTTCACTATATTTTTCACATGCATTTGTATGGAATCAGTATTTTTATTCTGGTGCACCCACAGTGACTTACCCCTGACACTGTCCTGTGGGTCGAGGTTTGGTCTGGTTTTGGTCAAAGCGAAAGTAGTCCCGGCAGGTTTCTCGGTGTCAAGAAAATAAAACGTGTTTCTTCTCAAAACAATATGGGTTTGAATGAGTGATTTATTTGCATAACAAAACCATCACGTAAGAAAAACTCGTACCTCGTAATTGTTTGGAGTTACTTTATCTTTATACTTTCTCTCTAATAACAGCTGTGTGCCTTAGCCAACTAGCAAACTATTTTCATCAGTTGCAATGCGCATTGATCGCTAAAGTAGCTCCAAGCAATTACGAGGTATGAGTTTTTGTTCAGTCACGATTTTGTTATGCAAATAAACCACTCATTCGAACACATATTGTTTTGAGAAGGAACACGTTGTATTTTAGTGACTCCAGGAAACCTGCCGGGACTACTTTTGCTTTGACCAAAACCGGACCAGAGCTTGACTCACAGTAGTATTAGGGGTAAGTCACTGATGCTGATTCTATACAAATTCATGTGAAAAATAGTGAACTATCCATTTAAGTTTTTCATTAGAGCCTGAAAAATGTTTGCAGTAGTCTATTAAGGTTTTGTAAACAGTATTTTCATGGAATCATTATATGCAACTTTGAGCCTTTGTAAGCTAGCCGTTTTAAACCTATCATGTCAACTATAGCTTAGCTTGAAGTCATATAGTGCAAGGAGTGTCCAATAAAGCCAGAGAAAATCAAATATTTTTCTTTACTTTTTTCATTCAAGACTGACCTCAATAACCTGCCTGACTTTCATCCGCTTATACTTATATAAGTTTTGTACTAACATCTCTGTATTTCCTCTCCAAATAAAAGAAAACACATCACTTCTAAAATCACTGTCTATTTGCCAATACTCATTTAGTTCTGCTTGTGGGCTTAGCCACATGGGTGACCTCCACCAGACTATCTTTCATACAATAGCTGAGTACCCTTGAAAAAGACTCACAGACATTAGAAGGTAAGCTGTCCCTCTCTAGCCAATTGGAAATCTCCTTCTGGCAATGTCATTCATTGTAGATGTTAAGACCTTGTGTGGTACCTGCATCTTCTATTTGAAATTTTCAAAATACCCCACCACCACCTACACACACACACACATATAAATAATATTGCACATTTATCACATACATTGTTTTTATGACAGATACTTTTCCCCAAGCAAAACTTTATTAACCATTTTACATCCTCCAGTCTGTTATGCATGAACAAAACTAATGTGATTTATAACATTTTAACATCTTGCTACTTCAAACCAGGGCAAGGTTCAAACTGGATGTCCATCATCAATTCATCCATTTTTCAGTGATGCATTAACTAAGCGATTGTTGCTTCCATGGCATTTTCTCCTCTATATTGAATCTTTCTGAATTAGTTTTTCACCATTTATTGTAATATTCTTCCCTTTGTTTTGCAGTTTTGATGAAAATCTGTTATATTTTTATATTTAACTTACTGATCACTTAGATGTTTATAAGAGTTATTGCATCAGAAACAGAAAACTGAGGAAAAAATGAGTCTTTCAGAAAAATCGGAATAATTAAACATAAACAAGTGTCTCGATCCATGATTATTTATTACAATTCTGTGGGTTTTACGAGTGAATCAATGTTGTAGAAGATGACAGTGTTTTCACTTTCACTACGGAGCCTCTGAACATCCAAATAGGTCATATCTGATGAGCATGAAAAGATAATAAACTACATTTTAACCACATTATTTACATGGGCTAATAGGGTTAGTGGATCAGCAGTTGTTAAATGTTTTAGATCAGTAGATGAATTTTGTGGTGGATGTTTGGGTCTTTATGGGTTAAAGTAAAAAAAAAAAAAAAAAATCAAAAAACTTAAGGTAACTACAGTAGACATGTTTCACATATTGCATGAGAGCAGTTTTACTCCGGAGGAACACTTACCTTACAAATGTCATGTTGTGAGTAATTGTGAAAAAGAAAACCAGGTTCCCTTAAGAAACAGCAATGCCCTTTTAAAAAGATTCAGTGTTCTCTCATAGGAAATGTTTCTTCTATCAAGATGCACACATAGCAAATTGGGGGATGCTCCTGAACAAGCTTACATTGTGATGAGGGAAGAATTCAATACTCTGAATGGAGGGTTTACAAAGAAAAATCCATCTTAAGTATCTTAAATAAATCCTTTGGATGTAGGAAGCAGTTTAACACCTTTATACTATAATCTACAGAGGACAGACAGTCCAGTTTTACACAAGAGAATAGGATTTATGCAGTTTGTCGAGTTGAAATGAATGCATTCAAACTTAAAGAGAATAGCAATGACATTACATAGATCACTGAAACAAATAATGATGGACAATAACACAAAATATTGATCTTCATTATGCTGTACAAAACAAAAACTCATCACAAACACTGAAACGTACAGAGACACAATATTTAAAAAAAAAAAATACAATTAATTAATTTTTTTTTAAAAAGAGAGAGAGAAGAAATTGAAGCTGAATGAACTCCAGTCGTGGGAGCTTCTATCGTTCTCTTATATGAGAAATCTTCCTTAAATATGATGTCTGTGAAGACAACTTCATTAATACTGGTCCATTGAAAACACAAAGGCAGGATGTCATTTGCGTGGAGGGAGAAACATATGAGATAGTCTCTTAAATCCAGGAAGCTTTAATGAATCAGTCCTGCAGGATTAAATGGGCGAGCATCATGAGGGACATGTATAGAAAATAAAACTGTCAGTTCTGTGGACTCGCCATCCAAAAATATTTAATCATTTTTAAATATTTCTATTATAAAAAGGTAGAGGGGGGGGTTCGATAAATACTAGAAACTTCAAAATATAACCCTTTCACTACCTCATAGTGATAATGAAAGATATGTATTTTGCATAATATGGCATTTGAACTCTGAAGTCATATCCACAGTATTCATGTGTGTAAGAAAGACCATAAACATGTGGAAGTTTAGGAACATGATTGTACACATGCCCTGTGGTGAAGGTGTGTGCTGGTACTGATGTCCTGTTATGCAACGCCATCATGGCCAAGGTCACACCATTTTTTTTGTAGCAGCAGCAATAAAAGTGATTAGAAGAGAGAAGATTCACATACGGTCATAAATGTTTCCATGGTCTTCACTGACTTTAATAGCCTGCAGGTCAGGTTGCCGAGTTCAAGTAGCCCACAGCTCTAAAGAGAGCACTAAAACCCCATTAATCATCAGATAAACAGAGGTACCCTTTATCAAATGACTGATGCCTTCTGGATATCTGCCATTGTACTGCTGAAATGAGGAAGAAGAAGATTTGTGGAAATACTCTTTTATGTCGGAGAAACATCCTGGATTTGATTTTACTTGGAGAACCCCATTCACACACACACTATAAAGGAGTAAGTAAAAAAAGAATGACCATAGAATAAATCAGAACACAACTGAATTACTTCACTTGAATTATTCTCCCTACACTTTTACTATTACTCATCAATTAAAGTAATTATATTACAGTTTTCACTGGAGTGCTATGATAATAGGATAAACCATCTGCATAATTCTTACAAAATCAGGGTACTGTTTCTCTAAGACATCTTCTAGAATCAAACAACTGAGGGAATGAAGTTGTTATTCCAGATAATGCATCCATGGTCCCTGGAGAAGTGAGTATACTCTCACTTTTTGCCTTTTTATTTTTTCAAACTCCAGAAGAACACCGTTTTAAAAACAGTGACTTCTAAGACTTATTTATTTAGTTTACCCAGTGGTGTGCACAGACATATTGAGGGTCAAGTGTTCAGTGGAAAAAAAGGGGCACCTTGTGCAGCGTGTAGTGATGTAGTGATATAGTGAATCAGAAGAGCCACCTCACATTGAGCAGTTTTTATCCTTTCACTGCTTACCTCAGTGCTCATTTGTGAAATAAAAATATGTGATTAAAATATTAACAGGAAGAACTGTTTTGTATAAGAGCAAATGCACAAAATTAGACAATTATAAGTCTGTTATAACAGTGTTTCCTCTAGGATTTTTTTTCTGCATCGGGGGCATGCGCGCCTGGGAGTCGTGGCGGCGTAAACAAATAATAATAATGGATTAGATTTCTATAGCGCTTTTCAAGGCACCCAAAGCGCTTTACATAATTGATCCATTGTTCATTCACTCTCACATACTCCCTCTGGTGGTGGTAAACTACATATGTAGCCACAGTTGCCCTGGGGCGTGGCTGCCTACGGTCCCTCTGACCACCACCAAACATTCATACACATTCATACCCCAGTGTGAGTGACACTGGAGGCAAGGAGGGTAAAGTGTCTTGCCCAAGGACACAACGGACTGACTAGGACAGAGCAGGAATCGAACCGCCCCCAATGACACTTCACTACAG
Organism: Siphamia tubifer; assembly: GCA_020466265.1. Classification (NCBI taxonomy): domain Eukaryota; kingdom Metazoa; phylum Chordata; class Actinopteri; order Kurtiformes; family Apogonidae; genus Siphamia; species Siphamia tubifer. Next base: position 12,945,926 of record CM035788.1, read on the forward strand.
ATTTTATTTCTAGAACTGACTTATTAGACTTTTAACAACCAAATGTATAATGAAAACAAACAAAAAATAATTATTTTCATTCTGTACATTTTTTGGAGAATTAAACATGCATTGGGTCAAATTGACCCAGAAACACCATTACTGTTGATGACAAATGTACATAACAGGAGGGTTAAAGTCACACTATGGAAACTTGCTTTTGTCTTTGTCTCAGAGGGAGGTATGAATGGAGAGACGCAGGACGGGGAGAAACAAAATGGGGTGCAGAGAGATGGATGGAGAATAGGAAAGAGGCGACAGACGTGGGCGATGCAGGGGTGGCTCAGGCTGTCGGAAACAAGCGGCAGTGGCAGATGCATTACCAGCGACATCTCCATCCCTGCTGACGCCGGACTCTTTCCCCATCTCTCCCTCCCTCTGTCACTCTGTCACACACACACAAACACATGATTCCAAGTTGATTGAAGCCAGCGGTTTGGCCCCTCACCAGGCACAGGGGGTAATGACTGTCACCCTTTTTTCCCCATCAGCCCCCCGCCATAATCATCACACACATACACACTCACACGTACATGCAAACATATACACATACTATTTTCTATCGTTCTCTCTCCTCCACCCTCCTGCTCTCTGAAATGTCAGGCTGGCAGGGGGTTGTGTGGAGTTCCTCCAGAGAGCAATAAAAGCTGATTGGAGTTAAAACAGTTGGTCAGGCCTCCCCGCCCCAGCATCTGTTGGATTACAGTCAGCCAACCTGTCATCTGTGAAATGAAGGCCAGTATGGGAGAAGAGGGGAAAGGCCACAGGAGGGGACAGAGAGATTTGAGGTACGAAGGGATGTGTGAGGCCGAGAGAAGTTAGTAGGATCACACTGAGTGGTTTAGTAAAGGTTATTTTGTAGATTAAAAGGACAGACCTGAAAAAAAAAAAAGAATCATTTTATTCACGTTTAGTGGGCAGAGAACAAGCAGAGAAGGACAGAGGAATCAAAGACAAAAACAGTGATGGGAGGGAGAAAGGACAGAGACACCTGACCTTTAGATGAATCATTTCATCTCTCTGTCCTCATGTATCATTGCTTCTGAGCACAGGGGGCGAGGAGCAATCCCTTTGACCCCCACCCCCTTTATCTTTCTCTTCTGGTTTCTTTCCGTCACCCACTGCTGAGCCCACCCAGTGCCTCCACCTCCTATGTCCCCCTGAGGGAATCATTTTCACTCTAACAACTTCAATTAACCTTACCCCTTCACACACATACACACACATCTACTCACACCTGACAAACCATCCTTACACACACACACACACACACACACACACACACACATGCACTCATATCAATCACAGCAGTTAAGGTCACTGAACTGGGACACAGGAGCTTCGCAGAGCTTCTCCGCCGACATGTAAAAGAATGTGAGGCTACTTCAAAGAGTCCACAATGCACTGTATACACAGTCTACTTAAACAAATAGTAATGACATTGTCATAAATCCTCTGAAATAATTAAAGCTGGAACAGCCAAAGGAAATGTATTTAATTTCATGCCTGAAAAAATTTTAAATGTTCATTTTCTGCTTCAGGATTAACTTTTGGAGGTCATGAACTGAGACACCTCAAGGTTGGAGAACATTTTCAGTAAAAAAAAAAAAAAATTCTTTGGAATTTTTTATGTGCCAAGTTCTAAAGTTATTCCCAAACCTACAGTAAATTGCAAAAAATCATTAAAATCCACTGTTTTGTGTATGTAGATTCGAGTACCAGATTAAGTAATGTATAATTATGGGTCCACTTTGATAAGAGAGTTGAATGTGTGTTTGTGACTCCAGCTGGGAATAAGCTAATCTGATGCACCCACAGTTTGGCTTGTATAAAGCAAATCCAGAATTGAAAGATTGGTGGGCTTCCCAGTTACACAGCAGTAAACAGCTCCCAGGGTCTTTGGTCTTCCATTAAAAAGATGCTCCTGGTTGTGTGTGTTCATATGCATGCAAACACATATGGATGCGCATCTAAGTATGTGCACTTACATGTGCATGTATGAATGTTTGTGAGTGCAAAACTGAGGGGGAGGTTAAATCCACACAGCTGTTCTTGAAATCAGACTTGGCTGGTGTGTGAATGCCTGCAGGCAGGAAACTCATATCTACCCTTCCACTCATTTTCATCATCATTTAGTTGCACTATAACAATGCCAGACTGCTGTGTAACGCAGTGCATTCCAAAACTAACAGGTGCCAACATTGTAACTAAAGTGTTTTAATATACTGTAATGAGAGGAGAGGGGGGAGTGTCTTCAGTCATGACAAAACACTCAGAGATTAATGGCAAACTATAGTGATTTAAAAAAAAAAAAAAAACCTGTTTATTTAGCTGGCCTTAGCTTGTACAGATGAGTAAAGAAACTGCCTGTTCATGACTTCAATTAGCATCTGATAAAGAGTGGGAAGCCGAGATGGATTTCCTATCTGATTGTGATAATATTCCAGTGTAAAAGGATTAAAACTGGGGGCAGAAACAAAGTACCATATACATATAACAAATGTAAATGTATGCAGAGACACACAGCCTTTAATCCTGTAGTCAAACACCCAACCATTCTACTGCCACATCCCTTCCTGCACCCAGCATAGCTCTACCTGGGCTTATCAGTGTGTAATTGTTGTTGATTGGTGTATTATTGCTCTGGTTAATGTGCCTGTGGGTGGCTAATAAAGGAGCTCCATAAGTGATGTTATCAATCGTAAGCAGAAGGTGTGCATGGAGAGAGTTTGGAAGCCCAAAAAAAAAGGGATGAAAGGAGAAGGAGAGATGTCAACAGGCAAGAAAAAGGGACATATTTCAAAGAAAGTAGTGGGGGGAGTGTGACTGTGATAAGAGGGAGTAAGGCTTTGGTTGTTGTTAGTTTGCTTTTAAAGAATGAGAAAAAAATAGGGGTCAGACAAGGTGGTTGGCTTAAGATGTTTATTATGGTTTATGTTGTGGAAAAGTAAGGTAACGTCTGTGAGCTGGATGTTGTTCTGAGAGAGTTGTGTGAGCGATCTTAGTCCCTGAAGAATCCTTTTATGATTGATGTGGCCCTATTCCTTCCTTGTCCTCAGTTCTATTTCTAAACAGAGGCTGAGGAGGAGGCTGTGGTGAGGTGATTAGATTCCTCTCCATTACGCAGCAGGCTCAGACAGGTAGGATATCACCCACAGCAGAAACACCTCAGTCCCAATGCCCTGTGCAATAACAGCATGTTGGCAACTGACCCTGTGGTGTGAGAGGGGAGGCTAACATGACAAACCGCTGTTTCTGTATTCCACCCGGGGGGGAGGGGGGGGGGGCTGCAATGATTGAATTGGCACAAGCTCCAGAGAGCATTGAGGAAGTGGTGAGGAGATTGAGACAAAGACAAGCAATTCAGTAGCAAGGACACCAAGTTGCTTACAGAGTCTGGTAAAGTTTTAAAGTACACCGCTGCAGGCAAAGTGACAACATTAAACGCCACAAGATAAAGTATGATCTCACACGTACCAAATGAAACTTCATCTGTCTTCGGTAGTGTTTTATACTGTCAAAGTCACACGGTGAAGTATGGAAAACACACACTTTTGTGGAATTTTTTTATTGTTTTTTTTTTTTTTTCTCAACTTACAGGTTGTGCTGTATGATGCTGTTTAAAATGAAAATGGAGGACTAACATTTGAGGAGAACTGGCCCTGGGGTTTTAAATAGAGTTTAGCTTTAGTAAAGAATCTCTGTCATCTGGGTGCTTTTATGAAACTGGGTTCATTATTGGTACCTGGCATTTTTCCAACTTTTTTTAGACCCAATAATAAAAGAGAAATGTAGACATACAGTGGTGGAAAAAAGGTTTTGAGACACCCCAGTGCATTTGTAATATATTACATTAAGAATCTGTCTTCAGTCATTGACTTCTACCAAGTATTGCTCCGTTTTCAAACCCACATGCTTCCTTCTGCATAATGCACTGTTCTATCAAGGTCTAAACTGGATGTTTTTAATAAATAACACTGATCTACAAGTAAAACTAATTAAATGTTACCACATCTGTGTTACTGATGAAGAAAATTCAAGTTTTAAATGCTTGTTGGCTCAAGTTTCCAAGATAAGTCTGGGGTCAAAATGTGAAATTGTTAGAATTAACAAGAGAATAGGTTTTAGTCCAAAGGAATATTGGTCTCAGATCTACTTCAAAACACTGTCTGCACATTATGATCCATTCACTTTAGAGGTTCTTTCTAGTAGAATATTTACTAATCCATTGTATACATGTACATAAACCACTGTATATGTGGAATAACACACCATCATATATATTAAAACATTAGTGAACTAGCACATATGTCATTTGTTTTCTGATTCATCTTATTAAAGTATGAAATATTTAGCAGAAGCAGATACTTTCTAAAAAAAAAAAAAAAAAAAAAAAAGTAGATCAGTGTTGTTAACATTTATGCGGTCCTCCGGGTCAAAGTGACCCAGTGGCACAGATGTACCTTTTCATACGTATTGTATGGTGCCATTGCTTACTACTGAAAACAGTAAAATATCCTTGGGGGGGGGGGGTGAAACTGAACTTTGTTATCTGGGTCTTTATGACCCGATCGTAGGACACAGCCTGTGGCTCTTGTACGGAGGACCGCACAAACACATCCAGGGCATGACATGTTGAAAGTGTCAAGAATGTAGTTTTGTTATTTTTTTTTTTATTATTAACAAGTAACAACCAAATATGTTTGTTTGTTTGTTTGTGTCTGTCTGATACAGCTACATCTTCTGAAACACAAAAAAATTGTATTAAAATATTTCATGATCATGTTTGAGAGTGTTTAAACTTTGAATGAAGGGTATTAAAAAACTTTTTTTTCCCCACTACTGTACCCCCCACCCCCACCCCCACCCTGAATGTACCAAATATTGACCTTAGATAAATGCAAAAAAAGGTTATACACGTCCTCTGAGATATCCCAAAATGAATGAATTTGTTATAAAATATTGGGGCCAAAGATATAAACAAAACTGGGACATGAAAACCTACCTAGGTGTCAGTGCATTTGATCTGGAAAACATGGCTGTAAATGCTTATATAAGGTTAAAACCAGACTATGAAGCCAATTTACAGAAATCCAACACAGTTCTTCAGGAGCAAACACTTGTAACTGGTGACAATAGTGAGAAAAAACTTCCTTCTAACAAGCAGAAACATGTAGCAGACCCCGACTCTTGGAGGATGACTGTCTGCTTTTGCCATATGGGATAAAAGACAGAGGGTAAAGAAGGAGAAAAAGAGAGAGAAAGACAGAGACTGGGAGAGTAGGGGGAGACACATGAATATAAATGATGCACAGCAAACTGACTAACAGACTGTGTTAAATGTGTCAGTCCTAATGGCTTTTCTACTCCCAACATTCCAGGTTTGTGTGTAACCCATGGTGTTACACATAAAATTGACCCATTTAAACATATATACATTGTGAGTAATTTTATAACAGTGGTCATTTTTGGTTATTTGGTCAATTGACAAAAAAAAGACCTGTGAGAGAATAAATATTGCACACTGCACACGTGTGGTGCAGCTACAAAAAGAGATTCATGCACAAACTGGTGGTTGGTTATAACGACCCAATACAGACATTACTGAATACTGGTTCCAAGACATTATAGTGCCAGTCAAATTTTTGTGGATTGTGGTGTTTTAATTTTAATTTTAATTTCTTTCATGTTTAAATGTAGCTCTTCAAATGTTCTCACAAACATTTGAAGAGCTATTGATGGCTATTTGTGGTTTTATGCTTTTATAGGGATATTATGACAAACACTTTGCTTAAGAACATTTAGAGACAGAATGAGAGACAAGACTAACAATCAAGTTTTATAAATATTACGGTTTATTATAGTATTTGAGGAGAGATGATTTCTTCTGCCAGTGAGTGTACTGCAGATATGAGGCAGCCTATGAAAAACCTAATTAATTCATTAATTCATTTTCTGGACTGCTTAATCCCAGATGACCTTGGGCAAAGGTGAGGGCCATTCTGGATATGTCACCAGTTCAATAAAAAGGAATGAACATTTCAGTGATTTTTTTTTTTTTTTTGCTCAAATAAATCAGAAATAGCCACAGCTGATAATGCTATCCGCTCAGATGTGGTGTTCACTGGCCTTGAAATAAAATATTGCATCGTCTTTATCTGAAACCAAGGAAAGACCATAAAAAAATGTTCTATAATCAGAATCAGTTTTATTGGCCAAGTGTGAACACATACAAGGAATTTTTCTTCAGTTTTTCAGTGCTCATAACATACAATTTCAACAGGAACCCAATCACAATTAAACATAGACATCATTTAATAGGTGTGATTTATTTTGTTTTATTTTTATTTTATTTTATTTTATTTTATTTTATTTTATTTTATTTTATTTTATTTTATTTTATTTTAGTTTAGTTTAGTTTAGTTTAGTTTATTTTAGTGTATTTTAGTTTAGTTTAGTTTAGTTCATTTTAGTTTATTTTAGTTTATTTTATTGCCATGATGCCTAGTTTGCTCATTTCATGTTCCAGTTGTTGTTGATATTGAGGTTATTACCATGGCTCTTGTTTGTGTTGTGGATATTTTCTTATGAAAGGAAAAAGGGGGGGTGGTCTACACACACACAAATACACTTAATATAGACTAACATTAAAATAGGGCAACAGTATGTTGAGAATTCTTGTGGATTTATATTGTAATATGTGCACAATGCAAATTGGAGTTTTTATATAATGAGTGAATGTGAAATAGGCCAGACCAACACCTTCCAGTGTTCCTGACCCTGATCTCAAAACCAAGACCAATACAAGGTGATTACAATACAATAACCACACTGACCTCTAAGGAAAATATCATCATGTAATGAAAAATTATATGACAATAGTCATTACAGTTTTATTACCCCATCCCTGATGCACACACTAAATAGTCACTGCTAAATTTGATTTTATGCTGAAATGTGAATTGGTTATTCTTATCATCATATTATAATGACATGCATTATAATTATAAGAGATAGTGATGATTCGTATTCGTCGAGTGGAGCTTCAGTGTTCACATTAAAATTCAAGCCCATGTGAAAATTTCATCAGGATTACAGGTATAATCTACTGCCTTTATGACAGCCCCCCCTGCTGGTGAGTTAGTGCTATTGAGCTCATTGTCATGATCTTTTTTTTCCTTTTGATTGCGATCCTGGCTCTACATTGTTACACAAATGATGTCTTTCCTCTCGTCATCTGAACCTGCTTTATCCTCACTAGGGTCGCGGGGGTCACTGGGGGCCTAATCCAGCTACAAAGCGTGAAGGCGGGGTACATCCTGTATGAGTCTCCAGTTCATCTCAGGGCTGAACATATATAGACAAACAATCACTCTCACATTCACACCTATGAGCAATTTAGATGAACCAATTAACCTATTACTGCATGTGTTTGGATGGTTTGGGGAAACCAAAGTACCTGGAGAAAACTCACACAGACATGAGGAGAACATGTAAACTCCACACAGTGTGGTGTGGGAATTGAACCAGTGAGGACACCACGATGCCACCCCACAAATAATGTATATGATCAAAATGTATGTATATATGTATATATATATATATGTATATATATATATATATATATATATATATATATATATATATATATATATATATATATATATATATATATATATATATATATATATATATATTTATATCTGTATAACATAGTAAAATCTGTAAAAAGCTGGTGTTTGGTGCCTCCTTGTGGAAATAGCAGCTCTTTACCAACAGGGGGCAGAATAGCATAGTCAGTTTGAGCAAGTACACAGAAATTACTGGAGGATATAGTATGGATATGACTATTAATGTTGTTTAATTCCTAGCTATTTGTTAATCAATCAATCAATCTATGTATCTATCTATCTATCTATGTATCTATCTATCTATCTCTCTCTCACTCTCTCTCTCTCTCTCTCTCTCTCTCTCTCTCTCTCTATCTGAGCAACTTGTGAGTGCATCCATGCTCACTTGAATGTACAAACACAGTGATGCAATATCAATGAAAGGTCTGTGGCTGAATTGACTTTTTCATTTTAAATTCTCTTTACACTATTGGTCTCCAACATACAGTGTGATAGAGTTATAAGCTCCTCACGTGGTGTGCATTGCAATCAGTTTGTATTTAGTCATTAAAAAGTAATAATAATAATAATAATAATAATAATAATAATAATAATAATAATAATAATAATAATAATAATAATAGATATATTTCCTGTAAGTGAGGGGCAGACATATGTTTTTTCAATATCTTTCAAATACTCCTTAACAGATAATGACTCAAACATGCATTGGTGAACAAAAGCATCGCATGGTCTTTAATAACTATTGATCCTCCAAACCTATTAATACATGTAAATACTTGGTGTAAAATATAGTTATTCATCTTTTCATGGTCATCAGATATGACCCATTTATAACATTCAGAGGCTCCATAGTTAACTTGGACACACCGTTATCTTCTGCAACATTGATTCACCAGTAAAATAGTGGAAGGAGAGGCTTGTTTTTATGTGGAGTTATTGATATCTTTGCTTCAGTTGTCTTTATTGTGATATCATAGCTCTTCAGGAACTTCTAAATGTAATATAAGATGCATAATATAGAGCATAATATTGTCATAAAGTCTTAAGAACAGTTAAATCGAGAGAAAAATTCATTTGGAAACTACCACAAAAGTAGCACAGGGTCTTTATGAGTTAATAGCATCATTTTTCTGATTCACTACTAGGAGTGGAACAAGTGGAATAAGATCGTAAACCAGGTCAAATCTGAGCTGCCAAAATTTATGATGGAAAAAAGAAATAAATACCAAATGCTGTGTGAGTGTGTGTCTGCAAAAACAGACACATAAGAGGTGACAAAGCACTTACATGGACAATAAGCATTTGCAAAACCTGTTATTGGAGAACATTGGTGAAGAATTAGATTTCATTGACATTGGGGGGGGGAAACAAGCACTTGATTCTCTTCTCTAGACTGTTTTCAGGCTGTTGAAAATTTAATTTTTAACAGAGACATATCATGCTATAACTCAATGAATACTTGGGAAATCACCATGAAATTACGTGGGCATATAGACATATTGCATCAGATACAATGATCCATTTGAGTAAAGGTCAAAGGTCAAGGTTAACTAAAAGGTCAAATTCACATTATCGGTTATAACTCAAGAACAGACAGTCACAGAAATGATGCGAAATGAAGATTTATACAATTGTTAGAATTGGTGTTATCACCTACGACCAATACTTTTTGAGATCTCTGGAGATCAAAGGTGACATGTCACAAAATTAACTTCTGTAACACTGTGTGTGTGTCAAGCATAAATATATCACGTTATAACTTAAATCGATACTGGATATATTATCATAATATTACACACACTGACGGATATATACATATAACGAAATTATCAATCTTACAAAAGGTCAAAGGTCACGAGGACCAGTCGTTATTAAAAAAATATGACACTGCTGTGTAGCAAAAAAAAAAAAAAAAAAAAACTTTGTGGATTTGCTGAATCTCTTGAAAGATGGCTGTGTTTAACAGCGTAACTTGACAACGACTTGTCAATGATTTTATGTTGATAGGGGGCAGACTTTATAAGTTTCTTACTTCCTTCTGCCACCCTTTCATTCAAATGTTTTCGTTGTATATGTATTTTATGTACTATATTGTATTTGTTTTGGTGAATGAAATAAACAAAGAAAAGAAAAAGAAAAAGAAATGATTAGATGTTGGTGAAGAGATCCTGGATCACTTTCAAATGTATTTTCCATTTACTGCAATGTAATTTACCACAATGTTTTAAAAATGCATAATTATGTAGGGGGGGGGGTCTAAATTTTGAAATAAAAAAATTAAATTGTAAGATAAAAAGTCATCAATATGAGATTTTAAAAATGCACAACTATGAGGGAAAAAGGTTTGAAATTAGCAAGGGATAATACATGGAACACGAGTTACTATCAGAAAAATATTCCCCGACGGGGCGAACGGTGTTGTTCGCTTATTCTACAGGTTATTACAGTTTATTACTGTCTCTACTCTAACAGACTAGTGTTGTGAAATAGGCGGGGCAGACAGAAGGGGGGTGCAGAGAGTTTTAGGCGGAGAAAAGAGAAAGACGGATGTACACAGTCAGGTCGGCGACCGGAGCAGGTGTTGTCCCGTTCCTGCAAATAAATACTGAAAACGAAGCTCACTGAAACCGCTCCTTGTTTTATAAAAACCAGCATAGAGGAGTTAACTGAGGGGTTAATTACTTACTTCGGCCCTGGAGATTTTGTACGAGATGAGGACGGATATTTCCCCTGATTTCCTGACTACGGTAAGGATAACATCAGGATAGGTTAACATTGGATAAGCTAGCAGTTACAAACAAGCTAATATTTACTTTAAAAGTGGCCGAACTACCTGCGGAGTGATATGGTACAGTGAATCTGAAGTGACAAAACCCGTTGCCATGGGCAGCGGGAGTTAATGGCGCAGCGGGCGGTTATCGAAAAAAATCCGCCCGCTGACGTCATTCAAAGTGAACGGGACGTTCTAGAGGACCGTAGAATAATGATATAAAATGGCGAAGTTAAGATAAAGTCATAATTATGAGATAAAAAGTTAAAATTATGACATAAAAGTCACAACTATACGATAAAAGTTATAATTATGATATAGAAAGTCACAATTTCTGACTTTCCACGTATTTTACCTCTTGTCACATCAGTTTAGTTTGAAAAAGTAACAAGTCTATTCTGAGAATGTAAAGAGTATAAGAGTACAGATATTTATAAACAAATGTAGGGAGTAAAAGTATAAATATTTCCCGAAAAATAAATACTCAAGTGAAGTACAGATACCTAAAAAAAATCTACTTAAGTACAGTAACAAAGTACTTCTACTTAATAACTGAAGTAAAGCTTCCAGGTAACGCACAGATGATTAGACATAATATCAGTTTTTCAGCACAGCTCCTTAGGGTTAGGGTTAGGGTTAGTTGGACTTTTCTTGCCTGAATGTTCATTTCTGCAAACAGGCGCTTGTTATCATCAGGTCTGAACAAGGTCGTCGAGGTCACACATCCACCCAAAAGCTGGTGAACAATGCTGAAGTGACAATGGGTTCACACAGTGCAAACTTTGTCTTCTGTGAAAGCTTTGGATTTCTGCCTGCATTCCAGGTCACGAGAAGATGAAGAATGCAGAGAGACTGTATGGCCCACTGTGGATTTATCCTAGTTGGTGTATTATTATGATGATGGGTGTATTATGGTCTGTGGACGTGGGAAGTAACTAAGTAGAAGTAGCCAATTTGGTACTGTAATTAAGTAGATTTTTTTTAGGTATCTGTATTTTAGTTGAGTATTTATTTGTCTGGAAACGTTTTCTTTTTATTCCCTAAATTTTTCCATAAATATCTGTATTGTATGCTCCTTACATTCACAGAATAGACTTGTTACTTTTTCCAAACTACACAGATGTGTTGGTATGTAAATCAGTGAATATTTTCTGTCATAAATTAGACTTTTTACCTTAGAATTTTTACTTTTTAGCTCACAATTTTGATGTTTTATCTCAGAATTATGCATTTTTTTAATCTTCTATTTATGACTTTTTAATTTTTCCAAAATTTCCTGCCCATACCCATAAAACTGAGTACTGTGACCTGATCAAACACATTATCTACACAGTAACTCACTGGCAAAGGCATTCATTTTGGATAGTTTTGAAACTTTTATGATTTTTCCTTGTTAAAAACCAGTAAGTATTATTTTATTCATGGGGAGAAAATGTACTTTTGATTTTAATTTTCTACTTTATTACAATTGAAAAGTTGAACTTTTATTCAAGCAAAGGAGTTGAATCAGTGCTTCTACTTTTACCAGAGTATTTTTACTCTGTACTTCTACTGAAGTACAAAATGTGAGTACTTTTACCATCTCTGATGGTCTGTTAAAGTCCACTTTAGGGAATCAAAAGAGATATTTTCATATCATTTATCAGTTCAGTCATGTGTGATCATGCCTCGTTTTATTTATTTATTTATTTATTTGTCATTTATTTATTTCATACGACAAATAAAAGACACAGGAAAAGAAAATCAGCATTTTCATACAATTCATACACAGTTCCTCATAGCACTTGCACACATGTACACCTGCACTTACTAATTTATTTTATTTGATGTGTTTTAGGTGTTTGTATGTGATGATATTTATGTTTTTATGTGTTTTATATGCTTTTATGTTTTTTGTAATGTGCTTTAATGTGGTTTTATGTGACCTGCTGGATACAATTATTTGCCTATGGGGATGAACAAAGTATATTCTATTCTATTCTATCAACACACCTACTACATTATGATAATATTATGAATGAAAAGGAGCAGAAAGAAGAGGATAAAAAGAAGAAGCAAATAACATCTCAACAAATAAATTTAAATAAACATAAAACATGCAAGTATAAAACTCAAGTTATTAGTTTTTTATACATCAACAGATAAAAAATCAAATATACAGTAAAAAGAAAGGATATTGCTAATAATATTATGCTATTGGTAATGTAATTCCATTGGAGATAATTAAAAATCACACGTCTGCCAATAATACATCCATTTTTCCTCCAACCTTTGAACTTGTAAATATATATAACCACTTCTTTTTTTCCCTTGTTTGAAAATAAAATAAACTCAACAAATCCTGAGTCGTGTTCTTGAATGTATTACACTACTAAAATACACATTTATAGTGCAGTGAGTTTTAACAATAGGGGCAATGATAAATGTGAAAATGCATGAAATGAAGGAAGAAAGATCTAGGTTATTTACTCTGTTTGTGGGAGTCATAAAATGGCACTAGTTATTTATTAGGTGAAACCAGGAGGAAAGGAGGACCAGGAGTAGATTACTATCACATGACAGGTAAGTGAGAGCACAGGAAACAGCTGTCCATGGGGGAGGGGACGAAGGCTAGTAGAAAGATCACATGCTCAGAAAGAGACACCATTGTCCATCAGTCTGATCAACATAATAAATAAAACTTCATGTGGTGGTTGAATCAGATCTGTCAAAGAAAGAAGTAAATGGAAATCCTTATTATAATGTAATAACATCTACTAGTCAGTAGGGGGAGGTAGAAAGCAGGTGGATGACGTTAACCAAGTATTATTCAACACCCATGGAACTTTTGACCTTTTCAACCTTAATTTGATACAGTTGCATAACATATAAGAAATAGATTTCAACATATAGATTTCAATATATAGATTTCAACACAGAGATATAACCATACTTATCATGATTTAAACTGTAGACACCTGAACTGTCATTTCCTGCTGTTCACATGACTCAAGATTTCTTATGATGACAAATGCAAGGAACATGTGGTTGCAGCAACAACGTGGTGCCAAAGTAGTAGCAACTACATTTGAACATTTCATTTGAAATGACATTTAAGCTTACATGTGTAGGCAACATGGATTTATGTTATTTCTGTTTTTTTATTATGTTTAATAAAAATATACTTTTTATATTATATATTTTATTAATTATCCTATGGACTTAGTTTTTGTTTCTCTAATAAAGTTTGAATAAATGTAGGAAAGGAAAAAAGGGTAGCTTCTAATGTATATTTATTGAGAACAATAGACAATAACCAGTGTCCCATACATCCTAATAATAATAAGAAGAAGAAGAAGAATAAAGGAAAACCCAGTAAAAAAAAATTAATAAAGTACAACAACAACAACAAAAAAAACATTAGACTTATATTGAACCCAAAGACATCCACCTATCCCATCAATAATACCAAAAATCACATACACTTAACTCCATAATAAATCAGCACTGCCAAATGACTCTACTGTATTTAACTCATAATACTATTTCCACGCATCAATTGCATTACTATCTTGAATTATGCCTTTTTTCGTGGGTGTATGCTGTTATGAAATCACGTCTCCTCATCCTCATTCTCATCCTCATCCTCATCCTTTCCACGGTAGAAATAGAAACCAAATCATAATAATTCTGATCAAATATATATATACAAATACATGTTGTAATTTCATGGGTAAATAACAGGTTCCATTTTCAGAAGGTTCTATCACAGGACTCACACTGTTCTCAATGCCGCATCCTGTCTGAGACGTGACACAGAACACGCACTGTGGGCCAGACCCACGCCATCTCATTAGTATGTGAGTACGTAACGTGGGCAGAGGAGGCAGTGTTTAAATAGCGGGTTACACCCCCTCCACGGCACCACTTCTGCGGAAAAGCAGCATTCAGGAGGAGCAGTCACATTCCAGTCCGTTTTACATCTGAAGCTTCAAGGTAAGAATTTTATCATATAAAACACTTCACATGAGATATTTATCTGTATTTATTCATTTTTATTTTTCGGTAACCTCCCATTGACTGATCACCATTGCAACAGATGAGGACGCACTCGGCTCGTGCGCATTTTGGATCTAGGGGCGTGGCTATACATATAATCGAAAGTGGGGTTTTTTTTTATTTGAGGTTACACTTCATCACTTCTAATTCTGTCACGGGGTGAATTTTATATTTTCTAAACTGCCTTTAGATAGAAGGAGGAGATAACAGGAAGTAGGCCTGCAACTTTAGTTTCCCTACTTGTTGCAGGAAATGAATTGTATGTATTAATCGATTATAAGAGCTACAGTATTAGAATAGTAATTCCATTAAATGTACAATGTGGATGTGTTTTCTCCACAATCCTAGACCGCAGTTATTGTTGGTTATGTAATTTTCGCAGCGGTCACGCTTGCACACTGTTGGCACTGACAGACCTAGTGCATTCATATTGTGTTTTTCCCACGGGGGTGGTAGCATGGTGAGAATGTCAGTGAAAATGCAGCTGTTTGGGATAACAGGTGTTTAAGTCCATCTGACACCCCATCATGGGGGGTGGGGGGGGGGTTGGGTGCTCAATTACCCTTCACTGACCTGTTGGAGAGCACATCTGATAAATGTCACTATATACTGTGAATTATAATAATGTTATTAGTTTATTACACAGTAAAATCACCAGTGTTAATATAACACTTACAGTAAAGAGTACAGACTTTTGTTGTATGTATTTTAACCTGTAACTATGTGTTTGTTGTATTGCCGCTGTCTATATTGGTCAGGACTCCCATGTAAAATAAGTTCTTCATCTCAATTAGATATTTCTTGGTTACATTTTTTTAAAAAGTAAAAAAAAAGTAAACATAGGGACCCTATTAACAGAATTTTAAAATTATACTGAAGCTAGAGTTACATTTTAGAGTCAACTTTACACTAGTAAGAGTTAATATTTTACACTACACTAATTTACACTATTTAAGAAGTAAGTTAGTTAGTTTCATTCAACACTGAAGAGTTAAGTTACTGCAGATGGTGATGCCTGTCAGTTTAAGCACAGGAAGTTGGTGGGTGAGGTTTTTCAGAGTCACTATCTATTAGACCATGGGCCAGTAACCAACCTTCTGCATGCACCCCCCCCCCCCCCCCACACACACACACACACACACACACACACACACATATAAAACTCTCTGGTCCAGTGTTTTTTCTTGACCATTGGGATCCCCTCAATTGAAAAATAACTGGTAACATTGGAAAAAAATTGGGATGCACTGTCTACTTTACACCAATATTTGACCAGATCCTCAAAATGACAGTTTTTCTGAAGTTCAGTGTATTCCCCACACTATTCTGGGTTATAAGTAATGTATTTAATATTGCTTGATAATAAATATCTATATATCATAGCAAAGCTGGTTATATGGTGATGAAGGACAGTACCCCTTTTTTCTCTTACCGCAATGTGAATGGACCTAAATAAGTTTAAATATTTCCATAAAATGTCATTTTGAGCATCAGAAAAATAGGAAAATAATTATTTACATTTTATGAAAATGTTTGAAATTATTTGGGTCCAATGTTACCAGTTATTTTTCAATTGAGAGGATCCCAATGGCCAAGAAAAGTATTGGGTCGGAGAGTTGTGGGGGGTGAGGGGTGAAGTAGGTCGGTTACTGACCCATGGCCTATATCCTCTGTAGTGGACAAGAGTTTCACAGCTTTACGTAAAAATCAATAAATAAAAATGTCCACTGAAAAGGACATTGTATTAAAAAAATATAGAAAAGTGTATCTGACATAAACTGTTGCATCGTGTTGTTTCTAATCAAGGTCATTATTTAATGTAAAATGGCAAAAATGTTGATTTACTGGGTGTCAGGAGGTTAAGTGACACTGATAGAGTAAAATCTCCAATCATTTTCACCAACACTCGTTCAATTTTGAATAACTCCAAAAGATTTGAAATACTTTGACACTGCTTTTATTTTATTTTTTTACACTGATACATTTACTATGTAGTGTCCAGCAGCAGGTACTTATAACAAGTTAGAGAAATGCATTTAATCATCTTGACTTTAAACACCCATATCTACTTTGCTCATTTTGTACCTATATCGCATTAAACGCTCTCAGCTTTGAATAATCCTTCTAATCCTCATTCATCCATCATACCAAGCAAGTAATCTGGGTAGTTTGTGCAGCACATTTCAACTGCAAGACAGCATATCTGGACTTAACTGGACAGTAATCCTACAAAAGGGGGTCTTAAACCAGCAGACCCAGCTCACTGAGAGGCAATAGTATGGGCTAAGGTTCAGTTCATCTCTGGGGGAAACATAATTATATAACAGGATATTACTTGTGACAGTCCCATTCACTTTATTTACCATTTCTCTGCTAATGTTTGCAAGCCCATCATACATACACTCTTAAATATCCTGTTGGAGGATGTATGCAGTAAAACCACCAGTGTTAATATAACACTTACAGAGTTCATTTTAACACTACCTCAGTGAACATATGGTCCCTATATTTATACAATGAACCTGAACTTCACACTAAGTACACTGAACTTTACACTATTAGGAGTTAACATTTTACACTACACTGATTAGTGTAAACCAAGTTTTACAGTATGTGAGAAGTAACACCTATAGTGTTATTCACATTCAACACTGAAGAGTTAAGTGTTACTTAATAGTTAACACTATATGTTCATGAATAAATGACACCAGTGTTTATTTTTTTAAGTATTTGAAAACATGATGTGACTTTATTTTTGCAGACATAGTCAAACAAAACTGTATTTAGAAAAAAAAAAACACCACAGATTTTCAGAAACACTTTGGTATTCATGTAATATTTTTTTCAAAACATGCTCAATCAAACAGCAGATATTAATGGGTCATGAAATGCTAATGCTAATGCTAATCGCTAATGATACAAACACAAAGAGTTAATACATCTAATTTGAACCAAGTCACAAATTATTTTGGTAAGATTGGTGAAGGAGTAATGTTTGAGTTTTAATACTTTAGTTAAATTGAGGGGCAGTAAAAATATAAATAAATATTATGTTTTATGTTATAATAATCCCCATGAGGTGGAAAAAGCACAAAAAAATGGTGTTTTTTTTATTGTGATTTTTGTAGTGTGACCAACAATGTATTAACACTGTCTTTTTTACCGTGGCAAATATAGTGTGTATGCAGTATATTAGTCCTCCAGGCTCATTACTACTGTACGTGCTTGTTTCTGCATCACTGTGGAGCAGTAGCCTAGTCACACTGATGATGTCAGTGACTGCAAGTCTGTGCTCTGTGCCATGTCTGCTTTACCAGGAAACAGAAATAGTATTGTGTTACATAATCAAGGGAAAAGCCTGTGGTGGGCAGAGGCAGGGTTGCAAAAAATTACCTATGTGGTTGCCATGGAGACCCAGGAAGAGCACTGTAGAGCACTGAGCACTAGGATTATACCATTTGAGGAAATGGTGGAAAATGTGTGATAGTGAAACCGGAACTGCTTTAACCCATGTAGTGAAGTGGTCACAGTTGAAACTAAGTTCATTTAAAGGGGAAAAAAGAAAATGGAAGTTTAACTCACTCCATGAAAGATGAGTGAGCTGTCACGTACAGCCGTGTGGGGATCTTATGAGTATCTGTGTACTCAAATTGTTCCGTACACAGTAAAATCTACACTGAACCTAGAGCTACATTTCTAGAGTCAACTTTACACTAGTAAGAGTTAATACATCAATTGGTGTCAGTTAATTTTTACACTATGTGAAAAGTATCACCCATAATGTTATTCACAATTTCAACACCGAATAGTTTAGTGTTAAACCATACTTAACACTACATGTTCATAAATAATTTACTCTAAAGAGGGATGATTTTTAATTATTTGAAAACACTTGCCCAACATTGAAAACTTTATAACAGAAATAACAAAAGCAATATATTTTTTTTGTTGTTGTTTTAGCAAAGCTTATTGCAGTTTTTCAATGCCCAACTTCTCACTCAGCTTGAGCACAGAGGTTTGGTAGAGTCATTATCTTTTAACACTGAATGGTATCTTACTCTTATCGGTGTTAACACTGAGAGAACCAGTTTATTTTAATACTAAATATATGACACTGACAGCATAAAACCTCTGTTAACTCCAATCATTTTCACTAACACTGGAAGTTAACGTGTTACATTTTATTCCGTCTTTTGTTGGTTCAACACTGCATTTTTTTTACACTGGCAAATTTACTGAGTACATAATACAATAATGCACCACTTCCTATCTGTCCACTTTTACTCTCTCTGCATTTCCCCATCCCTCAACCTTTCACTCTTAATCTCTCTAAATACTGTCTTAACTTGCCTGTGTGACTCATTTATTTATCTTTCCCTGTAGATGTCCACCAAGGAGAAACTCATCAGCCATGTGATGAAGGAGGAGCCTGTTGGCTGCAGGAACAAGGTGACGGTGGTGGGCGTTGGCATGGTGGGCATGGCCTCTGCCGTCAGCGTACTGCTCAAGGTGAGGGAAAAAAGAGAGAATATGAAAAGTGAAGAAAATGTGGAATGTGTGCAATGGGAATAAAATGTGTCATGTATTGGGGTAAATGCTAAAAAAGGAAATTATTAATTATAGAAAACTGCAGGGAGTTGAAGTAACTCTAAAACAGGAACTGGAACAGTGATGCAGAGATTAATGAATGGAATAAAAAATAAAGTTACCACATTTACAGTAGTGAATTAATGCAGCCATTAAGAAGGGTACTCACAGTAACATCACCAGTGTTAAAATAACACTTAAATAGTTCATTGTAACACTACCTCAGTGAACATATGATCCCTATTTACAGTGTAAAGTTTACACTGAACCTCGAGTTACATTTCCAGTGTCAATTTTACTTTTAATTTCAGTAAGAGTTAATATTTTACACTACACTAATTAGTGTCAATCAAGTTTTACACTATGTCGGAAGTAACACCCATAGTGTTATTCATATTCAACAGTGAAGAGTTTAGTCTTAAGAAATAACTTTTCCAGTGTTAAACCTACTTAACACTCCACATTCATGAATAAATTACTCCAAAGAGTGTTGATTTTTAACTATTTGAAAACACGATATAACATTATTCTTGCACAGATTCTTCTGGAATAAAAAAACTAAACAAAAGCAAGAGTTTATTTCGAAAAAAAATGCAGTTTTTCATTGTCCAACTTCTCATTCAGTTTGAGCACAGAGGTTGGTGGGTGAGGCTTTTCAGAGTCACTATCTTTTAAGAATGAAAGATATTTTACTCTCACTGGTGTTGCACAAACTGTGAGAGAATCAGTTTATTTTAACACTAAATATATGACACTGCCAGTGTAAAACCACTGTTATTTTCACCAACACTGGAAGTTATCGTGTTAAATTTTCCTCTGTCCATTGTTGGAATAACTGAATGAATTAAAATACTTTGACACTGGATTTTTGTACACAATGATATTTACTGTGTACTCATGGTTGGTAACACAAACGCATGGACAACATGTCACACATGGTTAATCAAATATTTAATTCTTCAAGCCAGTGCGCAGTTGTTTGTAACACAGAAGATCCACAGACATGTTTTGTTTTTTGGTAAAGCCATCACTATACAGACGTAGTATGATGAAAAAGGACCAGAAATATTACATTCCTTACATGTTAGGTAAAGTACAGAAACCCTACTACAGGTTTAGGTGGATAGGTGAGGCTTGAAATGAATGTGGTAATGTGTCTTTTCTAAGCATGCAAATCCATTTTATATTATATTATATTATATTATATTATATTAGATTAGATTAGATTAGATTAGATTAGATTAGATTAGATTAGATTAGATTAGATTAGATTAGATTAGATTAGATTAGATAGAAGTTTATTGATCTCCCAGGCAAGGCCCTGTGGAAAGTGAGGTTCCAAGAGCAGTGAGCGTACAAACAAGAACAGTTTAGGAAAGGAAATACTATATTAAAAAAACAGTATTGAAAAAGAGCACCATTGTACATTGACAGTGACACATGGTGACAAAGTGGTGACTGGTACAACATACCCCGCCCTCCTCACACACATTTTACCTGATTTGCCCTATCTCATAACATTGTGAAAACACATTCTTTGTGACTGTGACCTTTGACCTACATTCATTCAAAATGTAATGGGATCTATTCTGGACCACCTTGCACCTTTCCTACAAATGTCATGAAAATTGGTCTAGTAATTTATGTGTAAAGCTACTGATAGACAAACAGGCAAACAAACAGATAAACTGAAGCAAAAACAGGACCCTTCTCCCTTTTGGGGGGCGGGGTTAAAAAACTAGAGAGACAGAAACAGAAACAGAAGGAGTGAAGGTTTAAGATAGATAGCAGTGATAAAAATAATAATCAATAAGTAGCGTATGTTTCAATATGATAATGATATGTTAATAATATATAATATGGTATAATAATATAGTATGTTATAATATATGTATATGATAACAATACTACTATATATATATACAGACAGATAGAGACAGAGACAGAGAGAGATGATGTAAGATAGATAGCAGTGATGATAACAATGAATAAGTAGCTTATGTTTCAATATATATACTATGTAGAATATGTATGTTTGTATGTGTAGTTCAACATAATACTAGTAATAGTACCCACCACCTCAGGGGACAACTTCTTTATTCTTATAATCTTGCTCATATACATATATACAGAGGGAGCGCTCATATAGCCAAAAGTGCACAAGGACAGGATGAGACAAGACAGTGGAATAAACCAGTATTAACAGCATTGATATAATGGGTTATTTTTTGTATGTAAATAACCAGGACTTGTGTGATGAGCTGGCTCTGGTTGATGTGATGGAGGATAAACTGAAGGGTGAGGTCATGGACCTGCAGCATGGATCCCTCTTCCTTAAGACTCACAAGATTGTGGCTGACAAAGGTGAGAATTACTACTACAAAAACACTTTGCAACTGGGAAAAAAATGTGAATTAAATTATATATGTATATTATGGCACTTCACCTTTACTGCAAATATATAATTACAGTTTATAATAATTTGTCTTTTTCATTTTTTTCCCTCCCAGACTACAGTGTGACCGCTAACTCAAAGGTGGTGGTTATTACCGCTGGTGCCCGTCAGCAGGAGGGTGAGAGCCGCCTTAATCTTGTGCAGCGTAACGTCAACATCTTCAAGTTTATCATCCCCAACATCGTCAAGTACAGCCCTAATGCCATCCTGATGGTGGTCTCTAACCCAGGTAAGACAGAGTACTATGTGACTTTACCCTCCTGTTATGTTATGGGTCAAATTGACCTGTTTTAAAGTGTGACCATCTAAAATAGTTAAAGAAATTTGAAGTATCAAACTTCTTCTGTTAGCTTTAATTAGTGTAATCAACATATAATATAAATATGGTTCAACTCACATATTTGTAATTTATGTTTATAGCACATAGATATGTTTTGGGGTCAATTTGACCCAGCAATCAAACAGGAGGTAAAAGGGTGTCATAAATGTCAGACAATTTCGTTCTTTATAACTGCGAGATATTGAGATATATCTTCCTGAGATCCCAAAAAAGTTTAAGTTTTATTTATTTATTTATATTTAATAATTGTCTTGATTGGAAATTGCACAATGCAGCACTTTTTAGATAATTAAAAAAAATCTATTTATTAATGGAATCTTCTTTACAACATACAGTGTTTTAAAGGTAAAATGGTGACACTTTTATTTCTTACAGAGAAGAAAACTGCATTGCTGAGGCTCAGGAGGCTATTGTGTTATATTATGTTTCAATGTTGGTCTTTCAAAAGTAATAAAGTGGTTAAACATTTTTTTTAAAAGTTTGAGCCTGTATATTTTAATTGTAAAATGAGTAAATTATCCTAATTAAGCCATTACCTGTTAGAGGTAAGGAATACCATTGCACTAAATATTGATAGAATGTTTAGTAATGGAATTAGTAATGAAATACCAACAATGCTTGTAAGGTTTTTTTTTTTGTTTCACACATCTTATGGATAATTAAAGATGCACCAGGTCAAATTGACCCAGAAACACTATTAATGGCCTTTTAATTCTTACAGTGGACATTCTGACATATGTGGCCTGGAAGCTGAGTGGTTTCCCTCGTCACCGTGTCATTGGTTCCGGCACAAACCTGGACTCTGCCCGTTTCCGCTATCTCATGGGAGAGAAGCTCCACCTGCACCCATCCAGCTGCCACGGGTGGATCATTGGAGAGCATGGAGACTCTAGTGGTATGTAGCTCACACTGTCCACCTGTTTTATTTAGCTCTCTCTCATTGCATTACTAGCACTGTCAAATAATTAACATTTTTAATCAAATTATTATTATTATTATTATTATTATTATTATTATTATTATTATTATTATTATTATTATTATTATTATTATTATTATTATTATTATTATTATTATTATTATTACTATTATGATTATGATTATTATGATCATGATTATTATTATTATTTTTATTATTATTATTATTATTATTATTATTATTATTATTATTATTATTATTATTATTATTATTATTATTATTATTATTATTATCATCATTATCATTATTATTATTATTATTATTAAGATATTTAATTTGACCCTTTGACCAAAGCACCCCTTTTCCAGGGTTGCTTTGGATTCATTTTGCTTTATCATGATCAAAACACTTCAACTGTTTTGTCTGCTTTTTTGTACTCCGATTTCCCCCAAAACACA
Organism: Siphamia tubifer; assembly: GCA_020466265.1. Taxonomy (NCBI): domain Eukaryota; kingdom Metazoa; phylum Chordata; class Actinopteri; order Kurtiformes; family Apogonidae; genus Siphamia; species Siphamia tubifer. The sequence goes on from CM035788.1 coordinate 12,969,166, forward strand.
CTAAGAAACACAAAAAAATCTGAAGAAAAAACATACAAAACATGCTAAAATCCACTAAAAGTCACAAAAATGTGATTAAATAAATACATTAATAAATAAAATAAAAACATAAGAATCATAACATAAAGATAAAATAAAGACATATTCCACAAATATTCTAAAATACAGGAAAAAAATGCAAAATTGTATAAAATACCCAAAACATGTACAAATATGAATGTATATGCAATTATCATTTTTTTATTCAACACCTTCAATAGTTTAAACAAAACAACTATAAATACCTGATGCATTTAATTGCTTTAAAAATGTTAATAAGATTAATCATAATGATGGATGTTTTGGGAATGCTCTTCAGAATTAGCTTTTTATTCCGAACGAATATTATTTTTAATCGTGTTTCCTATTTATTCCTTTTAGTGCCTGTGTGGAGCGGTGTAAATGTGGCAGGAGTTTCTCTTCAGGCCCTTAACCCTCAAATGGGGACTGAGGGTGACTCTGAGAACTGGAAGGAGGTTCATAAGATGGTGGTTGATGGGTGAGTGTTGTTTACATTCCAAGAATTCACCAATGCGATACAAATTTTTTTCTGAACTCCATGAACCTGCCAAGAAATTTGATACTCTCTCTGTAACCTTTATCAATTTAATTATCTAAGCAGGCAGCCATGTCCACACAGACAATCTGTACCACACTGATTGGCTGCCATATGACATTTATTGAAACAAATCTTCAGTGTTTTATGAGCCATATTAAACTGAAGATACGAGAGTCTCAGCTGCATTAAATAAATGATTCAGTGGAAACTCAATGAGGTTGCAAAACCTGGTGAGGAATTTTACCAAAACAGGCAGAGGTCGGTACATGTTGTCCTATGTTACAGACTCTCCTGGCAACAAGGACAAACACAACAGCTATGCTACTATATGCAGAGATGTACTGAAGTAGAAGTACAGGTACTTGTGTGAAAAATTACAAGTACTGATTCAACTCCTTTACTGAAGTAAAAGTAAAAAAGTACAACTCCTCAATTGTAATAAAGTAAAAAGTAAAACTGCTTCTTTTTTTATATATATATATATATATATATATATATATATATATATATATATATATATATATATATATATATATATATACACCATGGATGAAATACTTATTTAATCAGGAAATATCAGAAAATATTCAAAAGTATCCAAAAATAAAGCCCTTAAAAGTGAATTACTGTGTAGAAATTGTGTCTGATCAGGTCAGTTATTCAGTTTTGTGGGTATGGACAGGAAATTTAGGGAAAATTAGATAAAAAGCCATCATTATGAGATTTAAAAAGTCATAAATATGGGGTAAAAATGCATAATTCTGATTTTTAATTTTTTTTTTTTTTTAAAAATGGCCAAATTGTGAGATTAAAAAAAATCTAAATTATGAGATTGTCATAAATACGTGATAGGAAATGTATAATGATTATGAGAAAAAGATCTGAAATGAGATCAAATAGAACATTTGATATAAGAATCATAATTGTGACATAGAAAGTCACAATTTCTCTCTGATTTTGCCTCTGAAGTTTTAGTGTTTCAGCATTTTAGCATTCTGTCTAGTCTGAAAAAGTATAGACAATATTCTGAGAATGTAAGGAGTATGAAGTTCAGATAATTATGTGAAAATGTAGGAAGTAAAAGTAAAATGTTGCCAGAAAAAAAGTACAGTAATGAAGTACTTTTACTCAGTTATTTCCACCTCTGACTATATGTAATGCAGTACTGTACAGTACAGTAGTGAACATGACTCACTGACATTGTGCAATGATTAAAAGCCTTTCTTTTTCTTATCCATGGATTGCTCCAGAGGTGTCAAAAGTCTTCACATTCTGTACTTAAGTAGAAGTACAGAAAAATACTCTGGTAAAAATAGAAGTAGTGATTCATCTGCTTTACAAAAGTAAAAAATAAAAAAGTCCAAATTCTCAATTGTAATAAAGTAGAAAAGTAAAACTGTATTTTTTTCCCCTATGAATAAAATAATACTTAAGAAAAATCATAAAAGTTTCAAACGTATCCAAAATTGAAGTCCTTACCAGTGAGTTACTGTGTAGATAATGTATTCAGTATTCCGTTTTATGGGTCATTTTGGAAAAATTCAAAAGTCATAGATAAAAGATTTACAAAAAATACATCATTATGAGATTAAAAAGTCAAAATGATGTAATAAATATGAGATAAGAAATGCCCAATTATGATATAAAGAGTAAAAATGATGAGACAAACTCAAAATTATAACATTAAGTCACAATTTTCTATCCACTGATTTTATAACTTATTTATACGTACCATCACATCTGTTTAGTTTGAAAAAGAAATGAGTCTATTGTGAGAATATAAAGAGTATAAAGTACAGATATTAATGAACAAATATAAAGAATAAAAGTAAAAAGAAAAGGAAATATTCAAGTAAAGTACAGATACCTAAAAAGTCTACTTAAAGTACAATAATGAAGTACTTCTTCTCACCTCTGGATTGCTTAAATGGTTACTCAGGTCTGTTGTAAGATTTGTGTTTTTGAAGTTGCATAATTAATTTTAAAAGTTAAGAAATCGAACCGTTTGTCCTTATGTAAATTTGTATTATAACACAATAGGTGACTTTTGGCTGACATTTGCCAAGGTTTCAGTTTCTTTGAAAAACAGAACAAAGAATGGAATACAATAACATAACCCAGTAAAAGAACGTCAGCATGTGTCCTATTTATATTTCTCCCTCTTCATTGTCAGTAAGAGAAAGGTCTTATTAAATATAAATGGGCTTTTATTTTTTTTAATTCTTCTCTTTTTAACCAAATGAAGCAAAACTGTATCACTGTTTGTACATGCTTCCCTTTGTGGTTATTACAAAATACAACTGTGACTTTAAGACAGTGCTTTGTGTTTATGGTCACATTTTAAACATGAAAAGATCTAGACTTAAGATGGAGATGCAGAATGAAAATGACAAGATTCAGCTATTCTGATCCTCATACTAGGAGGAAATAGAAATGTCAAATTCCAAAGTGGCAAAAAAAGATTAGTATTTTTTATTCCTTGGGATTATATGTCTGTATTTAATTGTGGATAATATGGAATAGAAAGGAAACAAAAGGGCAGAGGAATGAAATGCAGCAAAAGCGCCTGACTGTGGATTATGTTCTGAATTCTTAACTACCGTATTTTCCACACTATAGGGCACACTGAATTATAAGTCAATGTCAATGTCAAATTTATTTTGTATTTTTCCATATATAAGGAGCACTTGACTATACAGTAAGGCACATTAAGCGAAACAAAACAGTCAGATAAGTTATTAAATATGTTCACAATAACTCTAACCTTTATTCAAATGTTAATGAGTGTATTCACAATAACTCCCAACCATGTTGTGTTGTAACAAAACTCTTCTATAAATAAAACATCAGTGTATTAACAATAACCAGTAATAACCAGTGTGCAAATTACTCCACCATATTTTGGAGGGGGGGGGGTACTGTTCCTTCACTTCTTCTATGATCATCATGGTTTACTACCGTATCAATGCCCACCATGATCGTAAAAACACATACAAGGTCAAATCATGCCACAAATTGATAATCAATGTCTCATTATTGCTAATATAGATCCAAAAGAGGTTTGTTAGATCAACTTTGGTTCATTTTTATTTTAGATATCATTAGACCTGAAGGTAACACGCAACCCTCTCATATCCATTAGAAACAGAAACCATTTTTTTTATTATTATAGTCTATGTAGTTAGTGTCAGTAAATCAACACAGTTAGTGTTGTTTGTGTCAGTTAGTCTGAGATTTGTGATCAATTCTTTTAATGTGACTAAAGAGTGTACTATAAAAAAAAAGAGCGGTAGTCTACAAAAATCAGATATCAAAATGGTATGGTCCAAAATAGAGGTTCTGAAATAGCAACGTTAAAATGTTCCTACAGTGAAAATGGGAGTTGACTTGTAGTCTGTTATTTTTTGTATTATTATTTTTTGAACAATATCAGCAAAATGACCTTCCCCCAAGTGATATTTCTGTCTCTTTGGGGGATACTAGGTCTTTAATAGGGGGTATAGTACCCCTCAGTACCTCCTATGGTAATAACATATAAAATGCAACACAACACACTTTTTCAGTTGAGTCCTTGTACACACACTGTAATATTATGGTGAAGTAGAGTAGGTTTTACTGTTTACGACACAAAATCACTTCAAAGTCACTAAGCAAAACCAGAATTAATCCATATATGAGGTGCTCTGGATTATAAAGTGCAGTCGTTGTTTGATCAAATGAAATGTTTTTAAGTGTTCCTTATAGTCTGGAATATACGGTACTCTCCTTTGGCTGCCCTCTTATTTCTCTATGCCTGTGTTTTCACTACAGAGCCTATGAAGTTATCAAGCTGAAGGGCTACACATCCTGGGCCATTGGTATGTCAGTGGCTGACCTGGTGGAAAGCATCTTGAAAAACCTGCATAAAGTCCACCCCGTGTCCACATTGGTTCAGGTGAGGAGTATTTGAAATTTCTAATCTCATCCCTTTTTTTTGACAATTGTGACAATTATTTGACTTTGTGGTTTGCTTTTTCTATCCATCAGGGTATGCATGGAGTGAAGGACGAGGTCTTCCTGAGCGTTCCTTGCATCCTGGGTAACAGCGGTCTGACAGATGTCATTAATATGACACTGAAGCCTGATGAGGAGAAACAGCTGGTGAAGAGTGCCGAGACCTTGTGGGGTGTCCAGAAAGAGCTGACTCTGTGAAAAGCTCCTGCTCTGAATCCTCCAGTTCAGTTCAGTAAATAGTGGTAGAGTCCCTCCTATCAACCCCCACCCCCACCCTCAGCAACAGGGAAATAAAACCTCTGAATATGTCAAAAGGTCAAGTGTTTGTAGCTAAGCCAATGGTAGGTGTTGTAGCATAGCCAGTGGAAGCTATAGCTTTTACCTTTATGGTTGTCATTTCCCTTTGCTGCCTCCTACACATCCTTCTCCTGACTCATGACTGAATTCACCAAAATCCAAAAACATACCTTTTTAATGTTTCATCTCAGCCCATGTTGTTGGAGAGACAAGGTTATCTGTTAGCAAGAACAATAAGGCCTTTGCATATCGAGCGTATACACTATATGTATTGTCCGTATTGTACGTTACCGCACTGTTGCTTCTTGCTGTTACACTCCTTGCTTGTAGTAATGTATTTATTCTATGTATTCAGTGATTGTTTCCAGTTGGTTATTTCCACTTGGTAATCTCTGTTTAGTTTTTCTTTGGAATATATAATAGAGACATTCCATTCTCTATGAGGAGGGCTTCCTGTGTATCCAGTCCTACTAACACTGCTGCATATCACTGGAGCAAAAATAAAGAAATAAATAAAAATCCTGTGATACCAAAGTACCTTAAATCAGAAGAACCAATGTTAGATTTACTGGTTTGCATTGAAGCCTTTATAAACAAACTGAACCTTAAGTGCAATGACATGAAGTAAAAAGGTTTTTGGAACTGGTCAGAAGCAACAATGGTTATATTTAGAGAGAAGTGGAAGAGATACTAATGAGATGAACATTTACAACTTGACTCAGCAAAATAAATAAATAAATAACAGAGAGCCAATGGGAAAAAGTCAGCTACTATGATGACCTACTGTAACAATCATGTAAAGGTGCAGATTGCTTCTGTGCCTGAAAAAAAAAAAAAAACAACCTCAGACTTGAGTATTTATTTTTCTCCACCTAACTCTGGAAAAGTACATAAAGAAGAAAACTGATGTATTATTTATAGCTGTTAATACTAATGAGGTCTATTTGTATATTGTTACTTTACATGTCTCGGTTAAATCAAATCTGAGACAATGTACCTGCCATGGCAGCTGGATATTGATTTTTATTTTGCTGTAACATCAAATAAACCTGCCAGGATTAAAGGTCAGTTGTATTGTCCATTTGTTTGTCAACCAGTTCTGAAAAGACTGTTTGCATGTGTTTACAAATCAGCTGACTCTGCTGCTTTCAGTGCTCGATGGAGCAAAAACAGGCTGCTCAGATTGTTATAAAACAGATCAAAATACACTCACTAGCTTATTGGAACATGTATCAGGCAACACTGTTTCTTAAATTAAATCCCAGAAGTTAATTTATTTGGTTTCATTGTGACTAAACACTACCTTGAATTATTAATGCAATATGTTTGATGTATATTATGAATGTAAACAACAGGCGTAAGTGTTCATAACGCTCAATGAGTTGGCACAGACATGTCATTAGATGAGATTTCTTTTATTTGTACTGATTTACATAACTCTACAGATATAAAAGAAAAGGTATTCTATGGTTGAAATGAAACTAGAAAAAAAAGTCGATAATTCTATCATACAATTCAAAGTGCATTTAGTAAAAGGCTAATTTAAATGAAACCTGTTTGCAAATTTTACATAAGTTAATGTTTTGATTAGTACAATACTTCAGTTTTGTTTTTGTTTTTTGTACCTTCACAACTTTTTTCCCTATGTATATAAAATCTTGTCAGTAGAGCTGAGAATGACAGGACAGCAGAAGGAGAAATAGAAAAGGAAAGGAAAAACCGAACTGTCTTTATAATACCTTTCAGTATGTAGCACATCTGCCATTCACCTTCAACTGTACACATTTAAAACAGCCTTAGCCAGACTGCAGAGCAGACCACACCGTGTGATCATATCATACCATAATATACCCCCATACATACCATCGGAACTCACACATGATAAGGAACAGACTCTAGAGGATCAGACCCTGTTTGGGGAAGTGGCACTGGAGACCAAAGTGTGGTTAAGAAGACAGCCACACAAGACAGTGAGGAAACACAGTTCAAGTCTATGTTTGTCTCCTGTGCGGCATGAAAAACTATCCTCTAAATCCATGGCTCCTGAACATGACCCATACAACATTAAGTCCTGAGGCTAAGCCACTGTTCCCCCTGAAAGGCTGCCCTGAGTATTTATATCAGAGTCTAACCTTTTCATTGGGGGCATGGACAGATGGGGCCCTCTGCAAAGCCCCTCTTTACTAGCCGCTAACATTTTGTGCTTACTAGCCAAATGACTTTGTCTGGCAAAAGGTTTGCTAACAAAATCTGCAGGCCTTACCAGAGCGTAGCAAATACTGGTTACTCCCTAGCGCCACCTGTACAACCTAGTTAAACCAGAAACACCGATGGCAAAAGCCACAAACACAGCTTAGGCACACGACTTGACGTTTATCAAAATGACATGTGTGTGTGAAGCATGTTTCTGAGTCAACTGCAGTACCTCGTACAGAGCTCTGTGTGTGACAAAATTAATGGGTCGTGACTGCTAGTGGAAGATGACAACAAATAATTAAAAAAAAAAAAAAAAAAAAAATATTTGTTTGGGTCAAAATTCACATAGTGTCATTCTACAAACGTGACCACACAGTTAGAATTTTCACAAATTTCAACGTGTGAACAGCAAAGTCTGATTCCTCAGTCTCACGAGAATAGATTGTGTAGAGAATGAAAAAGACAGGGGGGGGGGGGTGCTTGAACTACATGAAGACATTAAAAAGAATAGCACAAGAAGAGAACAGGGCAGGTGAGACTTAAGATATGAATGTTTCCAGGTAGTCAGTGTGGGTCAGTAGAGGTCACTGAGGCCAGCAGTCTTTCGGGCTTTCTGCATGAGGGCTCGAAGCTGGAACTGTTTCCTGGACAGAAGGCGCACATGCTGTAAACAGAAGACAATACGAGTCAGCATGGTTGACCATCTTCAAAGAGTGATACTTAGCCTTTTTTAAAATGGAATTATTCATTTTAAAGCATTTCCCTGTGGTCTACATAAACTGTAAATGCTATATGCGGGTCTGAAATCTTCATTAATTCAACTCCACAGGTCCTTCTTCACCCTATTTTTGAGTAACGACACCAGAAAGGTCATTTTGAGTGCTTCTGCTTTAAATGCATATGAGCCCCTTCATGCCTCCCCATCCCTTGTTGGCTGCAGGGCTCTGTCCCATTCAACCAACAACTTAAAATTTTAGGTAATTGGCTCAAAGCTTGGACATATTTTCAATATGGACTACAATGTCTACAGCTGACAATTATGCTGCATTTAGAGAAATGTTCGTTGGAAGTCTTGAGCTTCTATGTGCAAATGTCTTGACTGACTATATCAAATTAAGAAGGAATTAAAACAGTTTATGGCTTTGCAGCACCCGCAGGATTCAAGTTCAAACTATTAGGGCCCAAATACAACAAATAAATGAAACAAAGACTAATAAAAAAAATTGTTTAACTAAATATAACCCTTTAAAAGCTTTCCCTTTTACATATATTAAAATGGCTACCTTAAGGAAAACCTCCAGGTCTATGACGCCCCTGCGGAGAGCCTCCCCCAGGTAGAAGATTGTGTCTTCAATTGCATTTTCCTCAGCATAGAGGTTCAGAATCTGTTTATAAAGTGGAGCTGTGGGTACAATGACGTCATCAATGTCATTGTTCTCTGATTGGTTCTCCATCTTCTCCAAGGCCTCACTCAGCTCCTCGTCCTTCTTCTTCAGCAGCTCAATGTTCCTGTCAACTTCAGTCTAAAGGAAACATCACACACCAACAAAAAATTTAATTAAACAGAAAACAAAACAGACACCAGCAAACAGTAAGACATGAGGGCAAATGTTATTAAAAAGAGAGGAAAGGCTCACCACTTCCTGGTCAAGTCTTGAAACCATTTCTTCAAGTTTTTGGTGCCCTTTTTTTAGGTCTTCCTCTGTTCGCTTAAGGGCATCTAGCTCTGCTTGAGCTCTGTCCATCTCCTCCTTCATCCTCCAGCGAAGTTTATCACTCACAGCTGAAATCAAGGATGCACGAATTGTGTCCTCACCAATGGTACCATCTCTGCTTTGGCCTTCAAAGAAATGACATAGCAGAGAAGTTAGACAGGCTGCTTGATCATTAGGAGTCCTGTACCTGCCAAAGTAGATCCTTCATTCATAGTCAGAGTGGAGGGAGACGAGCATGTTTGGAGCCTACCCTAACTACTTATGAGGGAAGGCAGGCCTGAACAAGCTTTGAGTTCATCACAGGACTAACAACCACTCTCACACCTATGGGCAATTTATATTGACCGATTAGCCTATCAGTGCATGTCTTTGGGTGGTGGGAAGAAGCCAAAGTAACCGGAGGAAACCCATGCAAACTCCACATCGATAGGTCCCACTCCCACCGACTGCTATTAGAATCAAACCAAAGGCCTTCTTGCTGTGAGGCATCACTACACCACTGTGTCACCCATGTTTTAATTAAAGAAAAACAATTTACATTTGAAATGTGTCTACATATAAATGATGTATCACAAGAGGAATCAACATGGTATATTCTCACACTGATAGTTTGTCCCATTCCTGGTCCCACATAACAGAATCAGCAGTGGTCAAATGCCTTTTTACATATGTGTAAATATACTGATACATACCTTTAGAGGCATGACCACCTTATGTGCAGCCGGGAGCTAACTCTTAAAATGTCAGAGTTGATTCAATCACCAGCAAATTTATTTCTTCTTTTTCACTAAATATAGAACACATGGGGAAAGCAGAGGTCCCTGTATTCGTTGATCTGCCTTTGTGTGACATTACTGTTCCAATCCTAAATATAGTACGATGTGCTTCAGAGGTATAGGGTGTAAGTGCTGGAGTGAGATTGAGAGAGACTGCCCTTTAGGCCCATTTCCCCCTTTGGCCTTTAAAGCTCCCCACTCTAGTTACATTGATGACCTTTCACTGGTAGGTCAGAGTACCTCCAAACTATTGGAGACGGTGTGGGATCTTCAACTAGAAGGTCAAAAGTTGTAAGTATGATCAGTTGAAGACCACGAAAAGAACAGGCTTTTTTGTTGGATAAAAATTAACCTTTGACTAAATACTAAATACACTTATCCCAGGAAACAAACAGAAATAGTTATGTGTTATTTCTTAGTTCAGTAATTTCTTTTAATTCCAATAAAATCTAACATCTTCTTCATATACAGAAGAGTTAATCAGTGAAAAGCCTTCTCTTCTTATATTTAAACATGCAAACGTGTAAAGAAAGCACTGTTTAAAATATCATTGATACTAAATTAAATACATACCCACAGTGGAGACTGGTGTCTGAGTGGGATAGTGACCTGGGCCAGCCGTGGCTGGATATGAATTGCCCCCTGGATACTGGTATCCTGGATAGCCTCTGTAAATAGAGGAAATGTACTGAGTCAATATCATGCATTTCTTTAACATTCAAAGTTTTTACTATCTTTAACTGTGTACTAAAAATGTACCTGGACCAGCAAGCTTCAATAATAAATGAGTTGTTGTTTAACATGAAACCACACAGACCAACATGTCCTGACAGATCTGTTGAAGCTCTGTTTGTATCTGATCAGGGACAACCTGGCAAAACCTTACCCTGGGTTAGGATTTGGCCCATAAGGTGAGACTGCAGGCATTCCAGGCATATAGGAAGCTGAGGTAAAGAGACATAATGAGACAATCAGGAAAAACACAAAAAACAAAGCAGCCAATTTGTCATACACGCACATCTATTCATGGTGTGCTGTAGCAGTGTCTTAGCTCCACCTAGTGCTGAAGCTAGTTAATTCATTCTGTAAATTGTGATGCAATAAGGAAGCTTGGAAACATTTTTAATGGTTTAAGGTTTAACTTGGTGAGCCTCTTATAAGTTCCCCAGACAACTACCTCTTGCATTAATGTTTAATTTGGAGGTCAAATACCGGTAGTCCAATTTTTGTAGCAACTTCCCTGATACTGTTGAACAGTATTGCATACTATTGTTGCAGTGTAGAAAGACGTGCCTCTTGTATTTTAAGCTACACATAGCTGTAACAAAATATAACAAAAGCCTATGATTATACTGAGATATGAGTCTGCTACTTGCAACATATTACATATTATGTAAAGTCTGTAAATGACCGGGTTTTACAGCTACTCTACTAAAAGTCCCCAGGTCGTGTACGTCAGTGTTTCCCAACCCGGGTCCTCGAGGCACACTATGCTGCATGTTTTAGATATTTCCCTCTTTGAACACACCTGCCAGTCATTATCATTTTTCTGCAGAGCCGGGTGATAGGCTGATCATTTGAATCAGGTGTGGTTGGAGAGAGAAACATCTAAAACATGCAGGATAGTGTGCCTCGAGGACCAGGGTTGGGAAACACTGGTGTACGTTATTCTGTTCAAAACTCACGGTTAGGAGGTCCAGCAGCTTGGAAGGCCTGATAAGGAGCCTGTGCGGTTGGACGAGAAAACACGGGAGGCTCCTCTCCAAACACTACAATCATCACCTGAATCAGCCCATACAGGTCTGACTGCGGCTGTAAAATAAACAAAGAACATGTTTGGAAAGACACAGAATTAAAACATGTTTAACAGGCCCACTCTCAGATTTACACAAATGACTACATCATTTGTGTTGTGTCCTAAATCCTAAAGGTCTACAACATAATATTGTTATAGCTGTATTGTATGTGCAAACTATGCTTTACAATCACATCCCCAAAGATAATTGGCAACATACATGCATTCATGTAAATAGCTGTTGCTGAACTTCAATCTTTGGTTTTTAAAAACTAATATGTCCACTAAGTTTTTGTTTACTTAGAACAAAATTTTGACGAGCATCATTAAGACAAACCTACCATTTCTAGATGTTACTTTATCCAGCAAAGCCACAGACATTGCTAAATTTTAACTGCAGAGCTGAAAACACCAATTGTAACTGACTGTACATTTTCCCAAGAGGGATCATTTCTAATACTTAACATTTTATTCAAAAGTAATAATATTTATTAAAGATCACAGGTGGGCTGATAGAGAATTATTTCCATCTAAAATATCCCCACTCTGCCTCACTGTGTTACTCAGGGTAACATATTTCAAAGTTATCATCTAAACATTTCAAAACTTTTTCCACTGATATTCATGCACTTTTTTTTGCTATATTTACAATATTCACTTTCAAAGTTGCTATCAATACCTAAAATTTTATTTGTAGTAAATATATAATGATTATCAAGAGAACAACTGACAAAGCATCACACTTACATGCTTCCACTCATGCAGATAAGGCAAGTAAATTTTGCCATTGGCGTCAATGTGCTTGCCCGTTTTGATCATCATTGCACTAGTAGGCTTGACAAAGCATATGGGAGGGTTGTAAGGATATGTATCCAGCAACCATAGACACACTGGGATGTTGTAAACATTGCCTGTAAGGAAACAGAATAAACACATTAACAAAATCACATACAGATACAATCTCAACATATGACTAATTGAATGGGTGTTGTTAGCACAATAAATAGAAATGTCAATACAGCAATACATGCAATTACGAGTTTAAAGTATCCTCCTATTTCTTATGTTTATAGAAACTAAGATATCACTGCACATCACACTATAGTTCAAATAATAACTAAAATGATAAAAGAACAAACAATGCCTATTTACCTCACATTTTCACTGACAGTAACAAAAAATAAAATGCAATGCATAATATGTTTTACCTCTGTAGCTCACTGGGACTGTTCCTGTCAAACTCATCAAGTCTCTGGTGGAACCATCATTAAATACTGAAATACACAAAGCAGGTTGAAGATTAACCAGAGATACACACAAAAAATTACCCCAAAAGAGAATTAAAACAAAACACAAGAATTATTCATTATACCATAAGCATCCATAACTGGCTTCAGGTCCTTGTACTGTGAGATGACATTTGTTATTTCACGAACAGTCAGGTCTCTGTACTTGTATTGCTAGAAGATGATAATAAAAAGAAGAGAAGTGTTAATGTATTGTATTCTGTTAAAACTTTCCTCAGATGTAATATGTTAAAAGTCATGTTACATATAGGTGGCACAGTCAGTAAGGTTGAATATGGGCCAGAATGCAATTTGTCAACATGCCGAACACGAGTAAGATGAAAAGCTGTCTAACAGGGATTCAAAAAATCATTACATTTAAATGGATCAAAAGACTAAAGTAATGATTTGGGAGACTATATTCCTCTAGTCTTACCACAACCAGATATCCACCCAAATAACCACACATATTCGTGTCTTAGCAGTACTAAATTCTACATCAATAAAAGTCATTGATATTACTGTCATTATAGAATAACACACTGTATAACAGTTGTATAGTACCTAGAGGTTCATGATACTTGACGCCTCAAAAACCTATTAAAATATGTGACTGCAAGGAAGTAAAAATGGCAAAGGTCGGTTGTTATCTCAAGCTAATACAAATATTAATATATGACGTCCCGGAAATACGCATCATTTATCGAGTATGAGTAAAAGCAGTGAGTATCTAACATTTTACGTGTTCAACTTGACAACCATAAAACAAAGAAGTAGATTTTGGGTGTTAACTCCAGGAAATGATAGCTAGTTGGAGCCTGGTTTCGTGTGTCGTATCGGTAACACTGACGTATGCCAATGTCTAACAAGTGCCTCAACATGTAATCATTAGACTTACCTTTAACATTTTCTTCAGAGCACCTTCGTTTACTACAGCCATGGTTCCAGAGTTCTCTTTAAAGCACTTTTATTGAGAAAGTTTACGAGTGTAAATAGACACTTTTGAGCGGAAGGATTAGCTAACACAAGATAACGCTAGCTAGCAGAACTACAGTGAAGGCTAGGCTAACGTTAGCCCAACCTCGGGCCTGACACCAAGAAGACAATAATGTGTTGTTTTAATGACTCCCTAAAGTCAAACAAGTATACCGGTGAATATGCCGAAGTATTAAATTTCAGAACATTATTAAACTTTGAAAAAAATATCTATGTTCACATTTGGTAGTTAACAGATACGCAAAAACAAATATCCGAGGTTCAACAACAGGAACTTCCGGCATGCCCACTGACTACTTCCGGTTGGCATTGACGTCAGTAACATCATGTACACACCCATTCATCCATGTTTTGCAAAATGTAGTTTATCCCAAAGGGTTAGCAAGAAATAGCAGCTGCTATATGTCGACTGATGATTACAGTGTACAAATTGATATTAAAAGTTAAATATTTCTCAGTTATAAGCTTTGTCCTCCTGATAACCAAGGAAAAAAGTGACTTACAATTGCCTATCTATTTCGGCCTAAAAAAAAAAAAGCACCTTTCAATTAAAAAAGTTTTTAAAATATATTTATTATTTTAATTTCACAGAATGTCCAAGGATGATATATGAGAAAAAATAGAACAACATTTAGAAAATTAGGGGGAAAAGGAATGGACCATATGTATTCATAGATTTTAGGGTAATATTGATAGACAGGAAACCAATGTAGCACAGGTGTGAATCAGTTATGATGGATGATAAATAAAGAATCAAGTTCATAAGAGGAGTAACAGTAAATATTTTTCACATCAATTTGGATTAATTGTTGTTGGTATAGCAGCCATATTGATAGAGAAAAAAAGTAGTTTCCAGGCTGCAAACCCATCACATGACACATCACAGGAAAGCCCATGATGTCCCCTACTGAATACTATAGAGTTTGGAAGAGTAACGCCAAATACTTAAGAAAGATACAGGTGAACAAAATGTCCATTATAAAGGACATACTGTAAATGACCACATACTACAAAGGCTTTATTACTTGTTTGATCTTTCTGATGTTTTAAAAACTTAAAATTGCTTGACTTATCTCCTTTTGGCTTTGGACTATTTTAAAATGACCAACAACTTTAAACAAGAAACTCTTTTGGTACAATTTATTAATGAAGCTATATGCAAAAACACATCTTTTGACACACAAAACAATTAAAAACAATGAAAAAAAGCTGCAAGTCAGTTACATTAAACACAATATATCTGTAATTCCTATGAGTATAAATGTTTAGAAGAGCATTCCTTGTGATGTAATTTTTTTTTTATTAATGGCCAGTAAAAGAAAAATCAATGGATACCACTTGACAATTTACAATGCAACACAGAGGAGGTACAGATGAAAAGTCTTCATACAGATTATTGTTATATTTCACAAATAATTAACAGTTGGTTTCATTTTCCTGCTGGAAAGGCTGCCCATCATCTCGAAGTAAAGATAGATAGGAATCCCCATCTGGAGTTGAAATAACGGCTTGTTTGTGGAACTGTAGCCAACCTAAACATGATAATTTTAGTTAATTTCTCTTCAGTTACAACAAACCATAAACATGTTGTTGATGAAAGCAAAGGAATACATATCTTCACTTGAACCTAGTTTGATCTCAGGTGTGGCCTAGATAGATTTCATAACCATAAACCTGTATCTAGGACACAGATGTTTGTGTTGTTTAAAAAAAAAATGCATGAAAGTTTGCTCTCTGAGTTGTACTTACAGGTGGATTGTTCTGGTTCTGGTTCTGAATGAGATTTCGTATACACAGGAGGACAGTCTCCAAACACAGCAGTCATCACCTGCAGCAGACTCACTAGATCACACTCTCCCTGAGAAGTAGAAGAATAAAGCCTATTAACATCTGAAAAATTTTTTTTTAGAATATTTAATTTTACAATTTTATTTAATATAAGACAGGGATGAAAAACAAAAAAGAAAACAGCCAAGGCACAGGGTCAATACAGATATTTAAGTACTTGGCGCGAGACATGCACCAATATGGTCCAAGTATGGCTGCCACATTTTCAGGAAAGTGTGTAGCAATTCCTAATATAATAACAGCTCATAATGTAATAACTTAAATGTAATAAAAATTCAGAATATAATAATCGACTCATAACATAATAAAATCATGACCGCATAACATAATAATGTCTTTGTTCATAATGTAATGATGTAATAACATTGCATTACGAACTCACCTATATAGTAAGTAAGATCATAATGTAACAATGGCTTATACTGGTTTAAAAATGGTGATAAAGCAACTTTTCTCACAGTATAAGCCATTGTTACATGATGAACTTCTATTACATTATGAGTTGCTATATCGCTGAGCTCATAATGTCACAAGTTATTACATAATGAGTCGATTATTACAAATCTGAACTTTTATTACATATCATATCATATTATGAATTGCTACAAGGTGTTACATTGTTTTCTGAGACAATAAGGGATATATTTTCAGAGGGATGACATGGTTTTATCTCAAAAGTCCATCCATCAATGAGATGGGGGCGATCAGATTTCCATTCTTTTATTCTTTTATAAAAGAATAAAAGAAAAATATTTTCATGACAGCACAATGCACTTCTCGGTCACACTCAGAGCAACTTCCATTAATTTGAGTTTGACCTTTGTAATGGTAATTTGACATATATTCTATTCTATTTGATTTGATTTATTCAATTTATTTGAGCATTAAAAAAAAAACAAAAAGAAAACATACAATAAAAAAAATAAAGTATTTACAGAACTGAACTAACTGTGTTTCAGTTATAAATCTCTGTGTTATAAAATACTTTCTCCACCCAACATCCTTCCTTCCAGCTTATAACAGAGACATTTTAGGCACCCTGCTACAAATAAACTATATCCCTTCAGTTTGAACATTAATAAAGATGTTGGTTGGAATGTATTTTATAACACAGGGATTTATTACTGAAACACAGTTCAGTTTTGTATATACTATGTTATATAGAATATATGTAAAATTACCATTACACATTGTTTAGAGAACCACGGACATTTGTAAAATTCCCCAGTAAACAAAGTTCAGGGTCCACTGGAACTGAACTGTTGTAAAGTGTCCAACCCTTAGCTCATCTGCCATTGTACTCACATTCTGTACTTAAGTAGAAGTACAGCTACTGGTGTGGAAAAATACTCTGGTAAAAGTAGAAGTACTGATTCAACTCATTTACTTCAGTAAAAAAGTACAATTTCTGAATTGTAATAAGGTACAAAAATAAAAAAAGTGAAACTATATATTTTTTTTTCCATGAATGCAATAATACTGTACTTATTTAACCAGGAAAAATCAGAAAAGTTTCAAAGGTATCTGAAATTAAAACCTTTAAAATTTAGTTACTGTGTAGATAATGTGTTTGATAGGATCACTGCACATAGTTTTGTGGATATGGGCAGGATATTTAGGAAAAATGAGAGAAAAAAAGTCACAATTGAGCTAAAAATTCATCATGGGATTTAAAAAAAAATACAAATATGAGGTTAAAAAATGTATGATTTTAAGAGAAAAAGTCAAAAATTTGAGATAAGATGTTAAAATTGTGAAATAAAAAGTCAAAATTATGAGATAAAAAGACAAAATTGAGAGATAATAGTTATATAACTATAATATATAAAGTCACAGTTTCTCTCCTCCACTGAATTTTCCTGTGGTGACTTATTTTTCATACTGTCACATCTGTTTCATTTGAAAAAGTAACAAGTTTATTCTGAGAATGTAATGAGTATAAAATACAGATATTTATGCAAAAATGTAGGGAGTAAAAGTAAAAAGTTGCCAGAAAAATAAATACTCAAGTAAAGTACAGATACCTAAAAAATCTACTTAAGTACAGTAATGAAGTACTTTTACTTAGTTACTTTCCACATCTACTTATTAGACACAACCCAGTTGATACTAAACACATTTACCTGCTTCCACTCCTGTAAATAAGGCAGCTGCACTTCACCGTTACTGTTGACATAGTTTCCTCTAATGATAATCATTTCTTGTGTGGGTCTGATGTAGGTGATGGGGGCAGTTTGTGGGTAACTTTCCTCAAGCCACAGACACACAGGGATGTTGTAGCTATTGTCTTGGATAAGAACACAAGAGAAATTATTTTTGATAATCTCTTTTTTTTTTTTTTTATGTTTTTCTTTTTTTTTTGGCTCATCTTGTATAAACCGTTACTTTACCTTGATGCAGAACAGAAATAGTACCTGTTAGACACATCAATTTCTTTGTGGTTCCGTTATTATAAACTGTAAAAAAACAAACAAACAAACAAAAAAAAAACAATATGACATAACAAATGAGGTTGTGGAATTTCCCATAATTGAGTCCACCATACACACCATGATAAACTCTTACCATATTGGTCCATTATAGGCACAAGGTGTTTGAAGACAGACAAAGCAGCACTTATTTCATGGGCCACGGTTTTGCAAACATATGTCTTTAAAACAAAAAAAAAAATAAATGTAAATGTATAAAAAGCTTTTGACATAAAACAGTGGCTCTTTTTCTATTTAATTCAGAGAAAAATAATTCAAACTGTACAGACTTGGTTATTCTTACCTTAGGCAGCATTTTTTTAATCAAGTTCTCGTAGGATGACATGATTTTCCCTCTTTTACTTTGTGTCTTGTTGTTCATAAATAGCCACCCGCTTTCTGCTTTTCTTCCTTCCTGGTTTGCTAGATAAGATTCCATCTTTTATGGCTGTAGCAGCCAGTAACATAGCAGCCATTCCAATTATGCAAATCCGGTGCCCTAAAAATGTAATAACTAGGTCATATAGTTTCAACAAACAGTCTATTTAACTGTGACAGGGACACACTAAATATGTTAAAGTGCTAAACTTCGCTTCTAATCACATTTTATTAGTAGAATGATAAATAAATGCATAACAATAATATAGCCTACTATTTTCTTTTAATGTAAGCTTATGCACTTCCTTATTAATCTACTTCATTGTACTCTATTTCCTGCACAGTTCATCATTATTTTATAAGCTCATGGAAATGATATAAAGAAAAAGGGTAGCACTGTATAATACCTACACACAATTGACTATGTATTAACCATTTATTACCTATTTGTTAGGGTTTGTTCATGATGTATTAACCATTTATTACCTATTTGTTAATGTTTATTCATACACAATTTATCATAAATAAAGTATTTGTTCTTTTCTATGAACAAACCATTTGTAGCCGTGTGAACAAATGCTTTATGATAAACTGTGTATAAGCAATACATTAATAAACATTAACAAATAGGTAACAATTGGTTAATACATCATGAACAAACCATTTACACATGGGTAACAAATGGTTAATGTATAATAGAATGTGTGTAGGTATTATAAAGTGTGACTGAAAAAACACCAGGCTTTACGTAACTATTCATTTATTTATTTTAAAGAAATTTATATATGTTACAACTTGTGATACTAAACGTAATAATAATTTCAATCTTAATAATGGAATGTCAGAGTCTGGCCCAGTTCTGGATATAGATTTAAATAGCTGCATAATAATGTTGAAATGTAACCTTAACACTTCCTTGACATGTTTTCTATTAAATAAATCATAATCAAGCCTTAATATGACAAACCTTTACTCCACTTATCCCACTTTATGGACTCTGTCATTGACATTTATTTATTTAATCAATATTAAAGGCAAATAAGGTGTATTTTAGAGTGAGCATTTTTGTTAGCAGTTGGTGTAAAGATCATTAATAAATGTTGTACATTAACACATAATGGATAGAATTTCATATATATTGTCATATTTCATATTTATTGTCAACTTTTAACAAGATCTTTTGGGGAAACCCTGGATTAGGATATGAATGTATTTATCTAATGTCACGTTAAGACAAAACCACCAAACAAAGTCACATGTTTCATCCTAAGACAGTGATAATATATAGTTAAAAACAAATTTAGTAAGTTAACAGTGAGCTTCTTGTGTGTGTGGATTAGTTTACTCATATTAAATCAGTTCTTATAACTCTATAACCAATGAAATATTGTATCTATGATGGGTAAACATTTACAGCTGTACTTTGAACTGTCAGTGCTGTTGTGACTCTATTGTGTAAAATATAGTTATATTGTAGATACACCTCATACACAAAGAAGCACATGACAATCTTTCCATTTATACCCTGTTGTGTATGAACAACAAATCTGTCCCCATTTGTGCTCTTCATAAAAGAACAACCTATAGATGGCAGCACATCCTCATTATAAAGGAAGACATAGGAGTTTTCTATTTAAAGGACAGGGAGACAGTTTCCATCTTGACATCTTTATTCCTGTCCTGCAATACATTTGCCACATTTCCAAAGAGTAAATACATCTTAAATAGCTAAACAGTTGACATTTTCACAAAATCCTTCCACACCTGCATTCCACAGTTTACAAGGGAAAAAACAAGCCCTTGAGCCCACAGTGTCCCTGTGCAAAACTCCCAGTAGTCTGTAAAGTCTGTCATGCCTGCCAGTTTTTCTGACATGTATACTTGTGGTGTGCTGGCTGAATATCCTTGCGGCAACATGACGTTGATATTCTAATGCGATGGGAATTGAATGCATAGATTTGCTGTATTCTATTGTATTATTTATGGTTGTACTGTATAGATATGGACAGGAAGAGGACAAGCATACTACCAGGACTGTAATTACATTATGAACTCCCAGCTCTTCTTCTGTAAAAGGTTTAAGTACAGTGGTCAAACATGTTAGGGACAACACATCCAAAAATGGGAGTAAGGATCAAGTCTAAAAAAAAAATAAATCAAATTAAAAAAAAAATCATGTAACTCCTGCATATTGTTATTTCAAACAGGACTTCTTTTTGGAGCAACTTTAAACAATATCTAACAATTCAAGCACATTCACAGTTCATATTGTTCCTCAGAGAAGAGAAATGAACAAATTAACTTGACCACTACGATCCACACAATAACTAGACTGATCATATTTCTTTTATGCTATGTTATGTAGGTGAAAAAAGATTTATATCATCTGTACAAAATCAGTTAGGTCTGAAATGGGAAAAAAAAACATTGTTTCCCTTGGAAGGAGACAACAGTAAAATAGCATTTCATGTTTCAGCTGTTTTCTGAAAATCAGTTTTTTTGTTTTGTTTTTTGTTTTGTTTTTTACAAAAGAGGTCTGGAGTGTCACCACGATGTGCATCCAAATCATTTTTACTGTAGAATCTGAAACTAGAGCCACTATCATAAGTGATCAATTTTTTTTTTCAGCACAGTATATTTATAGAGTTGGGAAGTATATGTAAGAATTTCCTGTAAATACTATCACATGTACCAGTCTAAGTAAACTGACCTAAAGGGAGAGACTTCATTTTTCTCAATCGATATTCACAAACTAAACCATGTCTGTTAAAGCATTGGTGAATAATAAGTTGACTTCTATTGGGTTTTGTCTGAAGAGCTCTATTAAAAACATATTGAAAGGAATCACATTCAGACACATATTAGAGAAAAAGTCACTTTCAAAATCAGTGTAGTGTTATGTGAGGTTGTCTTGTGAAATTCTATATAGCGCACATCTCAACACAATTTCTTTAGTTGCACACAGTTGAACAGAAACAAAACGATGCAGCAAGCAGAACACATAACATTTGTCTCAGGTAGAACTCACTGCATACATGAGGTACAAACTTCTAACCAATAAGGCAAAGTAAACACAGAACAGTCTTTCATTAGGCATCAAGTGGAGAGCACAAGCTAGTTAGTATTAAGAAACAAAGCAATGCACTCCCATAACCTAATATCCATTACTTCTTTGACATAATATCCCACATATACAGTAGATATGGTTCTGACATGATTAGCACCTGACCTGTTATTGTTCCCTTTAAAGAGCTGAGGTGGCAGAGAAAGAGGAGCAGTTTGAGGATATTATGGTTTCTGGAAAGAAGAAAAAAAAATATTAAAAAAATAAAATAAAACAACAACTAAAAACTGAAGTCTGACCCAGAGGCATTATACTCTGCAGTGCTAGTGGTGACATCCTTGACTGTTGTGTCCAGGATTAAGTTAAACATTCCTGCACCCTTATTCCTGAGCCTTTTTCAACTATGAGGAACTATTCTTTTCTTGGCGTCTAAAAACAGTTGTATTTAATAAAAATATTACACAACAGTTTCACACCATACAGTTGCTGAAATGCAAAAAAAAAGAAAAAAAAAAAGAAAAAGAAAAAAGACTGTTTGTTATTTAATCTCAGCTATAATTTATCACAGCCAAGATCACTGTTCAACTGTACAAGATAGGAGTTTAAAACCACTTCAGCAGCTAGCAACTGTGATGTGATAACTCTGTTTTCATGCATTGTACCTCTCCTTCTTAACTCAAAGTAATACAGAAAAATAGGTAGCCATGAGAAGTGGTATATTTCCCAATACTCTGCATTTTGGACACGAAAGAATCCTATTGCACCAGATCCTACGTACACTAGCCATTACTATTATTTTTCCACAACAACTCTTAGCAAATAAACATCTGAAAGAAGAAGAAAAGGCAGCTGCGTTGGGGAGAAAATAAGTTCATCCATCTTATTTTTCTCCATTTAACTGATCTACCCTAAAAAGGAATTCCAATTATGGCAGGCAGGGTTATTAAAATGTCAAACCAGGTGCCATTAAAAAAAAAAAAAAAAAACTAAACAAAAGAAATACCCCAACCTTGCTCACATAGTGCTCTGGAACTTTCCAATCCTCAATCACAAACTGGTCCATATCAAGAACAAAAATCAAAGATTTTTTTTTTTTTTTTTTTTTTTTTAATCTAGCCTAACTTAGTTTCACAACAACAAAGTAGTCATTCTCATGTCAGCCTCCATCCTGGTGCCTGGAATTATGGAGGAACTACACAGCCATTCTAGGGAAAACAAAGGTAGGCGGTGTGGGATGGTGGGTTTATGCATGTGGGAGGCGTTGGGGGTAACTTAATGTCCATTCCAGTCATTTCCATTTTAGTCATTCAGCCATCCTAGCGGGCAGGCAGGGGGAATGGCATCAGGCTTTCAAGGTGAAAGGAGGTCAGGAACACCTCCTTTTAAGACCAGTGTTGAGACTGAAAACAATAAGTTAGCAGGAAACTTATGGAGCTACCCAGTGAGACTACACTGGAGTTGACAAGAGTCATTAGTGGTGTTGCTCACAGGTCGACGCGGACCAAAAATAGAGACCAGGCAAGGCCAGTTCAGCTAGTCATTTAGGCAACTGTCCAAATTCTCCGAGGTCTATGGATCAGTCAGCTCTGGTGGTTTCCTTGAGAGCTTTTGCTTCAATCATCCTCATTTTGAAAAGTTTATAATTTATCATTGAGTTGCTTTGTCTTTCAATCTTCAAGTCCATGCTGCCACAACGCAATGTAGCATTCCTCCGAAATGTGCAACAGCTGGAAATTAAAAAAAAAGAGAGAGACAAAAAACAAACCAATGTTAGGGCAAACTTATTTTTTTTTCAGAGAAAATTGACACATTATCCCCCTATACACAGTCTTTTCATGCAGGAATGTTGTGCCTTTATTCTGCCTCACCATTCTGTAGAAAACAGTACAAACATGGGATGGTGGGCATTGTGATTCTCCCTTTGAGCCAGCCGTGTGAGGTTGTCACAGGCTCAAAACAATATCTGTACAAAGGGAGAGGCAGTATAGGCAGGGAAGGTCCCACCCCTTCTGGTTATAGACCATGGCAGCTTATTGCAGTTAATGGTGAGACAACTAATTTTTTGGTCCCATTTGAACAATGTCAAAATTTACACATTCATTTTTCCAATTTCCAAGATAATCATACAAGTCGAGACAATGCAGTTTGCTGTCATAATTTTATATATTCACAGTATAATGCTTCAACATTATAACTATGTACTCAAAAGCTGTGTGGTGTCATGATTATAACCATCTCTGATTTGTTCAGAGCTGCTGAGAGTGCATCTACTATTTCAACATGACCAGACCTGTAGTGAGTTTGACCTCTTTTAATGACTTCTCATTTTGACCTTTAACAGCAGAGGTGAAATGTGCTGTTTTGGTGTTGGCGACATGCATCATATGACAAGAGATGCAGTTTATTGAGACATTTCACACTACACTAGATTTTCCCACACCGTCTTGACAACAAATTACACATTTCCTAACCTGTATGCTTATCCTCTAAAATGACACACACCATAGGTATAAGTCACAGCAACACCCAAAGAGCTGGAAAAGGGGATGTCATGCATATATATGTATGGAAATGTAGAAATATGTAACAAAAAATTAGTATCTAATCTATAGGAAACCAGACACTACTGTCAAAAATGGTGGTGAATTGGGACAAGGGGCACCTTACACAGAGGAGATGTCTTAGTCTGCATGAAAATGAGTTTGCATGAAACTGACGTACTTTCTTAATGGATTGGCCTTTCGTCAAAATTGGACCGGTCTCGCGGATACCCCAAAACAATCTCTTTGGAAAACGGGTCCCCGAGTGGGAAGATTTGGATACGGTGCAGTCTTGACGAGTATCTGCAAGCGTTTTGCCCCCATACCGATGCAGATTTTTACTGAATATCTGATTCAAATGATAAACCTCTCATCAAGCTCTGCAGAAGCATGATAATGACCATCAGGTGTGTTGGAAGACAGATACATCTGAAACATGCAGGATAGTAGCTCTCGAGGACCCCTGGCCTAAGGCATTTGCACCGTATCCGCGTGACCGGTCTCATTTTGACCAAAGGCCAAATTGTTAAGAAAGTATGTCGGTTTCATGCAAACAGGTTCTTAATCACCTCCAATTATTGTTTTGAAAACAATTACACCACACCTCCAATACCGGTCGGTGCATGCAATCCAAAAAACACAGTCACGCATGGAGAAGACAGCATGCTTCAGTGTAAATGGGAATATTCAGCATATTAGAATGGTCTTAACAGCAATATAGTGGGACACATATTGCAAAAAGGCTTAGATGTTTCATTATGGAGTGTACACATAGTTTTAAATTAGTAGGTGCAAAAAAAAAAAAAATGCAACACACAGTGTAAAAAAAACAAACAGACACTTTACATTTTTACACCTACACAGTAATATGTGGATGTAAAGTGAGGATTATTTTGGAAACATTTCTCACCTGCATCATGATACAACACAGCGACAGCTCATACAGTCCTGACCACTTTCATCAGGTGGGTTCAGCTTTCGCATCTTATGCTGTCTGATCTCTCGAACCAGTGTGTAGAAGGCATCCTCTACTCCCTGTGAACAAACACACAAGGGCATTTACGACAGTTAATTACAAAT
Organism: Siphamia tubifer; assembly: GCA_020466265.1. NCBI lineage: Eukaryota > Metazoa > Chordata > Actinopteri > Kurtiformes > Apogonidae > Siphamia > Siphamia tubifer. Next base: position 12,994,196 of record CM035788.1, read on the forward strand.
GAAGTATGTTGAATATACCCCTTATTCCAGAAAAGCAGGTGTACTTAGCATTAAGAGGCCACATTACCATGGTAACGCTTATAATTTGAGACCATGCTAATCAGTAAATCTTCAGGACAAAATTTTTTGCTCTCTTCTGAATGCCAGTTATCTCTTCAATACTACATGTGTAGAGTAGTGTATGTAACTTCATAATGTGTAACAGTGAGTCACTGGCAGTGGGAGCTGAGTGGTGATGTGTCGTTATGAGGCCTTTCAAATACTGCACCTCTGTTCTCAAGCCAAGGTAACCTGGCTATGAGTCACTGCCTGCAGAACAATAAAATGTTCCAAGCAACACAAATCACGTAATATCAGCTTTTCATGTGTATGAACACACATGCAAAATGTAAAATTACAGAGCTTACAGGAGTGTACTGTTAAAGCTGGTATATTAGTCCGGTTCAAGGAAATTTTCAACTTCAAATGGTTATTATGGTATAACACTTAGGGAGAGGTTATGTGATAAAAATCATTCATAAGCAGTTCATACATGTAGGTGTGTGTTTTATTTACTACCCACCTGTCGTGTCTTGGCAGATGTCTCTATATACGGGATGCCATAGGAGCGGGCCAATTCCTGGGCTTGCCTTGTATCCACCGTACGCGCTGGGAGGTCACATTTGTTTCCCACAAGCACCATAGGAACATCATCTGAGTCCTTTACTCGTTTAATTTGTTCTCTGTAAAGAGGTAAAAGGGTTGATGGTTGGTCTATAATCAACACACATTTACAGGTTCCTTAACAGATTCCCAACAACAACATTTTTCTGAGCCCCTCCTTAAGTGATAAACAACAGCAGCTCCAGCACTGGAGAGGTAACCTCTCAGGGAGCTCTAGGACCCTGAGGAAGAGCCAGGGCCTGCTGGTACTGGGCTGTGCTGCACTGCTGAAGGAGTGAGGCAGGGAGGAAGGGGGGATGGACAACAGGCAGGCGGCAAACAGCATTACCTCATCACTACAGCAGCCAGCGGCAAACACCAGGCAGCCGGAGGGAACTAAGGGAGAGGAGTTGGTCAGATCAATCAGCTTCTTCTCTCTTACCCACAGTACAGCAGGATGACTCCGCAACAGCCAGCCAAGCCCATCTGCAGCCAACACTGCTAATAGTGTTTTATGACCACACTTGCTCTGAAGTGATGTCACAGCACACGCATACCCAGATTAGATCACAGACTTATCAGTGAGGCAGGTATTTAAAGTATCTGGTGTATTTAAAAGTACAGCAGCTATCGAAATCAGAAACAGTTTTGGCCTGGTGCGATTTAATGTGATAAAATTATGCTGGGGAAAAATGTGAGGAACAATCTATACATGCAAAAAAGTTTTTGGCGGATCCAAGTACGAGCTTCTGATTTTCTCTTTAAGTAAGTGCAAGGAAATGCACTGCACTAATCAGGCCTACACTTTTCTTAGAATCCAGCCTAAGATCTATGCAGCCTTTCACAAGCAACACAGTTGTTTCACAGCAGTGCCAGCAGTTGAATCAGGCCCAAAGAAGGCTGTGCTGTAATGAAAGCAAGCCAAACAAATGTTTGTGTAATAAAGTCAAACACACCGCGAGTCTGTAGAGGAGGTGACAAAGTTAATAAGCAACGAATCACTTGCCACGTGCAACACTGACAAGTGGGTGTCTAATGTGATGAAAAAAACTAAATATTGCACCGATGGAGAGCACTGTCATCCTCAGCTGAAACTCTCCTCCCTCCCCCCTTTCTCCTTCCCTGTCCTTGGGAGTGCTACCTCTCTCCCTGGCTTCTCTAATTGAGTCAGGATCGATTTCATTGGCATCGTGCTGTAATCCTCCAGTTGGGGGCTAAGCTTTCTTTAGCCGTGTTAAACGCTACAGCATGACATCACCCAAATACTGCAGAGAGCTGGCATACACAAGTATATGCACCCCTCTCCCTCCAGACCCCACGGGAATCCCCATAACACACAATGCATGCGAAAATACATGTACACAGAAGCTCTGAAAGGGGCTAACGAAAAACGATTTTGTCTGAACTCCAACTGCTGCATCAAGTACGTGCTGCAATAGAATCCCTTTATGCGTGACAAGGATGTCATGATTCAAGCACTCTTAAGTTGTGTTCACACTATGTCATATCAGCCTGAACTGGCAGATGAGGGCATTAGATCAAAAACAACCAACGGATATGACAACTGAAAGTTTTATCTCATGTAGTGTGTTATGGTGGACAACAACCAACAATATATCAGGGATGCCTCTGGACACCCTAATATATTAGCATGGTAGAATTTCCTTACATAGCAGATTACATCAAGTCTGTGATGTGGACTAAGAAGTGTACAGATGCATTACCATACAAAACTGTGGACAACACAAATAAAATGCTGCCTTTAGTTAATGCTGTCTTTGAAATATTGACAAACCAAACAGTTGGTATTGAACAGCTTCACAGATTTTTAAGGCAAACACAAGACAGTGTTATTTTCCCTGCTTCACATTGTTTACAATCTTTTCCTGATTACCAATACTTATAGATGACATCATGCATGTCCCAACGGATGCCAAGTGATGACTGATTGTTGAGCTACATATTGTCTGTCATTCCTCTTGACTATAATATGACATGGGTAATCTACTGACTACTCAATTAGGTAACTGTTTAAGTTACACAGACTATTTTTGCACTGGCTCATTTTGCACTGATACACTACTAATTAATATTGTACTTCCATATTATTCTTTTTTTCCACTTTATATTGTATATAGCCAAATACCTCTCTATTTAATTCTTGTAGATATAGTATTAAACATTTTATAATGTAATTTGTTCTGATACTACACAAGCACAACCGCTAATACCTGTACTGTTGCAACAACTACATTTCCCAACTTGGGATGAATAAAGTACTTCCTATCTATCTATCTATCTATCTATCTATCTATCTATCTATCTATCTATCTATCTATCTATCTATCTATCTATCTATCTATCTATCTATCTATCTATCTATCTATCTATCTATCTATCTATCTATCTATCTATCTATCTATCTATCTATCTATCTATCTATCTATCTATCTATCTATCTATCTATCTATCTATCTATCTATCTATCTATCTATCTATCTATCTATCTATCTATCTATCTAATCTGATGCAGTAATCTTTATATCAGGCAAAAATATTGTGTAGTTTGAAGTTGGAATTATACACACCTGTACTGGTGTATATCCTCAAACGACTTTGTGTTGTTGATGGCGAAGACGCAGAGAAAGCCCTCCCCTGTCCTCATGTACTGGTCCCTCATTGCACTGTACTCCTCCTGGCCTGCAGTGTCCAGGATGTCCAGCAGGCAGGTCTCCCCATCGATCACCACCTGCTTCCTATAGGAGTCCTGTACAACAAGTAAACAAACCCCATAATTTTATAGAAAATGACGATGGGACTTGGTTAATTAGCAATGTAAGACGGCATATTATAATAATTTGATCATTTGTGTTTCTTTCAAGAACATATTTTGATGCATGTAAAGAAGTTAGCTATATGTTTATATCTCCTTCAGGTCAGATGTACAGTTAAAGATCAGAGGAGCAGGGTATCGGAACCAATGTTTAGCCTTCCAACACACAGCCACAAAAACATGGAGTGCTGTCCCTTTGTTTGTTAGAGCATAGGGGCCAGGAATGCAAATACACAAAAAGGACATTGTCTGGCCAGAGGCAGGCGTGGTGAGAAAGAGAGGGAGAGTGTGGAGACGGAGAGGGAGAAAAAGAGAGAAAACAGAGGAGAAAACATTCTCTCTGGCTTCCCCCTCCTTTTCACAACGTCTGCAATCTCTTTTGGTGCCTTGACTTTGTATTTAAAAAAAAAGAAATATCCAGCCTAAATATTTCTAGCACAACAAATGTCAAAACAACCTCAAAAACTGACCAGTTGGAGAGGTGCCACAGCATTTGTTAAAATAAATGAAATCAAATTAACCTAACTGACATGATATCCCAGTAGGACCCAGACAGTCATGTAATGCTGTAACTGTATCAAACATGGACTTTACTGCATGCATGTAGCAACATCGTACAGTGCTAAAGATCAACAGAAGAAGCAGCAGAAAACACCTCAACCCTGACTTCTATCTAATCAACAACATTATTCAAAACACACCCAACCCAGTAGAATATGCAGTCAAGAGTCATACCTCTATGGTGGGGTCATATTCATCCACAAAGTGGTTCTGGATAAGCTGGATGGTGAGCGCACTTTTGCCAACGCCACCAGCTCCCACCACCACCAGCTTGTACTCTGTCATCTTTGCCACTGCCGCTCACCGCAAACTGCTGCTGGAAGAGGAAAGGAAGCAGATAAAAAGGTACAGGTGAGCATGAAACATGAACACATTTAGGCACAGACAAAAACACAAACACCCACTGAACTTCAAAAAACTATTCTCTGACACTGGACAGCCATGATCGGACTATAACCAGTAAGTACACATAAAACATAGAGCTGTGTACAACACTGCCCAGCGGTGAGTGATATTACTAGGTGGTGTGTGTGTGTGTGTGTGTGTGTGGAGTGGGGGCTGAGGTTGAGACCCTCAAAGGGGAATGTGAAAAATGTGCTGAAGGTACTCAATGTTCCGATCCTCTCCCGCTCAGTATGAGTAGCAGAGAGGGCGTATGAGAGGCAGAGACAGTGAGTGTGTGTGTGTGTGACTGGGGGGGTGGGGGGGGGTGTCACTGGCAGACTGATCCTCATCACTCAGCCTTCACATTATAATGCCTCCATTTGAACCTATGATGGACAGAGTGAGATCTAAACAATCAACTTCACAATACAGAGCAATGACAGTTATGCAAACAGTTCACATTAAAACCATAATGTTTTTGAAATCAACAAATTTACCTAATAATAATAATAATAATAATAATAATAATAATAATAATAATAATGTACTGAGGTTATGCACTTTTTCTTGCTGGTTTTCCTTGGTTTTTCCATTGGGATTGATCCGTTGCAACAAAACATGAGGCCTAAGAGGGGATTTTATGACTCCAGGTGTGCCTGCAGTTGCCCCCCGTGGAGCCACTGAACACACTTAATAGGTCTTTGTTGATGTAACAGGACTGCCCTGTACATAAATCAAGACATATTATTAAAGAAACATGTTGGTCTCTTAGGATGACAGGAATGATATTCATTTTGTGGAGGCCAACAGGCAAAGGTACATGCAAAAGAAAGAACGTTTTGACCTAGCAAGTATTTCAACATAATGATGATTAAAAAGAAAACTAAATGGGTTTGAAGGCCATGCTAAAACAAGAGAAATAGAGCTGTTTTTGGTCTATGTATGATGCAAAAAAATAAAAATAAAAATCATACATACAAATCCACTTAAAAAGAACAGCTCTCAGTTCTTTTTAGCTGTGATGAGTTGTATATGTATTAGTTGGATGAGAAGACTTTATATATAACTACTGGATGGAGGAACTGTATTGTCACCCATTGGTTTCTGAATTAACATTTTGACGTCCATTTCTGAGTGTATGAAATACCCATATATGGAGAAAAGGGGTAGAATTGTGAGAACCCAAAGAGTTACAGGTGAGCTAATGCTAAGCACTAGCTTGTGAACTCAGTAAAATTTTAAAACTCACTAAACTGACATTTAGTGACAAAGTTATTTTAAATTTATTAGTGGGACCCCTTAACCATGACTCCACAATCAGGCTGTTTCTCAAGAAAAAAAAATATGATTTTTAAAATAGAAAAAATTCCTCCAAAAATCAGCTGTGGTAGCTCAGCTAACACAATACAAAATCCACAGCAGTGTTAGCACTATCCCTATTTAATACATATATAGGTCTAGGAATGCTTCATAGGCAGGGGAGGCGGGCTAAAAGGTTGTCTTTCACATCCTCTGTATGGAATAGGACAGTACTACAAGCAATGAGCGTAATCTTTAGGATTACGTAGTTAGACGCTGGAAAGTGCAGAGGAGTCTGGAGAAAGTAACGAATGACTAAACAAAATTGGGGATTATGGCGTTTACCGACTGTTGTCACTTCTGTAAAAATAATTTAAAGATAGCTGACATTTTCTCACATTCTTCACTCATCTTTGATAAAAGGAAATCGCCACCCGTTGTTATTCTTCTCCTATGGATGTTTTCAGTGGTTTCTCTACGAATCGTTGTAGCATCACTTTGTTACACCCGCCCTCTGACTCTATACTTCACTGTGATTCGTCAGCAAGTTTCAGGAAAATCTAGCCAAAAGTTAGATTGAGTGCAACTAGACTACTAGATAGCACATTAGATGTGCTGCTGCTAAGTGGGACTAGCATGGCTCGGCTACAGCAGTGTTCTATTTGCCCTGAAACCCAATTAATAGAGAAAAAATATATATAGATGGATAATACCGACTATCGGATAAAAAAAAAAGTTACTTCAGCATAAATCTTTGGAAGGCAGTGCTTTTTGGAGCCTATCAAAGCCAATCCCAGCAGGAGTCTGAGGTATTACAACTTTATTGGCTTCATTTTGGAGCTGAGGCTGTAGCCCGTTGGAAAGTTGTAAAATTGACAACAGCTACACAACAGAAAGCAGCATATGGATGAAGCCATACACAAAAGGCACAGAAACACACAGGCGCTGACATCACCACCAATGCCACAACCCTGCTGGCCAGTGAAATTCCAGGCATAGTGAGTCAATCCCAACAGAAAGAAGTCATATGGGTGTCGCCAGGGCATACAGTGGCAATGTGTGACTCAGGATGTAGCAAACACTAACCACTAACTTACCAAACCCTCGATACACAGTGTACAAGACACAACTGTACATGATGAGTCACGGTGAAAATTTTGCAAGATTGAATCTAATACAAGTTAAGGCTAGTTAGATTGAACCTGACAACGAGCACAAGTCTGGTCAAGTCAGGAAAATGCCCACAGTGATATACAGCTTCAGTTTATCAGAAGGACAATGAGTGGACAGTTGACGTGACTGTAGTCATGTCAGTGCACTGGAAAATCACTGGAAATACCTGTAGCATCCAGGTGCAGACGTGAAGTCATTAGATACCAAGTATGAAGATAAAACCAGTTTCACTTCCAGTTTGACAGCTGGAGACTTACCGCAAATAGATTTCTGAATAATTTCTCTCAGGTTTAACGTGAAATTTCACAGTCAGTGTACATTTCCAGAGAACAAGGAATACATTGAAAAAAGGGATGCACTGCTGCAGTTACACACTGACGTCATACTGAGTATGTCCTGGCTATTACGCACTGTCACTGCTTGCCTCACCCCTGACAAGATCATACAGGGTCAAATATCCCAGCCTTGTCATCCAGCACCATCTCACTCAACTGAAAAGAAAAATAAAAACACACTAATCTGTGTCACTTGCTACACTGTGCCTTCAATCTGGTGTGAGTAAAACAGGTCACATATACCATTTTACCACCTGCGATACATGTAAAACTCTTACTTATGCAGCCCCGTTTGCTTCACTATACAGTCACTGAAGAGTACACATGAGTGCTCTGGTTGTCCTGAACTGAACACATACACATCCTCTCTCTTCCACTTAATCTCCCACAGGAGTACACACACACACACAGCTGGATTGACTCAAAAAAAATAAAAAAAAGCAAGAGCAGTGACATGACAAGAACCTCTGGACACTTCAGTGAAACAGCATGTTCTGTCCTTCTAATTTAATGCCATTGAGTATATGCAGGTAACAGAAGTTCTAGATCAGCGGTCACAAATCCTGATTCTCAAGGCCTGATATCCTGCATGTTTTAGATGCATCTGTTTTCCAACACACCTGATTCAAATGATAAGCCTATCATCAAGGTCTGCATTAGCCTGATAACGGCCATCAACTGTGTTGGAAGAAGGAAACATCTAAAACATGCAGGATACCAGACCTCGGTGGCCAGGATTAGTGACCCCTGTTCTAGATCTTGCAGCGGGTGTGGTTCTCTAAAAGCATGAGTATGCAACTCTATGAGATCCTTGATCTATGTTAGTTGTGTCTGTGTGACTAATGAGCTAATGTGTGTCGACTTAGACTGGCTGACCCATGTTAATGATTGACAAAGAGTCAAACCTGTTAAACTTAAGACAGTCACTTATTTAATCATACAAACACACACTCCTGCAACTCATCCTTGATCCTGTAAGCAGCCATTTGGCTTAATGGAACAGGTAACTGAGAAAACCATCACCACCATCAACAATAGCCTCCTTGTAACAACACCCTCATAGCTATAATTCTCAAGCACCACAGGAAGGGAATTACCCTGACCCCTCAATCTTGTAGCCAAACATTTAGCTTCCTTTTCCCTTACTGTAAATAAATCAACCTGGTACACAGTGCAGCTCACCCTGGCTCGAGTACAGAGACTGAGACCAGAGGGGCAGAGCCAGCCGTCGCTCCTCAGAGCCTCCTCTAACCAAATAAACAGCAGCTGCGCGAAGAAGAGAGACCTGCACAGGGTGTACAGATGGTGTGGTCATGAAGGCTACAGGCTCGAGACAGGGCGATGATTCAAGTGTATTAATGTGCAGAAAGAAGCATCACAAAATAAAATTGAAATATGAAACATGAAACATGGTGTTGTAAAGGGCTGCTAACATCATTATAATGTTGAAGTTATTATTTGGTTGACCTTTTTAATGAGTTAGTGGAGAAGCAATTTTGGATATATTGGGGTGCCCATTGTTCAGTTGGTGGCGTCCAATAACTGAAGGGTTGGTGGTTTAAATCCTGCTCTTCTCCGTTGTGTCGTTAGGCAAGACACTTCACCCTCCTTGCCTCCAGTGCCGATCACACTGGTGTATGAATGTTCGGTGGTAGTCAAAGGGGCTGTAGGCACAAAATGGCAGCCACGCTTCTGTCAGTCTGCCCCAGGGCAACTGTGGCTACAAATGTAGAGTGAAAATGCGAGAGCGAATAAATAATGGGTCACTAATGTAAAGTGCTTTGAGTGGCCAAAAAAGTGCTATATAAATCCAATCCATTATTATTAGCATTATTATAACTGCTTAAATCACATGACCAAATTATGAATTATGCATCCAAACACCTTACATCATTCCATATGAATGATATACATCTGTTGACTGGTTAAAACAAGCACATTAGCAATTAAAAAAAATAAATAAAATTAAAAAAAAAAAAAAAAAAAAAAAATATATATATATATATATATATATATATATATATATGTGAAACTAAACCCTAAAACATACTTTTTGAGCCATAAACTGAATTATACACTTCCATGTGCTAGTTACGGCATAGTCATAAAAACAGAGGATAATATAAGATGGTGATAATAAAAACAAAACTCTGCAGATTTCTAAAACGTTCAATATTCCTCACTGATTTATAATTAATTTTAGACTCCCCACCTTTAAGCTAACAGTGTTGTCTAGGAAAGTCCACTTCAGTAGTATAAAAAGAAAAAAAAAAAAAGATTTATATACTTTTATTCCATTAACAACGATTAGATACCTTAAAAACACCCCTATACTATATACTCATCTCTCCATTGGCTGGTTTATTTATCAGTTTGGATCTGGACTCATTTGTTAAAAAGAAATTAAACTCATACACCAAAGTATGTCAGCTGGTCAGTTACAATGGCCACAGAATTGCTGTTCTTCTCTAGCAAATAAAGGTCAGATTAAAGAGGACTTCAGGGGCCTGGGTCCAAAAGAAGACATGATATGATGCTGCAAATATAATAACACATTTAATAAATCATTTAAAGAGCTAGTGATTATTTCAGGTCTGTTTGGGGCTTTTTTCTAGGTGGTTAAATTCTATAAAATTCTTCCCTGAACTTTTCACACCCTCATTTGGTTCTGCATACACATATTATTATGGTTATTTTTCCTGGTTCAGTATTGTCCATGATTCAGTATTGTCACATATATTCACACCTGGACATTTATTTAAACTTACAATAAATGTCACATTACCATTAATGAAAACAATCATGGCATGCAGCCCCTCTTTGGTCTGTATAGCAGATATATGATCAATTGTATTTATTTTTACTTCTTTGAAGATGGAAACTGAAAAATTTGATCCCAGACCCAGAGCTAACATTTCATTTGCGCTATCATATACAACTAGCCCTCTTGCTAAAACATATTTCTACTCAGTCATACTCTGTGCCATTCAGTGTGCATTATGCCTTTTTTGATAGGATGTTGGGCTATTTTGTTGCAATTCTGGAGGCCTTTTGCAGCTGTGGATAATGACATCAAAAGCTGAGAGGTTGGTCTGGTGATGCCAGGCGAAGCAATGGCAGAATCTGTCAATTGTCCAGCTCAGCTCATCAGTCACTGGTCTGGTAATTAAGCTTAAATAGCCATAATTAAAGCTAAATTGCCTTAATAAACTCACTGGGCATTTAATGCTAGAGTTGAAAAACTAAGATTTACAGGATTTGTTTGGATGTTATTATCTGCAGTGCAATCTCATGGAAAAAGCCATTGACCATGAACTGTAGCAAATGCATGTTGTTTGCTATGATTCACTGTCATTTCAATACTACCTTGAAATAAAACATGTTCCTAATTAACCGTTCTCAAAAATCCTAGAAGGTTAAAAGGTCAAATCTTTCTAATATGATTAGTCAGCAGTTGTACCTTAAGGACCCTCTATCTTTATACAAAGTAATAATAACTTTATTCACACCAGTTCTAAATTGGACCGTTGAACTTCTACTCATCAGAGTGCTAACATTAGCAATGCTAACCTGTCACTCACATCTCTACCACTACACGTCAAGCCTCTATCAGTCAGTGGAATGATAAGCATGTGTATGGCCCTCCCAATCATCCCAATAATGCACAGTGAATCACACGAAGGAAGGATGGAAAATGTGAGGCAGATACAGAGGCAAAAGCAAAAAGACAAACTGACATCTAAACTCTCACACAGTCACAGCTCTGTAGATTTTGACTCTATTGTGTTTCTTTTCCACATCCAGAGCTCAAGTGTGCACCTGCCAAACGTCTGAAATTTACAGCCTAGAATGCAAATTCAACAGACTCGAGTCGGCTACTGGGAGACTGAAGGGAGAAAAACAGACAGCCCTGCCATCTCCTCTCAAAATAGGCCATGTCAGCACAGCAGCTGATTAATAATCCAGACATACATATGGAGATGAATAGAAAAATTAATCATTGATAGAGATGCTGTCACTTTCTCAAGGCTACTTGTTGTCAGTGGGGGCTTGTCCTGAGTTGGTCTGTTTGTAGCAGCACATGAAGGATGAGGACAGACACTGGAGATCCCAATCATCATTGTACATCAATCTTACAAATTTTATCTCAGTGTTAGGCATCAAATATAACATCTTATTTAAGATTTTTCATGTTCTCCAATGGCTGCCCTGAGTGTCCATATCCTCCTCGGCTGTCCTAATTTTGATGATGCACTGCAGTCTCCATTCTTTGCACATTCACCTTTGCTTTAGATTACTCGACATGCAACAGCTGGGCAGATTTCCAAACACAATCAGAAGTACACCGCTAAATTCAGAACCTCATTAAGATTTCATTTAAATCCTTTGACAAACACTGTATTTATGTGTATCAATGACAAGTAATCATCTTATTGCTATGTAACATAAATATTATATGAGAACATCAGATCAAAGTATTAAGTATACTACTACAAAAGACTTCACACATGAAAATTAGATGTTTATGAAGTGCTGGCCTATTTCCTCCCAAAAACCTGTGTGACTGCTCTTTTTTGATCATGAAGCACCATACAGTATGCTGCTTTTTAAAAGGTTATTTATAGCTTGCCACCTCCAGCCTGGGAAATTAACAGTTCTTTTGAAACCCTAGAACCCCGCCTGGACCAAGAGGATAATCTTACATGACAGCTTACGGAGGGTGTAGACTCAGAACTGCGAGAGGGGATATGGGGGAAAACGGTGAAGGGAAGGAGGGGAGATTGCAAGTTCTAATATCTGCCGAAGGCACAACAAACAACAGGGAAGAGGGGTCGAACTGAGAGCTAAAAAAAAAAAAGGAAAATAATACACATCTGTTTTTCCACCATTGTTAAACATTGCAGTTACCTCAATGTTTTCTTATTCTAACCCAATACAATTTCAGGACCTCAACACAATGCAAAGTAGGAGGGCACATACATGATGATCTTTTTCAACATGTATTCTGCTCTCCATTTAAGTGCTTAATTGGTTAAAGAATCCATACTGGCAGAGCCACAAGCCCACTGCAGAGATAATAGATTTTTAATGGAGCAATGATGGTAAGGAGACCCTCTCTAGGGAGGTATCATGGTCGAATGCTGAGACTCCAAGACCCATCACAGAGCTTTGATAGCCCACCGCACCCTCCCACTCCTGTCCAATGACATCACCCTCCTAAACTGCATCCAAACAGAAGTGTCAGCAGGCAGCCATAACACCTTAAAAACAAACAATTTGAAAAATAAATAGATTGATACAATCAAATGCATTCTTTATCAACTGCAGAATAGTGGAGAAAACATTAATAGAACTAGAATGATCTCAAACAGGATCATTAGACAAACATGGTAAACACTATTCACATCACATTTTCATTCATGAGGTTCTGCTTGAGTCAAGCACGTGTGTATACATACAAGCTGCCCTTAAATGCAGTGAAGTCAGTGTGACCGTTTCCCTACTGGGTCATCCTTTTAGCTTATCGTGCAGGGTGAGATGGTGGAGGCAGCAGCAGAGATGAAAAGGCCAGCTGACCTCCACACAAAGGCCTGCCAGTTAGAGGAGCCATGAGGCTTATCATTGGACAAAAAATACTTTTTTGTACACAGATAACTCAGTTAACACTGTCCAGTTGTCTGAGTTTGTGCTTAGTGTCTGAAAGTATATATATATTGTGCATAAAACAGCACAGGGTGAGTTACATTGCACCTGCTAATAACCTGCAGAAGATCAAGCCTACCTGTTCAGCAGGCCCATTGAAGCTAACCTCATTTTGAATGCATTTGGATATCAAAATGTTGAATAACAATGCTTTACGATTACAAAGTCATTATTAAAATCACCAAACCAGTATCTCCATTTCTTCTGCTGCTGCTTTAGACCTATACAGTCTTTAAAAGCATTAAAAGTGTTCCTTAATTACATTGATAGTTTGGAATGCTGTTGAGTAGCTCCCAGTGTACGTAACAGGAGAGTAACATCACACCTCCATAACTGGTTGGATTATCTGTGGTTGGTTTCCAGCTGCCTGAATTGTTTCCTTGACAGAGACGCTGATGTCAAGTTTATAAAAGTGACATCAGATCTCCTAAAGGGGACCCATGATGCATTGCACAGCACAACTATATAACAATGACAACACATGTGTAGTTGACTTATCTTAAACATTATTCAGATGAAACTGGTGTATACATATATATATATATATATATATATATATATATATATATATATATATATATATATATATATATATATATATATATATATATATATATATATATATATATATATGTGTGTGTGTGTGTGTGTGTGTCTGTATATGTATGTATGTATGTATGTATGTATGTATGTATGTATGTATGTATGTAGATAGAACTATAGAACTATGTACAATAAATATAGAAATTAATACATAGAAACACATATATATGCATGTGCCTGTGCATATACATATAATGTGAATATAAATGTCCCTCGTAAATATTGCTCTTGATCTGTAAAAGCTTTTAAAAAGAGTCACAAAAACGTCAATATAGACCAAATAAGACAGCTTCCTGTCGTCATCCTCCAATGACCATCTACTTTTATTGGTCATGTTATGAATACAATTAAATCTGAGACAGATTGATGTCAGTCTGGAGTGAGAAAGTTGTTTACTAGTCTGTGTAAATCTATGACACTCATGTGAATGGGTGAACAGTCAAATAAAAGTGTTGTGTTTGACATATTTATCATTATCCACTCCCTACACAGTTAAACTGACAGCTTCCAGGGAAGAAATAATCCCAAGTCAGTATTTGTAAATGCCTTGTAATGAATTCTAACTTCCGCAGTGATACATTCAGTTTTTACTCCGTGTGACGGGGCGTCACCCTACTTGCCTGTGTGCAGCCTCTACTAGTCTGACTAAAGCCATCAAGAAAACACACTACAGATAAAAATACATTCGTCACCTTTAATAGGTTGAGGTGCGACCGGTTTCTGTTTTAAAGACACAATGAGGGGGAAATCCAATAAGGTCTGATGTCATTCCTCCCATAACAAGTTTCTATCCAAACTCAAGGAAACTGTTCATCGAAATAGACTACAATGAGAGGAGCAGACATAATAGACACAACAAAACACTCCATACTCTGAACAGAAAAGGCTGAATAAGTGAATTAAAGTGTTATGATAGCTAGCTAACCCAATGTTTTAACTAAGGGCTGCAATCTCCTGTGGTGTACAAAACACTCATGTAAAACCTCACAAACCCGAATAAAAACAACCCCTGCCGACATATTTAAGAAAAAAAAATTAAATATACAAGACATAAGGGAAACGCTACTTACAACAAGCAGAGGTCTAATTAGCAACAAGAATGATGTTTCGTCTGCCAGAAAAAGGGCAAAAATCTCACAACTCTGTTGCCTCTCAGCTTTGACCAGAAGAAGAAAAAAATGTCTCGGTCCTCTTCCCGCAGTCTTCAAATAAATGCCTGTGTCTTATTCTCTTCCAGAACAGTTGAGTTTTCAGTGGATAAAATGCGGCAGGGTATTCATTGGTTCTGGGTGAGGGGGGAAAAATGAGCCCGCGTTGAACAATGTGCTTGAAGCGAGCGAGGAGATGGTATGAGGAGTGAGGAGCCCACGCCCAGCTCTATCAAACATAGACCCGCCCCGGTTAGCATGCATGTTACTGATGCATTCAGGGACTGTGGGAAATATGGCCTCTCAGGTTATCTCTAAAATTGTAGCGATTAAATTCAGCAGTCTTATTTGAAAACCTTGAGAATAAAAGAAACTGTTTTCAGAGAGAGAGAAGGGAAGGGATGAATATAAAAATACAAGTCAGTGTCAGAAATCCAACTTTAAAATGTGTGTTTCAAATCGCAATCACAGGTCTGCTGAGGGTAGTTCAGGATCTCTTGCGCGCTACCAACATTATATTCTGTAAATAGAAAGTAAAATTGAAGACCAATCTAATTACATTAGAAAAAACGTTTCACTTTTAAGTAGTATATTTCTGGAATGATACTCACGCATACCGTGAAGTATTGACAGTGAAAATTACATACAATCAAAATTCAGAAGATTTGTATTATTATTTCTCGTTCCACAGTCTATTTCATTTAAAAAAAAAAATAGCAAAAACTTAATCTGTAATGTTTGCTTTCTGAGGTGATGTTCAAAGATTCTGCTATGACGAAGATCTTGAAAGGTAAATTCAGATCTGCCTGGTAATATTAACTGCATCACTGTTAATAATAATAATAATAATAATAATAATAATAATAATAATAATAATAATAATAATAATAATAATAATAATAATAATAATAATAATAATAATAATAATAATAATAATAATAATAATAATAATAATAATAATAATAATAATTGGGACCCTGTTCATGCGCACATAATCTTAAAGATACAATGCTATTTAGTCTCCAAACGTCATTACTATACTGTGTGCTCTACGATGTGTGATTGTTTTACATCACCATTGTCCTTAAAAGTCACCATTTAATCACGGAGCACGTGAAGGCAGCACTATACAACATGTAGTAGAAATGGAGCAGCATAGTTCTGAAATAATAATTCTAACATTAGCAGCAACTAATTAATAGACCATCAAAAGACGCTTCTGAATATAGCTAATACAGATCATATAAACAGCTACATCATAAACCAAAAATATTGTACATTCTTAAGTTTGAAAAGTTTGTTAAATATGTATTTTCTATACTACCACGACAGTCGTTATCTAAATAAAGAATGAAACTAAAACCAAGAAAACTGTTGCGAAATTCACTACATATCCCATAGAGCCACGGGTCTCTCAGCTCCGTATCCAGGAAGTGATATGTGGTTGCCAACCAAACTTTTTTGTTGTGCTTCCAGCAAAGTGCAATATTCAGTAAACTGTCTTGGTTATATTTTAACCCTAATTTTTCTGTATTATATTTTGAAGGTAAAAGTACACTCGGGATTAGTTTAGAGTAAAATGTGAATTTTTGTCTCCCGTATTTTGCTAACAGTTAATCTTATGATACAGGCTAGTTAGCAAGCTATTTGATCCTGATGATATAGCTAAGTTATAGCTAGCTACTTTGTATTTAATGGGTATTCCCTGTTCCTTTTAAATATCGTTCTTTTTTAGAAAGCCTGGAGATATGAGTTGCTGTCAGGAGTCTTTTGGGCCGCATGTTGGCCGACCTGGTACGGCTCGGATCCTGGTGACTGAGTTGAGTCGATCAGATCACATTAACCCCACTCCTACTCCGAAATCCAGAGAGGGCTCTGAAACAGCAGTAGAGCTTTACATGGCCCCAGAAAATCTGGTAAGTCCACATAGGTGCTTATGTTACTATTTATTATTATTCCAAGTTATTTTCTGTTTCACGTTATGAATCTAAAGTATACATATTATGGACTGGCTATTTTATTGAATTAAACACCATTAGCACAACTAACATGCTACTGTATATTATGTTTATAGTATAATTTTTTTCCCCTTCTATTTTGATTCTGTGCTGAGGATGAATGACTTGTCGATACATTATGGTGAACCAAAAGGCATAATATATTTCTACTCATAAAGGCCCAATCATCCTCTAGTAGTGACTTAAACCATCCACTGATATCAACTGTTTCAGACTTCACTATTCCTAACAATAAATAATTGGAGTAAAATACAGTTTACCATAATTTCATTGGACTTTCAGAGGCTCCACAGTGAACATAGAAGCATTTTCTTCAACAATGGTTCACCAGTAAAACCCATGGAGTTAAATTAATGATAGTGGATGGAGACACTTGGTTTATACTGTATGCTGTTAATTATATATTTTCTGGAAAAGTAACTTTGTTCTGATATAATAACAATCGAATTAACTATGAACATCTAAGTTAAATATAAGAAGTTAGAAATAGGAAACAACATGATTTCCACTGAGAATTGCAAAATACAGACAATTATGTAATGGATAAATCACTCAAGAAAGGTTGAGAGAAACAGTTATTTGGGAACTGATACATAAGAAGCCCTGGGTCTTTTTTGAGTTAAAACTGTAGTTTTCTCATCTGTTATGGAACATCTGCTGCACTGTCTATAGTTAGCTTTTGTGTTCCACAGGTATTGTTGTCTGGGTCTCAGGAACTTTCTCAGATGACTTCGCTAGAGATCTGCATAAATACCCAAGAAAACACACTAGGCAATTTTGGTAAGAGAAATAAGACATTCAGTTGAGGCATTTATGAGTTTAAATCATGGTCTTCTTTCATGGGTATTAATACATATATACTAATGTATATGTACAGATGCATTGTAATAATGACATTAGTCTGAGCCCAAAAGCTGGATAAATTGATCTAAAAATAATATAATACAATTTGGACAATTAAGTCACTTTTATTCAACCTTAATTGATGCAGTGAGCAGCTTTATATTTATTAAACAACTATAATATGTTTGAAGACATATCTTGTAGAGCAGTAGAATTCATGGCCATGTTTAATGGTGAAAATTATCCACACATGCAATATAAAACAAACTCAAGGGAATTGACTTAACAGCCACACAGCTGTAGGAAAACCACCTATCCAAGAGGTTCATTAAAAAAATAAAAATGGCTTCACATTGCAAGAGAGCAAAGTTTGACTGGTGTATCAGGGTGAGGACTCCCATCATGCCAGTGCTCACAGCATAAGCCTGTGAGGGCAGTCTGCTGTTTCTTAAGTTGGTCAAATCTAGAGTCATTTCCACTATGTGTCCAAAACCGAGGTGGACTGGCTATAGTGAATGATTAGATGTTTCCGTCAATGGACATTTCTCTTTCTTGATGAGACAGGTATATTCCAAGATGATAATGCCAGGATTAATCAGCCTCAAATTGTGAAAGAGTGGTTCAGGGAACATGAGACTGAATTTTCACATATGGATTGGTTACCATTGAGTCTTAACCTTAACCCTGTTGAAATGTTTTGTGATGTACTGGAGAAAATGACAAAGCATCTGAGAATATCTGAGTCTCCAATAATCAACAGAAGAACTTGGCAAAAAACAATAAATTATTCAACTCCATATGGAAAAAATTTTTTTGAAATTGTACTGTCATGACAGAGAGAATGAACAGACTCAAACACACAATGCTAAAGGGAATAAAGGTGATTTATTAACATAAAAAAATGATGAAGAAACTGAGTCCACAGTGACAGAGTTGGAATGGAGAGAGCATGGGTTATGGAGACGAGATGAATGAAACCAGGGATGTGGTAGAGGAACAGATACAGCAGAATGTTCCAGCACTGCACCTTCTTCTCTGTTTTTTGAACAGCGATTGCAAACTTTAATTGTACATTTCTGCTACCATGATCTTCATGATTTACATGCTATATCAGTATCAATTACATTGTTTTTACATCTTGACAAAATCTTCATATACTAACCTTAGTTGCATTTAAAAATTAAAAAAACATATTTAGTTGCTCTAAGTTGTGAAAACGTGCTTAGAATATGTTTTATATTAAATGATTCTCCCATTTCCTCTATATTCTGCTTTCATAAGAACATGTTCCACTGTCTCAGAAACAGTCCAGCAGTTACATTTTCCTGTCTCATTTTCTCCGGTTAAGAATACTGTTTTATTTAATCCAGTGTGTCCTAAACAACTCCTAATGAGGATCTGACTTAGGTGTGGTGCTAGCAGGTAAACAATACATTGAGAGAAGGGTTAAAAAAATTGTGTGTATATATATATATATATATATATATATATATATATATATATATATATATATATATATATATACATACATACATATACACCATTTAAGATGTGATAGATCATTCAGTTAATTTATCTCAGACAAAACTGCACATCTCCATCAAGTTTCACTGTAGAATAGATGGATATACAATACATAGATCCAAATCCAGCACAGAATTTTTTTTACACTATATAGGTGTATAATACTTTATTGAAAATCTGGAACATATTGACATTCTCAAACTAAGAAAATAAAACTATCCAAAAATAATAATAATTCTACAATGAATGTGTGCCATAATAAAAGTTATAGGAATCTTAACAAGATATAACTGTGTTTGACCAGGCCATGTTTGATAGTTTTCTATAAAAATAATATAGAGACTCACTTAACCCAAGAAACAATAAAAGCCAGGTAAAGATAGGGTAAGGAAAATAAAGCATAACTATGGAAGATTTCCTGCCACATGTGCCAACAAAGATGACAGAGCTGTTAATAGTGGTGGAACATGTTGATTATGCTCACCTTTATCCTTGAAAAACATCCTAGATTACACCACAAGTCCAAACATGAAAGAGCTTTATATATGTGTGTGTATGAGTCATATGTAGGCTTCTCACACATTAGGCTCCATTCATTTCACATTACAAAA
Source organism: Siphamia tubifer (assembly GCA_020466265.1). Classification (NCBI taxonomy): domain Eukaryota; kingdom Metazoa; phylum Chordata; class Actinopteri; order Kurtiformes; family Apogonidae; genus Siphamia; species Siphamia tubifer. Next base: position 13,013,873 of record CM035788.1, read on the forward strand.
GTTAAGCACATGTAGAGTTTCAAAGTGAGTTTAAACCAAATGAAGTCATCAGAATGTGACATTGTTATGTTGATCTGTTTACTTTACAGGTAACTACTTGCCCAATTTGGTACAACTCAAAATGAACAACAGCACTATATTGTCAGTAAGGTAAGTACAAGAGACATAATAGAAATGTATGAGGCGGGGGGGGGGGGAGGGGGGGGGGGTTGCTCACAGTTTTGTATTCACTTTTAAGTAGTTAATTTGTGGAATGTCACTGGGGGCCTAATCCAGCTACAATGGGTGAAGGTGGGGTACACCCTGTATGAGTCGCCAGTTCATCTCAGGGCTGAACATATATAGACAAACAATCACTCTCACATTCACACCTATGAGCAATTTAGATTAACCAATTAACCTATCAGTGCATGTCTTTGGATGGTGGGAGGAAACCAAAGTAGACGCAGACATGGGGAGAACATGCAAAAACCACACAGAAAGGTCTGGTGTGGGATTTGAACAAGGGTCCTTCTTGCTGTGAGGCAGACCATGATGCCCTATTTGTAGTTCCACAGTCTATTTCATTCAAAAAGGGCAAGCAAATCAGATGTTTCCATTAAGTGGACAACTTCATCCACAGCATTAAAAGGTCCATGAGAATTTCAAACATATGTATGTAGAAGACACTCTTTAACACCAGATCAGAGAAGCCATTACAGACGCAATGCAGTAATTTGAAAAACACAAAGGTCAGTGTATGAATAACTATTTAGACTGTGTAAAATGTCGTCTGTTGCTCTGGGAGGGGGGCTAAAAAGTCTGAGAAAATAACAGTGGTCACAATGATGTAGTCTTGAGAAAACAAATTATAATAACCAATCTTTCATGGAAATTGAAAAGTCTGGAAATTTACCAGGCAGTTAAGCTCTAATGAAATATGCAATTGACTGATACTCCTGGCTTGACTGTTTTTGGACTGAAAAACAAAATACTATACGGGCGTCTGCGAGGTCTGCAATTTTATGTACGTGCCAAATTAAATTTCTGGAATCCCAAGTGCAGAGTCATGTTCCTGCTTGTAAACCAAACACAAAAATCTGTTGCTCTGTACAGTCCAAGGAACAGATGCGTAGATGCAGAAAAAGTATCAAACAGGGATTTGTGGCATATTAGCGATCACATTTATCCATTTGGATAATCCTGGAAAAGACAGGAAACAGACACAACCTCTGGTGAATTGACCTATCAGTTTGATTGAAGCCACAGCTGTGTCATCAGAATCAGTTCATAAACTGTCAGGATGGGACACACTGTCTGAATTGTACATATATCATTAGATACAGGGAAATGTTACCTAAGACACTGCAGAGGAATATGAGAGGACAAACACACAGATAGGGAGCTGTCTACCCCACCCTAAAAGTAACAGAGCAGAGCCAGCCGGATGTGAACTGCCTCTGATAGCATTTCCTGCTCTGGGATGTGGGAGCCGTAGTGGAGAGGGTGTTACAGGGTTGTAGATAGACGAATTGAAACTCTGCTGGAAGAATAAGAACAACAGTGTGCTTTAGAGACAAGTGGAAAGAAGCCTGCATATTTGGGGAGAGAAATGAATGAATGTCCAAATTCAGTAGCCAAGGGGCTGGAGATCCTTTCCAGTGATTCATGGAGCATGTATCCCAGTTTTCTTCCCTCAAAGTTTGTTTTGTTTTGCCTCCTTAGAGACCTTGGAACCACCCTTTCCCACCTGCAGGTGCTGTCAGTGTCTCAGTGCTGCTTACAAGACCTAGATGGCATTTCTACAATGTCATGTCTGAGGGTACAAACCACTAATTACACTGCTCTACAATTTTCTAGAAAGTATCTGCTTCTGACATTAAATGTGCTAAATCTTACATACTTTAATAGGATGAAACAGAAAAGAAAAAATGACAAAAGTGCTGGTTAGCTCATGTTTATAATATATATACGATGGTGTGTTATTCCACATATATGGTGGTTTATGTACATGTATACAATGGATTAGTAAATATTCCACTAGAAAGAACATGGAAAGTGAATGGATCATAATGTGCAGACAGTGTTTTGAAGTAGATCTGGTAGATCTGGTAGATCTGAGACCAATATTCCTTTGGACTAAAACCCATTCTCTTGTTAATTCTAAGAACTCTACATTTTAAGACTTGACTTTTTTTCTGTATTTTTTTATATCAGTAACACATGTGGTAAAATTTCATTAGTTTTATTCTGGAAGCATTTTACTTATAAACCAGTGCTACTGCTAAATCTACTAAGAAACAGTTCAACAAACTTAGATTAAAAGCCACATTTTTTATTCCCCTAGTACTCTAAATTCTAGTAAATCAGTATCCATTGTATTTATGTACACGACTGTTCAGTAAATTTGTGATCCCCCCCCCACACCTTTTTCCTATCTATCTTCTTACAAATACAACCTTTCTCTGTTTCAGGAATTGTATGCAGCCTATAACAGTGTGTCAGATCTGAGTCAGATTGGTATGCTGGAGAATCTGCAACTCTTAGATCTTGAAGGAAACAATGTCAATGATCTGGTCCAGGTTCAGTATCTGGGGTTGTGTAATAAACTCCACACACTTACCCTGGAGGGAAACCCTGTGTCTGTGCATCCAAACCCCTCTGCCCCACAGGTATGGAAATATACCCTCAGGTCATGTTTAGCAACACATGTTTGCTCTCGTTTAGCAGACCTATCTTATCTTTCTCAGAGAGAGATGTTTGAGACCTTAAGAATGGCCAGATGGATATTTGCTGTTGCAGATCATGCTACCTTCTAAACAAGATATGAAAACAGAATGTTTGATGGACATGTGTTTACTGATATTTTGTGAATGACTAATTTACATTTAGCAGATCCTCTCATCCAGATCAACATACTGCACAACAGTAGAAAACATGGTCAGGGCCACATAAACCAACGACAAAAGGCAGATAACAACCTAGACATAGAAGACTGAAGCAAGATAAATGCTGAGCAGGCAGTGTTTACATTGTCATTACATTTTGGGAAAAGCAGGTTAAAGTTAAAATGTATTATGAATAATTTTAAAAATCTGCCTTTTACTTATAATGGGCGAAAATTCACATGTGTATAAAAACAACAATTTTTTTCAAGTTACTTCAAACTTGGCACATATATGGAGCGACTGTGGCTCAGTTGGTAGAGCGGGTCGTCCAATGACTAAAGTGCGTCCTGGTGTTCTGTCAAAATGGACATCCCTGTTGAAATGAGCTACCAGCGCTCAAAATTGACAATAATCTCTACAAATTCACATTATTCTGTCAAAATATGTTACTTTGCCTTTGGAAACGTTACTATTGATATCATATAATGCTCCCATTAAAGGTAGACTTTTAAAAAATATTTTATTTTTCTAATATTGTATTTAGATTTAGTATTCTATATCCATATCTATTGATTGAACTAACATGAACAATAACACCCAGGCAACTCATGTGCATAACATTCATATCATACAAAACTTACTTACTTATAACTTACTTACGTCAATATCCAATCTACTGTATCATACACATGCAATTCCTTATATGATTACTGGTCGATAAATCCGACTTTCAAAGTATTTCTTACGTCCATTATCCAAGTCAACTGCACATCTGGTTGGGGATGCTTGAATTGACAGGCTTTTTCTTTGTCAAAACGCTTGATGGTCAAATGGCTGCTCAGAAGCGCTTGGGAGGCCAATGTGACGGGATGCCCATTTTGACAGGACACCGGCTCTGGTTGTCCAAGACACTGAACCCTGACTTTAGCTCCCATTAGGTCTGGCAGAACCTTAGAAACCTACTGGTGAATGGATGATTGTGAGGCTAATGTAAAGTGCTTTGAGCACCATGAAGGTGGAAAAGCGCTATATAAGTGCAGTCCATTTACCATATAGAGGCAATTGATATGCTGACATCACCACACATATAGACATAATGACATCAGCTAGATTGATGCAAAAATAAGCCGTGAAACCTGCAAGGGGCAGGGTTTTTTTTTTATGCCTGGCACCACTTGTTACATTAGATTATGTCTTATTGAAATGGTAATTTGTGTACTAAAGCAAATTTTTTGGTTGGCAAAATATAAAAGGAAAGCAGAAGAAAGCCTGTATTAAAATACAATAAATTGTGCAGGTGAGACAGGCATAAACAAGACAATAACCAAAGAAGATGCAAATGAGTGATAATAAATACGGAAAAATAAAATTAAAAAAATAAAATAAAAAAGAAGAAGAAAAAGGAAAGAAAACCAAGTGTTTAGTCTAATGGATGTTAAAGAACCTTATGTAACCTTCAGTTTAAATGTAAGAGCTGTTCTACTGTTGGCTGTCTTTCTTGTGCTTAGTAGGCTGTCAGCTCTCATGGCTTTGTCAGATAATGACCAGAATGTAATTAGCATCAGCAGGTAGACATGAAAGTATCTTTGTGATCTCACCGCTCTGCATCTGGGTCTTCAGCACACAAGATAGGACTAAAGGAGAGCAGGTGATATCAGAATTATCAAACAGTAACATAACTGATGGACACCTTTGGGTCCATATCATGACGAAACCTGCGTATGACATTATCCACTTGATGTAAATGTTCCATGCATGAGGCAGGTCTCCAGTGCTCCAGTCATTAAGTATATTCTGCATTTCCACCTTCCGCAGATTCACGACACAGTGTTCTGTGAGATTTTTGGGCCGCTGTGAATGTGTTTATTTACACCAACCAGCAGAGCGTTAATTAGGAAACTAGGGCAATGAGGGAAGATGCTGAGCTGAATATGCATTAGGCCTGTGCTTTGTAGTGACTGAAGGGTGGTTGGTTTGCTCTCTTGCCAAACTATCAGTCTTGCTCACACACAGACATGCACACACATACACATCCACTCACTTCCTGTCACACGGCCCTTCTTCTACTCCTCTTTTCTCTTTCGTTTCCTTCTTGCCAGCCCTTCTCTCTTTTCCATTCATTGCATCTGTGTGGTTTGGTGTGGGGCAGGAGAGCCCAACTCTAATTTGATTGCTGTGTAGCTCAGTGATTTACTTCACTTTCTCTCCTTCTCTCCGGTCTCTTTCTCAGAGCAAATTATACCAGACCTCACTGCACAGTACTTTAGAGATTTTAGTAGTACTATTTATTAACCCTCGCTGTTTTATGTGTTATGTCGCCATGTTGAGTCCTTAGTTGCTGCAACTTCTGCCAGTCATTGACATCTTAAAGTGCAAAATATGCATTATTTGAATATTCATTATCTTATTGAAATAAGAATTTAGCACCATTTATCCCATCCCACTTTTCTATGTCAAGCTTTGACGATTATTGAGAACCAGTAAAAGTTTTAAAAAAAAAAAAAGAAAATTAGGCAGATTTCGGGGAATATAAATATAACTTTTTCCAGGAATTAGGCAAACAACTTAACTAAGGGACAGGCAACAGTTAAATGGGACAGGAATATGTCCAGTATGCCAATAGGTCATTGTAACCCATAAAGAGCCAGTAATACTTTTGTGGCAGTTCACAAATGAATGTTTTCTCTACATTTAACCTTTCTTAAATGATTTATCAGAATTTATTGATATCCTTTTTAGTCAAGAGATTTTTCCTATATTTGATTCATTGATTATGTAGATGTCTATTAAAGCTTTTTCTAGAAAATCTATCATTAATTGAACATAAACCCTGTGTGTCCATCCACTGTGATTGATCCAACTCCATGGGTTTTGCTGGTGAATCAATGTTGTAGAAGATGACAGTGTTTCCACGTTCACTAGGGAGCCTCTGAACGTCCAAATGGGTCATATATGATAACCATTGAAAAGATGAGAAACTACATTTACACTACATTTAAGTTAGTTTTGGTCACCAGTGGCTATTTTGGTCTTTATGGGTTAAGTTTATTAACTGAGGCATTAGCGTAAGGAGTAATTCTTCTTTCACCAATCACTCTGGCTCAAGTAAATTTCCCTCTGTCAAAGTATGAAACGTGATAGTTGAAACAGAGTTTCCCATGCTTTGGTGAGTGAGGGTGTGAAGTGAACGAGTTTACAATCATAGTACATGCTTTCATTGCTTCGTTTTCTTCGGAACACTCCCTTTCTGGCTGTGTGTTTCTTTCATGTGTTTTCTTCCCCCTTCCCAGACGGCAGACTATAGTTATCGAGCTGCAGTGAGGGAGTTGGTCCCTCAGCTGCGTTACCTTGACAATACAAGGGTGGAGGAGGACGGCCTGAGCAGCAGTACCACCAAGGGAGAAGACTGGGCCATTCTCCGAAACTCCATCATTGACTGCAAGTCTTTTGAGGCTCCTACAGAAGACGGTCTGTATCTGTACATGTTATTTTGAGTTGTACAACACAGAACAGTACATTACAACCGCAGTTCTTATGGGCACTCACTTTTGTCTTTATAGGCGACACAGCATATCCTTTTAGCAGGCCAGCTTCAGCCAGGCCCCCTACTTCTAGCCTCTCCATTATCCGGCCCCTCTCATCAGTCGGCTCCAGACCCTGTACTGGGTCTAGACCCATGTCAGCACACAGGGTTGGAATTTTCTCCCCTCCCGGGTCCAGACCTGGTTCTGCAAACTCTGACATAGCAGCACTGGAAGGAGATACCAGCGCACTGACACATGGTTGGGAGCATGTCCCTGTTGTTGCTGTTTGATTTAATAACTAAGCTAATTACAGAACCAACTTCACTGTCAATATAATGTGAAATATTCCGCTTTTTTCCCCCCAGTAACTCCACCCTATTGTAGAGATAAAAGTGTTCTGAGCATCATCCTTTATTCAACAGTGACACCAAGAGGACTTTAGTGTGTCTTCTCATACTTAATCTTTTGTAATGTGTTTCTTTTTAAGGAGCTGGCAAGATCCTGTTCTGTGGAAATCCTGTCCAGGCTATTCGAGCAAGGCGAGAAAAATTAAAGGTTTGAGAAGATATATCAAACTGACTTGCACCATTTACCAGCTGTAAATGATTTCCTATATAGTCTGTTACATGATTTGAAAGGAACTTTGAGTGATATTGGCTTTGACAGGCCTTTATGGCTGTCTAGCATAAGCAGCTTATCTCTTTAATGTCATGTCAGTATAAAGAAAATGGGCTAATTATTAGCAGGAGGGCGGAAACCGGAGAGGACAGGAGCAGTGGTAGAAGGATGAAGGTGATGGAGATGTGTAAAGGCTACTGCAGTGTCAGAGGGGCCTTGACAGATGGGGCTCTTACCGCCAACACCATGTGATCTGTCATACCAGCATACACACCGCTGCTGTCACTCTCTGTCTTCCTCTTGCCTTCCCTTCTTGTTCACTGTGCCCCCTTCTATTTGCACTGTCGACACATCTATCCATCACTGATGCAATCATCTTCGAGGTCTTTGTTCTTTAATGCTACCTTACAGCCTCTCCTTTCCCCCCCCTTGCTCAGTATGTACTGTCTCATAGACTGCACCTACCATGTCTACCTTTACACCCCGTGACCTGCCGATCCATGTACCGGAACACACATACGACCTTGAGGAACCTGACGTGGGTGAGCGTTGTGATGTGTTTGCTGAACTCAGAGCTTGGAGGGACCAGCACAGCAAGTACTTGCAATCCTTACACATTATGTCACTGTTACTTTTGCTTCAACTCTTAAACCATCATCTATCTATCTATCTATCTATCTATCTATCTATCTATCTATCTATCTATCTATCTATCTATCTATCTATCTATCTATCTATCTATCTATCTATCTATCTATCTATCTATCTATCTATCTATCTATCTATCTATCTATCTATCTATCTATCTATCTATCTATCTATCTATCTGTCTGTCTGTCTGTCTGTCTGTCTGTCTGTCTGTCACGATCCAAAAATCTCTTTGCAGCCAGAATATGGCTTCCTGTGCCCCGAAAAAGTGGAACAAACTAAACATCCTCCCTCCCTTTAATAATTTTTTTAGGCGTCTCCATGCCATAGAGATGGAGAAATGCCCACAGGTACTGACTATTCATCATGATGACGTAGAAGAGGAAGAAGATAGTGAACAGGATGATAATGAAGAGGAGGATGAGGATGAAAAAAGCTCTGACGGTATGATAGATGACAGTTCTGATGAAGAACACGGGGAAGAGAAGCATAGCAACAGCCAACATACTGCCTCACCAGATTCCTCATTCTATTCTCTTTCCCCAGGTGAATACCCGCCAAACAAACAAAGTTTGTCTATAAAAAGCTGAGGAACGAAGAAAATGAATAACGATGTGATAATAATGAATCCACAATAGAATATACATTAAACATAAAGATAAATAAAATATAATGACTGCGACTGAACCCTTTGTGATGCCAATTCTAAACTGAGCTTGATGTTGCTTCACTTGTTTCTGTTTTTAGACATGAATTCCAAAGACACTATACTCTCTGACGTGTCTCAACTGTGCCTGGAGACCACGCTGTCCCCCTCACCCCCTCTCCATGCCACAACAGTCAGCAGTGATCGGAAACCACCAGGGATTAGGGCACGTAGGCTTCGACTCAGCCAGGCCAATATAGAGATCTTACCTGACTCTGGCAGTATAAGGCGCCCTCTTCAGGCTGGTCCCACCACAACAGCCAAGAACCTGTCATCACAGAGGATTCAGGAGATTACCAAAACCAAAGTGTCACCGCTGTCAATATCTGCCCACATACCCCGCCCCCCTTTAACAAACGCTGCAGGTGAAGGGCTGATGAATTCACGGTATGACATCACTAAGAACTTCTGTATATATATATATATACGACTGTGTATTGCAATAATTCACATTGTACTCTGTCTAAATGTGATTGATTTAATTAAGATGCTCTTTATAATAATCATGTTTAATTTAGCCCATGAAGGCCCCAACATTTTATTTCATTTCATTTATTTATTAGCACCAAAGAAAGAATATAAAACAACAAATATGCAATAAAAACAAGAATGCATGAGGAGGAATGAAGCCATGCAAGGCTTTTACTATGTCCTCCTCCTAGAAACTAGGGAATATTAATTATAAGACTAATATAATAAATTAACTAAATAAAACTTAGATAAGGCAAAACATCCACTATTGAACAAAAGCACATACTCATGCAACTGTTTAATACCTGTTGATCCACTAATCCTATCAATGCATGTAAATCATTAGTGTTAATAAATACAGTTATTCATCTTTTCATGGTCATCAGATATGACCCATCTAGAAGTTCAGAGTCTCTATATTTCCTGTGGAAACACCGTCATCTTCTACAACATTGATTCACTAGTAAAATCCAATGACAGTGGATGGACACACTGGATTTAGTGAGATATTGTACTGAAAATGACACTTTTCCTTCAGGTGTCTCTCCTTTTGATAAAATAACCCTTAACTTTAATCTGAGTTTTAATGACTATCTGTATGAGCAGTGAATTGAATGTGAGAAAACACATGGTTTACACAGAATTACAGGAGATAATAATATAATAAATGGTGATATATCACTTAAGAAAGGTTAAATAGTGCCACAAAAGTTCTTTACGAATGAATGAAAAGTGTATGTTATATTTGTACAGTTATCGCTGCACACATTAAAACAACCACAATAAACAGAAAAAACAAAACAACACACAAAAAGAGTAGGCCAGAAGCTTATTCATTGCCCATCCTTCTAGCCGGACACAATACTTACATTAAAGTACATTTGTACATCATTGAGCAGTGGGTTAAACTGAGTCAATTCTAAGAAAAAAGTAGCAGTGTTTTGTGAAAATGTGACTTTCTAATGACTGAATAGCATGTATAATCTTAGAAAAACCCTGCACTTACAAAAAATATCCCCTGTGTTTCAGTTTGCTGAAGGACTTATCCTGTGTACAACCTGTCAGAGGGCATCAGATATCCAAACTCCAAACCAGACCACTGATTACTCGTCCTCACACAGCTCGGGCAGCTCTGCAGAAACATCACCAGTACCACTCTTTACAACCCTGTAGAGGGAGCTCACAGCCTGATTGACACCAGTGCAGGATGTCTGTTTCAAGCCTTTAAAAACAAAACAAAAAAAAGTTGTGGTAATAGCCTATGTGTAAGATGACAACAGTTCCTCAAATTCACTTTCAACATAATTTCCACACTGCTTTGTGGCTTGATACATGTTTTAACCCATTCACTGGTGAAGATACAGTAGATATTTAAAGTATTTTGGCACACTGTGGAGATTTCTAAACTTAATAACATGCAGCTAATTCATATACATGTATGAATATGCCTCTAAATCTACTGAATTCTTTTTGTGGTGGCTCTTTGACCAGATTAAACACACAGTGGGGCTAATTAATGCCTCATTTTCTAATTTCTCAGGTTGAAATATTGCTAACATATGTGACCAAAACCATAAATAGACATATTTTTAATGTTTTCGTCTGCCTATTTGGTTTAAATATTTGTAAAATAAGGGTTCTCATTGAAGTGTCTAATATTTACACTGTAGTAATAATATTTTACCACTTGAGGGCAGTACTTTTAAAGAATTAGTCAAATCAGTTTGTAACATGAAACACTTTAAAGTGACAGATTTATAACCTGTAGTCCTTTTCATGCATGCCCAACCACAGAATATTAAAATGTAATAACATTAACACAGTATTTGACCTTGTATAGTAAATTACAAATACATGACATATGCAGTATGTAATTATTCCTCCAACTGCCTGTAACTGTCACACTGTTTTTATTTCTGCCATTTGGACAACCACTTAAATCATTCTTTATTTCTTTTTATTGCTATACAACATTAATAAACACATAAACCCTCCACTATGTTAATAAACCATTAATGTCAAATCATCGTCTGTTCACACCATTATAAAGACACTGCTCCAGCTTCTCTTTTTTTGTCAAATATGTGGCCTTTTATGAGGAACATCTGATTCTGCTGATGCATAGAGAAATACATTCTATTAAGTTCATTAAATCATGTGAGGACACTTTATACGTTTCTGCTTTTCAGTTCTGTACACGGAAATAGAATGTTTATACCGTATTTCCATGAACTACAAGGATTAAGAGATAAACACATATTAAAAAAATGGAATGTTTGTTGTACATCTGTATACCTAAGGTGTAGACAGTCACTAAACCATAATACTGTAGCAGTTATGTAACTTCTCAATGTAGCCTATGCACATATTGTATCCAGAGGCGGAAAAAAAGAACTCACACTCTGTTCTTAAGTACAAGTACAGCTACTTATGTGAAAAAAAAACTCTTGTAAAAGTAGAAGTACTGATTCAACTCCTTTACTTAAGTAAAAGTAAAAAGGTACAATTGTAATAAAGTTAAAAAAAAAAAGTAAAACTGACCCCCCCCCCCCCATGTTTGAAATAATACTTATTTAACCAGGAAAATTCCAAAAAGTTTCAAAAGTAGCCAAAAAATAAAGCCATTAAAAGTGAGTTACTGTGTAGAAAATGGGTTTGATTTGGTTACAGTACTCAGTTTGGTGGGTATGGACAGGAAATTTTGGAAAAATGAGGAAAAAAGTCACAATTAAGATTCTATTTTATTTTTTTATTTTTTTTAAAGGTCATCATTTATGACGGGGTAAAAAGGAAAAATTCATAGATAAATAGTCAGAATTATGATATGGAAAGTCACAATTTCTCTCCACTGATTTTCCCTCTGAAGCCACTGATTTTATTTATACTATCACATCTCTTTAATTTGAAAAAGTAATGAGTCTATTCAGAGAATGTAAGGAGTATAAAGTATTGATATAATGTACTCAAGTAAAGTACATATACCTAAAAAAGTCTTCTTAAATACAATAATAAAATACTTCTACTTAGTTACTTCCCACTTCTGGCTGTATCTAACCTTCAGCTTTTGTACCACGTGGATTCTTCATTTGGGGATTATGTTTGCTCTGTTACTACCTGTCTGGTGTTTTTAGCCGCTATTACTTATTGAAACACATCGGAGGAGAAAGGAATGGAAAGAGAGGCCTCCTTCAGGGTGGGAAAATGGGATAGTGTCCACCTTGTTTCTCAGAATAGTCTTGTAATTACTGTGAAAGGTATCATTTCCACAGCTGCTCAGTATACGGAACCTCATGTCACCTATGAGAAGCTTTCTTCCACTTTCTAGTCATTACCACATTCTATGATGAACAATGATGGTCTTGTTTTGTTTTTTTCGTTTTTTACTTTACAGTATTCGAGATGTCATAATAGCACTGAAGTCCCATTGTGTTTCAAGGTGATTTAATGAAATCTGAAACAAAGAGTTACATTATCAAGACAAATATACAATGGAACTCTATCTGCCAACACATCGAATGAACAAATACAAAAGCATAAATTTTACAGAAACGTATCCTGCCAACATCTAACACCGTGTCAGGTAGGTAGTTACATACAACAGAAGTCTCCAATTAAACTGCCCGAACCAGGAATTCATCATCAAGTTTTCATGAACCTGGGCGTAAATGTTATGCTCCAAAGCTTTGTGATAAACCACACATTAACATAACCCTTTGAAGGAGAATGCATTTTTCATTTAATTGTCATCGGAAACATCCTTCTTGTTTTGACTTGACAGCTGCTGTCAGGCGTTGTACTTGGAAAATACCTTAAATATGAGTTCAGACAAGTCTGGGAGAAGCTGTTTGTACAGTATGTAAGCATACAGGATCCTGTTGGGAGTAACATTCCATTCGCTGTAAACTGTTGTAGCAGCACAAGTCATTTTCTGTTGACATCTTAAAAACGCAATGTAGACATGTAATCAATAATGGCAAACACAATCATTTAATTATAGATCAGACCTGGGCAAAATAAGGCCCAGGGGCCACATGCGGCCCAATAGCTGGCCCTCACCGGTCCACATGAGGTCACTGACAAATTAAAAGTCAATCCAAATATATAACATACAGCTTTTATTTTGAAGGAACTGCTAAATGAATGTTTTTCACACTCAGCATAAGGCTTATGTACCAAACTGGTTTGGTCAGCTAACACCAAAAAAAAGAAAGAAAAATTGATTAAGAATGCAGAGATTTTAACAAAATATGGACTTCTAAGTATTTCTTTATTGAAGTTAGAAAAGGAACTGAGATACACAAACAAATCTGCAGTTAGGGTTTTTCATGTAAAGTTAATATGGAGCTGGTTTTATACATTTTCACAAATGTTTTTGTGAATATTCATTAAATAGGTGTATTCTGGCCTCTACATTTTCATTGTTTTGTTTCATTTACTGTTTTTTTAAGAGATATTAAACAGAGCTATGGGTGAATTGATGCGGCCGTTAATATCTATCAACATTTGTCATGTGGCCCAATAGGAAAATTAATTGCCCACCCTTATTAATCTATTAACAATATAGCAACTTGAATTGAATCTTATTTGTTACAGAAAATGTTTAAAGGTGGCATTTTTGTGTGTGTTAAAATACTGGGCATCTTAGTTTAGGTCAAAGTCCTTCACATTTCAGTGTTTTTTCATTACATACAGTTGTGGTCATAAGTTTTCATACCCTAACTAAATGTACATAGGATGATTTTGGATGGTCTAATATGACAATAACCCAAAACACCAGCCCAAGTCCACTTTGTCATTGACTACAGCAGAAAAACAGTGAAGGTGAAGGAGTGTCAATCTCAGTTTCTTGACCTCAGTATCATTGATCCACTTTGGGGAGGTGTCAAACATGCAGTTCATGGAAGCAAAAACTAAATCTATAAGGAAGTGAAGGTGTTTTGCCAAGACGAATGGGCAGCTTTACAATCTGGGAGAATAAAGTGTCTGATTCGCAACTACCACAAAATACTTCTATCTGTCACTGATTTTAAAGGGGCTGATACAGAGGATGAAGAACTAGGGTATGTAAATTTACGATCAGGGTCATTTGGATAGTTCCTGTTTCCATATAATTTAAAAAGAGCAAACACATTTGTTTATTACTAATAAATAGCTTCTCCAAACCACTAGCCATGAATGAAAGAAAGGTTTGTTGTATTATCATTCATATTCTTTGAAAAATGGCCAAAGAATCATAAATTCTGTTAGAGTATGAGCACAGCTGTACATAATAAAAGTACTGAATTTTTTTGTTCTTTTTAATACAAAAATTACATTCTTCAATGCAACTTTACACCCTATGTAAAGATTATGACGGCAATTATGCAGTAAGAAAATCCTCTGACGCATTGTTTTACACTGCTGGACTGATATACCAGAGCTAATGCCATATTTCCTGCTAATTCTGTTTCAAGGTCGAGCATTCAGTAAGAATGAGCAGGAGGATGCACTGGGAATTACCTGATGTTCAAGAGGAAGTGAGGAAATGCTGTGGGACTGGGACAGAAACCTGTTTTCTAGCCCACAAATATTGCATACATCAATTTTAGATTACAGTGTCTTGGCTTGCTTTTAGAAAATGATGTGAGTTTCATAATATACTTCTAATTTATTCCAGTGGAACAAAGCCTCAAGCCAGTGTTCTTTCTGAGCTTTTAGGTCTTGTTGTACATCTGTAAATGCAGTTAAACTAGAAAAATATAAAATGAATGTTTCCATACTATATGAAAATTATGCCATGGATACAATTGTCACATAAAAATAATATTGTGGATAACATTGAATTGGGCATATGGTTTTAGAAAAGTATACAAACAATTATTAGACCACCAAAAGTCATCAAAAACAATGGTTATGGAATCAACTACTAACTCCTGTGTATATTATGTGACTAGAACAAAGAAAAAAAAACATGGAATACCTAAAAGCACTGTTTTTTCAATCCAGGGCCATAAATACTTATAAATACATAAATACATATAAGAACTGTAGTAATTTTTGTTATTATCAAGAAAACCATGGAAATGGATACATATCAGCTGTCAAATTAGACTATGAGCTATTTTTGTTATCATTATATTTGTCCAAGCAAATGTATGTATGTATGTATGTATATATATATATATATATATATATGTGTGTGTGTGTGTGTGTGTGTGTGTATGTATGTATGTATATATAAAACCACAATTCTAAACATCACAGTAAAATGTCTAAGACATGATTACAAGTCATGTTGACATTGATAGTGAACATTGTCCTTGTGTTTTTGTTTAGACAACATCAAAAGACACATTTATGTGATTAAAAACATCACTGCAGTAACAATTACAACCTCACATACAAGCTTTTACATGTTGCATATTTGCAATATTTTATCCACCCATGCATGCCTTCATTTAATTATAGATATTATAGATGAAAGATATAAAAAATAAAATAGTTGAATATTGAAGTGTAATGTTCCTCAGCACAGACACCTTTAAGTTTATATGTACATATGTGCTCATAATATTAGATAAATTAACAAATATTCTCTGCCAACTCATTTGCAATGAGCTAAATGTTCATTGTTTTCACATGCTGGAATCAGATAAAGTCTGATCGGTCTTGCCAAAACGTCTCCCATCTGAAATGCTGTATGCTATTGGAAGTAATCCCAGAGTATCTTACATGGAAAATTTGTGTGAATAAAGTAAAAATAACAAACATTCCTCCACTTTGTATATAAACATATTCACTTTATTTGAAATTCTCACTGCACCTTATTAACCCTTGTGGATTATTATACTTTACTGCTGTATAGGTATGAACAGCTAAGATCCTGTGCAGAACCCTTAGGCTCCCAGGCCTCTGGTAGAGGACCATGACACTGTCCAGGGGGGTGAGAGGACGATATTTTAGTATTATTCTAAGAATAATATTATTATGAGAAAAAAAAACCCTCAGAATTCTGATTTCAATCTCAGAATTCTGAGGGTATTTTAATAATAATAATAATAATAATAATAATAATAATAATAATAATAATAATAATAATAATAATAATAATAATAATAATAATAATAATAATAATAATAATAATAATAATATTTGTAGTAGTAGTAGTAGTAGTAGTAGTAGTAGTTGTTGTAGTAGTAGTGGTATTAGTATTATTATTTAATTTTTTATTATCATTGAAAAAAATTCCAGACTGAATGTAGTCCTCTTCTGTATAAATCACTCTAATACATAACAAAACGACAATAACGCAATAAATAAATAAAATACAAAGTTGTCATAAATAGCCCACATTTGAAACTTTTGACCGGAAGTTCATCAGTTTCTATTTCCGGGATGCTTTGACTCCAGTGGACTTCAGACGATGAAGACTAGAGGATGCAGGATTTGGCTGTCCGCTGTGTAGAATCCGACTGAGGCTGTATTTTGTAAGTTATTATTTCTGTTTTATATTCCTGAACGTACTAAATACACCGACCATGTGTTTTTGATGCAACAATTGTCGTCACGCGCACCGTGCACCTGCAGGTTCATGACGGTTAAAGTTCAGACTGACGCAGCAGAACAGTGCAAAAAAAGTTTGAGTATTTTGGACACACTGTCGCTTTCATCGACTTGGTACATGTATATGACTAAACGGCCAACATAATCAAACCGTAAGTAGCTTAAACTAATAATTGTTGAGCGGTTATATGCCGAATTCGTTCAAACTTTAGTCAACTTTTTGCAAAGTTCAGCAGGTCAGCAGCAGCATGAAAAAAAGTATCTCCCGATTTTTTTTTTTTTGGTAAAGTATTTTGAATCATTTCGTGATTTAGTCTGTGCTTTTCATCCCCACTCACTTCAAATCAAAATTATAAAAAAAAATATTGCCCTTAAAATTCTGCTGATGTACATTATTTGTAAGGAAAACACACTAATTATGTAATTTAAAACGACTGATGAACCAAACTAACGAAATGTGATTTTAAGAGTTTTTTCCAAAATATTTTATGCAAGGGAAGTCAAATTATTAGAATATATACTGGATTTAGATGAAATATTTTATTCAAGTTTGCCAATATTAAACCCCCCCCCCCCCCCCCCCCCTTTGTTCTCTCTCTCTCTGTGTGTGTGTGTGTGTGGGGGGGTAATCTTAGTTAGTAAGATCTAAGTAACCTTAGTTAATCCTTACAAATAAATAGAAAACAATGAGAAATCATGGGTAAAAACATACATATACAGGTAAACAAAGTATGATTTCCACATTTTAAAAGGAGTTTTTAATCCCACCCCTTCTTCACACAACAGCCTATCTTTTAGCTTCCTATCAGCAGAATATATGAAAAATCAAGTCCCTTGGAATCTTTAGTAGTTAATTAACCTCACTTATCATCCTCAAATACACTAAACACTCATATTTAGAAAGTAAATACATAAATCCTTGAAGGCAACACTGATACAACACAGAAGATGGAGACATTAATACTGTGAAACACTTATAAGTTCAGGTCCTAATGGCTTTATTTCCATATAATGTGAAAGGAATTTGAGGCAAAGTTGTAGGGAAAATGTCAAAAATGAAATTATGAATTACTTGAATTTCAATAATCATTTAGATTAAATTATATACATACAGCCCATGGGTCAAAACCTACCCACGCTATCCCTATTCATTCCATGTATAGGTCTAGGCACACTTCATAGGCAGGGGAGGCGTGCTAAAAGGTTGTTTTTCAAGTCGTCTGTATGCAATAGGACGGTACTACAACCAATCAGTGTAATCTTTAGGATAACGTCGATAGACGCCGGAAAGTTCATGGAGGAGTCTGGAGAAACTAATTGCCCCAATATTAATTTCCACCAACAACCTCCTGCGTAGCATTTAACAGCTTTAACCACAGTAATAAGTCATTACCCAGTTACCTACTTTTGTTCAGTCAGATGTTACCCCGGAAGAGCTTTGGGGGCTTCCTACACTATTCACACTGTTTTTTGGCATTTGTTGATAAAAACACACAGTCACACAGTGGTATTGATTATATGGTCTATTGAATCCTTCTCTTTTGTTGATAGCAAGACATCACAGCTGTGAGGTCAGGATGAGCACATGGCCATTGGCTGTATTTTTTTTTGTTTTACTAGAATATCTTGAAAGGTGCTGTCAACAGCTGTAAAGTCACCTGATTAGTTATTTATGTTTGTTTATTACGTTATAACTTATTCATGAAGGCGTTTCCATTTTTTTGTGTACATTTACTCTTCTGTGAAAATAGCAGGAACCACCTCAACCCTTTTTTTGTCCTCATAAACCTTTTCCACTGTGAAATAGATGCCTTGATCTCTCCATGGTGATGGATTACAATCTACCAACATCTCTACAAGGCAGACCCTGACCCCAAAATGCTATCACACAGGCAATAAGGCACGACTTGTGAATGCAAGATTTTAGTTTCATTTTTACCCACTGGGAGGAAGTAACACCACTGCATCCATCTTTATTAACAACCTGTACATGGAACATAAATCTCACCTTTATTTAGCTGTACAATAAAGATGATATTTATGTTTTCAGCTATGAGTTTGCTTTGCTTGCTGTTGGAACTAGATGCCAATGACACAAAAACACTTCCATTCAGTTGGCAATAAAATATGATTTATGCGTTAATGGATGTGTCTTCAAACAAAGGATGAGAACTGACAGATGAGTTGAGTTAAATTGGCTGATTCTTTTTATGGGAGCAGGAGATAGGAAGCAGTTTATATTAGGGTTGTCAAAAAAATCGATTTTAGATACTAAATCGATATTGACCCTTGGTATCTAATTAGATACTAAGTTGCTGGAAAATCGATTTTTGTTTTTATGGCGCGTCGCCGCTTTTTTGTAGCGGGTAACGTTAAGAATTCTAAGCAGGCTTCAACACGGTCAGTTCTGGCACAGCCGTAATGCCGGCTTGTAAATTAAAGTCTCTTTTTTTCTCCAGCTGCCTCTGACAGCACACGGTATGACGCCAGTGCGACCACAGACCTATACACTATTTCTATAGATCTGTGATTGCGACCATCCGATGCAGCTTTGCTTTTAAAGGCCTCGATATAGTCGAACGTTTATGCGCGCAGGCGGCAGCCAGGCGGTAGCGCATTGTATCATGTTACCACCATGGAGGCCACCGTGAGCATGTCAGCCTATAATTTTTGACGTGCGCGCTGCTAGTCCCGTGTGGCAAGCCAAAGTGTTCACATAGCCACGCGTTGTCTTTATTATATCACGCGTTACAGGACGCGCTCTGGTACGTGCACTGGCGCGCACAATGGCACGGCGTTCTGTGACGCGTGATATAATAAAGACAACGCGTGGCTATGTGAACACTTTGGCTTGCCATAGTCCCGCAATGGGTCCGCGGTGGTCACATGATGCAATACGCTGCCGCCCGCGCACAAAATGCTCGACCATAAAGAGGCTTGCAGTTAGCACTGCAGAAGGGCTTGAGCAAAAAGATAGACCAACCTTAACTTGCCAAGAGATAGGCATGCATTTATTCTGCACCCGCACTCACTACCTTTTTTTAGCAGTCCATGGAGGAAATTTTCAAAGGAATCCTTCACATCTCCAGTATCGAAATTAGTATAGAGTATCGAGTATTATCCTTAGTATCGGTATCGAGTTGGAAATTTTAGTATCGTGACAACCCTAGTTTATACACAAAGCTAAGCCTCATAATGTAAAAAGAACATTACATTATGTCTTTATCTACTTGTTTTAATATATCCATGATTTGCACATTGAGCATGTATTTGTTTCTTCTGTATTGATTTACATAAACACCAAAGAAACAGTATAAATACAGCTAATATATATTGAATTCCAGGCAGAGATTACGCAAGACATTTTTATTGGCTATTATTTTGATGGATAGGTTCGTAAAAATTCCATCATGACACATTATTATCCGTCATTTCAAGTTATATTTTTAATGAGTCATATTTAGTACTATTTAATGTTCAAAAACATCTCAGTGATGCAGTGACTTTTGTAGGTAATCCTGCACTGCATCTTTGGTCACTACTTTTATCAGTTCATCACATTTTCTGGACTTTTGAAAAGAACTATTGAGACTCCATTGCTTTCATATTTAGTGCTAGCAAAGTAGCATTTAATTTCAGCTAAAGTCAACAAAACAAGTGTTGACAATGACTGATGTTCAGACTCACCATCAACAAGAGGTCTACTACAGGGGGACAGAAATACTGGTGATAGTCCTGTATGGTCCACTTTACAAACCTGCTCACATCCGCGTACATTAGACCTGTAACCAGATCCATGATTAAACACAGTGTCTACTTATTAACTCACTCTTAAGGGCTTTATTTTTGGCTAAAACACCCACCATCAATTCTGCTCAGTGACATCTGTGGCTGGATAAAAATCTCCTTCAAAATAAAACAAACAAGCTGTGTGGATCAACCATGGATCCACGGTTTCATCCATCAATCTGTTTTTATTTGTTCACTTCCTGTCCCGCTACCCAGCCCCACTTTGTTTAACTTTACCTGTACCTTTGAAATTATTTATTTATTTTTATACCCATCTCTGCATGTTTTTGTGGTTTGTCCCGTTGGATACCTGACCTGGTCCAGGACTGTGCTGTGTTGTATTCAGTGTAGTAGTGAACAGTGGTGCTGTAGGTTCTGCTTCCAGACAGAGCAGTGATCCTGTCGGTAGGTTCTATGTAGATTGTAGATTAGAATATAGTAGATTATCTTCAGTATTTTAATCTATCAAAATAAAAAACAGCCTTCAGAATTTTCCATCTTAAAAAAAAAAATCCATCAATGGCAGAATATTTTCGGTTAAAGGGATAGTTCGATATTTTTCCCATGAATCTGTATGGGTTCAGTGTCTTTACTCTGGTTCACCCATAGTGACTTACCCTTGACAGTGTCCTGAGAGCCGAGTTCTAGTCTGGTTTTGGTCAAAGCAAAAGTAGTCCCGGTAGGTTTCCTTTGGTCAACAAAATAAAACATGTTTCTTCTCAAAACAGTATGTGTTCGAATGAATGATTTATGTGCAAAAGAAAACCGTCAAGGAAAAAACTCACACCTCGATGACAGCTGTGCGCCTTAGCAAACTACTTTCATCAGTTGTTCGGCAGTGTTTGCGGCTGCTGCGTGCAGGTGCACAGCTGTTAGCAGTGACAATGCGTATTGATTGCTATTGAGAGAAAGTAGCTCCAAGCAATTACGAAGTGTGAGTTTTTGTTCCGTGAGGGTTTTGTTATGCAAATAAATTACTCATTTGAACGCATACTGTTTTGAGAAGAAACATGTTTTTTTTTTTTTTTTTTTTTTCCCACTTTGACCAAAACCAGACCAGAACTCGACTCACAGGACACTGTTGGGGGCAAGTCTCTGTATGTGCACCAGAGTAAATACCGTGATCCCATTCAAACTCATGTGAAAAATACTGAACTATCCCTTTAATGTGACCTCTGATTCCAGGTCTAATGGGATCTATAAGTGTGTTTCTGTCTGTGTCCTCTTATCATATGTATGAACTACCTCTCTCTTGTTTGTTACTTCCTCCTGTGATTATTATACTTCTTTATAATGCTTCCTCTTTTCAATTGTATATTTTCTTCCTTTTTCTTTAAAATTCTAACTTCATTAGCTATTTAACCTGTAAAAAAATCGACATCTGAGGGTTCCCACGGCAAATGTTTAACTTCAGTTAAAGCCATTTGGTGGCATTTTACACATCTTTACACATTTTATATTCACACTTTTTAAAAAAAAAATAATTATTTGACAAGGCCAGGGCATCCAAACATAGTTACAAGTTTGCAGCTGATGTAATGCATATATAGTTTATAGTAAGGCTGTAACGGTATACGTATATCATGCGGAGGTGACGGTAGAAGAAAGACTTGAGGTTGAATAACAGATTTTACCGGTACTTCCGCATACATGGCCATGACGCAGTAATAAGGCGTATCTGATTGGCTCAGAATGCGTGAAAGAACACCCCCTCCTCTCTGTGAGTAGCGTCCAGCATTAGCAGAGTAACAGCTAGGTTTCATGCCTTCACTTGTTTTGAAAACGTGTAGAGAAAAAAAACACGCTTTATTTCCACAGAGAGCACATGAACCAGTTTGCTCCACCATTTGTGCAGCGGCTATTTTGGTGCAGTCTTCTCTGTAGATGCTAATGCTAATGCTACTTCAGATTTGCTGCAATGGGGGACGGGCTTAACCCCACATGGGTGACGCCAATGTCCCTGTGACGTGTGGTGGACAGGCTTTTTCTAAGTGGGTCATTTCTCTGTTGTTTTCTATGAATGGGAAATCCAGCCAGTGGAGGGGACACACCACGCAGCAAACACAGCATGTGTTGGTAACTCGGGGTGACCCATCAGATTCCAAAAGGAATGACACCTTAAGATGTTGAAAAAGTTTTTTTTTACTGTTTAAATGGAATTTATTATTTTTAATTTCAACATTTGGGTAATCGTTTAAGAATATATCGTTCAACTTACTAGTACCAAGCAGCACTTTCAATTATTTGCTATTTCTATTTTTATATTGAAAATTTTTTTGTTTAATAAATACCGTGCTGAGGAAGAAAATAGTTTTGCATTTTTTTTCCCATACTGTTCCAAAAATTAACCGAACCGTGACTTCAAAACCGAGGTGCGCACTGAAACATGATTTTTGTGTACCGTTACACCCCTAGTTTATAGTAGTAGTTCTCAACCCCAATCTCCAGTTGGGCTCTTTCACAACATTGTAGCACAAGTATAAAATCTACCCAATTTAAAATGATCATACCATACATAAAAACATAATATATACATTATTTAAAATGGTTATACCATACAATTTGATAATCCAGTGTTGCTTTTATCTAGGAGTCACTCACTCACTCACTCACATTTACAGACGAGAACATGTGTGTTTTGTCATTAATCAGGTATTGCTTTGGTGAAGTGTTCTTTCAGTTTTGTTCTTAAATGAATGAGATCCAGGAAGGACGGTGCCCTGCACTTGTTTTTCTTTAGGTCTTAAATTATGCTATCGTAGTGTTTTAATCATCATAGGTTTAGTTGTTGACCTTTTCCCCCATCACGTTGGGAAATCTTTCTGGGGTGACTCATGTGTCCAGCTGCTTGATACTAGAGAACACAAACAGCTGACGAATGCACATGTTCACACACCGAAACACACACAGATGTACACACCCGATCTTCATTTTCCGGACACTAAATATTCACCTTCACACACCCCTCCCCCCACACACCCCCTTTTTCGCTTTCTCTCTAACCCTCAGCCATTATGCTAATATATGGACTCTCATGAACAGTGGGATAATCCTGATCCACTACAGATCAGATTACCAAGAGCTGGATACTGCACAGCTTTTAATTTATTTTCATCACTACACAAGCAACAGATGTTGGTAATGATCTGTCATATATGTATATCCGTTAAAAGCCACAGGGCATTTTTGATGTTTTGAGACATATTGCATAGTAGAATACCTTAATCACCCTAAAAAGGCAAGTGAAATCATGTGTACGGTATTGTTCCTAAAGCAGGAAATTTTATGATTTGGGCCTAATCTTCAGGCCTCATATTCCATCTACCTGAGTATCCCAAGAATATGTGGTCAACCTCAAGTTATAATGTGACTTCTATCTGTTGACAAGCAGATACAGGATAGGTAATCCTCAGGTACTCATCTCCATTATCATTTTAGAAAAGAATCAATGGTAGAGGCTTAGACTTGTCAGTGTTGCCCATGTGTTCGATTGCACTGGCTTTGTCACCTTCTGTTGGTGTGACTTGTCAAATTTGGACGATACGAGAAGTAATTGGGCCTTTTTTTACTTGGTAAAGGCTTTTCTGAGAGTGGCCCTTGTCTGCCGTGGTTGAAGTAGGGTAATTTACCAGCACTGAGACGATGTATTGCATGGAAGACGATTATGTTTAAGTGTATAGTGCATTGCAGAGAAAGTGATAGATGTGTGATTGTAGTCTGTAGTAATCGCCCACATAAATGGAATCATCTCCACATTCTGTTTGGAGGTTAGGTACACTTGAAACACAATGCTGTAATTTAGTTTACAATCCTGACATGTTTACAGGAAAGAAATTTTTCATGTGAATGCATTATCTAGGAGAGTGATGTTAAGGCTTTTGTAAATAGAACCATGAATTACTCTAAGTTTGGGAACAGTGATGGTACAAATTAGTTTTGATTTTGTAACATCGTTTTGACATAACAGGAAACTGCTATTTAGTGGTTAGCAACGGCCATCTGGAAAAAGATTTACCTGAAAAGAGTGTATGTAATTGCCTCCACCAAGGAGGTTATGTTTTAATCAGGGTTTGTTAGTTTGTTGGTTTGTTTGTTTGTCTGTCTGGCTATTGGCATGATAACTCAAAAAGTCATGGAAGGATTTCGATGACATTTTCAGGAAATGTTACTGGGACAAGGAACAATTGATTCCATTTGGTGGGGATCCAGGAATTTTTGGAATGATCCTTTTGTCATTGCGAGTTTTGGGCCAGTTTCAACATACAGTATGCATATACCCTACAGTATATAGATATATTGATTAGAATCCAGTACTATGTATAGGTTTTCAAGATCCGGGAATTAATTTTAGGAGTAAATTAATCATGGCGGGGGGGGGTTACTGATCTGTCTTAGCAGAGGTCTGCACTCTCCTTGTGTTTTTCACCATTCAATACAGCAGATATTTTCAACTTCTGATATATTTGGAAATATCTGCCTCAAAAATACAGCTTTTCTTTGTATGAAAAAAAGTTTTTTTGCCCTTTGGAAAAGCTGCTACCTAAGCTGAATTTAAAAAATGAAAATTGTGACAGCTTTTGGGTAAATCTTAATCATGGCTTTTGGATGATCTGACGTGAGTAATTCATAAGAATTCATCTCAGTTGAGGAAAGGAACTGTTTTCTTAGCCAAGTATAGAAATAACCCAATAGTGAAGTTGATAGGTAATGTTGGGGTGTGTCAGCGGGAGATAAAGCTGTACCATTAGTGTCACACTGTGCTTCTCAGCATTGTTCCTCTTAGCAGACAGAAATAGGCTGCTGCCAACCTGTTCAGGAAAAGTCCACAGTGGGGATGGGACGGTGAGGAAGATAAGGTGGAAATAGTTTGTTCCTTCTTGTTTGAATGAATCTTGACCCATTTCCCACGTAGTGAGGCAACTTTACCACTCTTATCAAATGTTTTTCCTCTTTTCTCATCATTTTATGTTTGTTTTTGGTGCTGCCTTTTTTGTTCTTATTTTTAAGAGACACACACTCAAAACACCATACTTTTTTTTTTCTTTTCCCCTCTGTCAGAGCGTAGGGAGTGGTGTGTGGGCAGTCATGTGACTTTTTGTCTGAACACAATTGCTGGTGTTTGCTATTGGCCAATTTCTTTGAAAGCGCGTTGGTTTCCAGGGTAACGGGGAATGGCGGCACCACTTCACTTTTCTCTGCAGCTGCCCCCCCCCCCCTGCATAGCTCTGAGCCTGCCTCTCTGCCGCTCCGTCTCTTCCACAGGCTGTGCTGGATCAGGTAGCTCGTGGGCACAACAACACACAGACCGGGTCAGGGTTGTCTTCCTCCTCTCCTTCCTCTCCTTTTTCAGCAGGCAGGCCATCACAGAGTCCATTAGAGGTGAGGAAAACAAATGTCCTTGTCATATTTTCCACTTTATGTTTCTTTTCCAGTTGAATTCATGCCTGAACTTGTTTGTGACTGGTGAAAGTGACTGTTAATGTCAATTTATATACATACACCTTGATTAACATCTATTTACATATTGTATGAAAATGTGTCTTCAGCAGACCATCACTTTGAAAGCACATCAGGTGATATAAAGCCAATCATGCTGAAAAAAAAACCCACTTCTTGCAGTTAGGACACACTGTTATTGTACTGTATAGTATCAAAACAAAGTGTAGATGATTGATTTGAGTAGGATTTGCACACCTCTAACAGGATAAACTATTTGAAAAACCATGTAAAGGTAATACAAGGGATAGGTCAAAAGTTACTTCCTTGCTGAAGTAGGAGATGTTCAGCCGACTGAGTTTTTATGTTCCATGAAAGATTCAACAGCTGTGGGCTCTCTGCACTGCTTGGCTTTTTATGTCACTAACACAATATAGGTTGTGTTTGGGAGTGGAGCCACTTTATGGTTTGATAACAGTCCTGAAGGGGTGCCCTCTCAGGTCTCCTGCTTGGGCTCCACCAGCCAGGTGGTCGTCTGTGTATTCGGTTACTGTGGCAACTTTGAAAATGGGCTCTTCACCCCTCCCTCAGGTGCACTTTATCTGATGACCTGGAGGATCCTCTACACGTACACACATGCACAGATACTACAACACACAGTAGCATCTGTTTGCTGACACTTGACCCTTGCATATTCAAGTAACGCATGAAAAAAAAAAAGGGCGGGGGGGGGCTTCTCAGAGGAAGAAGTGACTGTGTGTCTTTTCATACAAGTTGCTAAAAGGGGAAAATGATTGATTTGAAGTATTTTCTATGATTTCTTCACCCTGTGTCCTGCCCTCTAGCCATATTCTTGCAGCTAAACAATGAATCTAGTCACGCCAGGCATTTGACCTCAGGCGTATGTTTTGTGAGGTTACTCAGCAGGGCTTGTGAGATTTACAGAGACTATTTTCCAAAGCTTGTGTGTTAACAGGAAGCAAGGATGGAGTGGGTGTCATTGATCCATAGCCTGTTATCCACATGGCTGATGTAACCAAGAGGAAACTGGTGCTGAGGCCTTGTTTTTGCTCCTGATGGGCTACCATGATGTCACCGCTGCTGACACGACAATCCTGACATTCTTGCTGATAGGGTTATGCAGACGTAGAGGGGAGTACGTGGGAGATATGCGGGGGAGATGCACAGACTGGCACACATATGGCCTTTGTCTCTAAGCACTGATTAGTAATCTGCCATATTCAGAGATGCACACATATGTCATTAATTGGGTTTCAAGCTCATAACCACTCCAGCACACTCTCAAACTGTCTACCACCTGATGAGGATGGAGATGGCGGTCTCTGCTGCCTTGTTAAAATTCAACAAGTCTTTAAGTGTTCGCATTTGAATCCGTTTTGCATATATCACGAAATTCTGTGTAGAAACTAAAATGTCCGTCCTTTGACCAGCATAATAACCTATTATACCCTAATGTTATCTCATCTTTAAGTGTGTAGATGCGTGCACACATTTTCTTGTTTGCATGTGTGCTCATAGTACATGATTGTAGCTAACAAAGACTATCTTACTATACCACAGCTACAGCTTTCCTTTGATCCAGTAAAGCCACAAAAGGGAATAGATGACAGGCCTGGTGCAGTGAAAGCCTTTAAATACTGTTGTTCTGCAGGTGTTGGGATAGCCTTTTCCCAAAGACACTTGGTATAATAGAGTATTTTTTGTACAGTGTTTGGCTGGAATTGAAAGAAGAGTGAGAGTGACATGTGTGGAGGACAAATGTGAAAATAATAAGAGTGGATAAACAGATGTTACGTGAATATTATTAAAAGAAAACGGGAATGTGTTGCACTACAAAAGTCAGCCATGGGAAACAATAGGAAGGGGAATGAATTGCGCAATATTGCTTTGTGTAGGCAAGGAAATAGGTTCCAAACTATGGGCCACTGTGTTAAAGAAATAATGTATTTTATCAGGTTCTGAAAGTTACAGATGTTGTCCAAAGGAGCTGTATTTAGTCAGATATTGAAAATGTGTGGTGGTAGAGACTACAGAAGCTGTTTGACCATCAGGCAGGTTTCATGGTGTCACTTAGTGCATCCAGGGGCCTCTGCCTTGCTCTGTGTGGGGCTTACAAAGCTTTTGTTCACCTCTGACCCCTGACCTCAAACCACCTGATAGCCTGCCTGTTGCTAACCCACATTTCCTGCCCATCCAGTGTCCCCTTCCTCATGCTTTTGTTATTGGCGCGGTCATCAATGATTCACCAGTTCAGCCCTGGACACACAGGCCAATATTACAATATGCACTACTGTGCTCTTGCTTTGACGTGGGATGTAAACAATCAACTATCGATTAACTGTCGATAAGAATTCACCCTGTCCAAAGGCTGACAGTTTGTCCGTGTTTGCAAAGCCGGGGCTGGGAAAGCTGGTCATCATGGTGTTGATGAGTTAAAATCGCTTTAGGGACGTGGTGGAGTGAAACACGGACTGACCTATTTGTAGAAACCATGTACCCCTGCCTAAATACATGCACAAATGTCAGTCTGTCGGTCTGTGGGTGGGTGGGTGTCAGGTAGTGTCATGTCAGGTCGTCATGCAAAGTCAGAAATGTCCATTTCTTCTAAATTTCTCCCTCTTCAGATCCATTTATTTTAATTTCTCTGCAGAATTTTTGTACTACTACACAAACGTCATTGCCTACACTGTGTCCATTTGTACAATAAATCAGCCATTAAGGAATATTATATTCTTTTTTTAATGAAATATGTAAACAATATAGCTTTTATTCTTGTAGTCGCTATCGAAAGAGAAATTTAGGTTCTCACCACTTATCAATTAGTCATTAATCGATCAATAAAGTCAACCAACTAATGATTAATGGATCGATTGATCATTTGCGTCCCTAGTCGGTACACATGGTTTCTGTGTACACCAGTGTTGTGATTTAATTTGCAGTTTCAGTTCATCTTCATTCCCTCCGATTCTGAGCCCCTCAGTCCTGCAACACTCAAATTTTTCCTCATACAATTCAGGCATTCTGTAGCTCATTTCCATTTGCTGATAGGAAGTGCTGAGCAACACAGTGTGACACTAATGGTACAACTTTATCTCAAGAGACAGAGAGGGTGACTATATATCTACAAGGGCACTAGTTAGCTACTCTGAACAGAAGCACATGATAATAATGAAGCATGATGTTTTAGTTTATGATATAGGCTCAAATTATTTAATTTCAAGATACTTTTAAATATTGCTTCAAAGTGTAACCAAATAATTATTTGTGATTTATAGCTGTTTTTCTCAAATCCTCAAATGCAAACATAGCCTTAAGCCAGTCTGGACTTAATTTTTAATATCGGGAGGGAGAAAAGGAGACGATGGAGAAAAGGTCCGGAGAGCAGCCAACGTCCTGGCAACTTGGATGCTGCTAAAAGCCCACCACAACTGTCTGATGTGTTTGGATAGTGAGCGGTGAAAAGAGTGAAAAAAGGCCTGTATGTATCTTTACTTTTGTCACCTTTTTTAAGGGAAAGTTTGTTGTTGCAAAAGTTTGTTGAATACATCTCTCCAGTTGACCATTTCTTCCGGTCATGTGTTTGTCCTCATGTTCACCTCAACAATGTATTTTCAATACAGCCGTTGTTATTTGTGAAGAGATGATATACCAACATGTATTTGTCTCCAAAACATGAATCATCTGAGCCAGCTTTCTGGGAAGAAAACAAAAGTCTTTGTCTGTTCATGGTGAAGGATGTGCTATATTTATGTCTCAACAGTGCAATTACCTTTACTGGCATAAGCCAATGTGCCTGTCATAATGATACACAAGGGATAGCTACACTTTTGGAGTTGTAACGCTTGCCTGACCATAATGAAATAGAGAAGCTATACTTAGGCGTATTTGGCACAAACAGAGTATTACTGCCCTGTGTTGCTAGCCATGAGTATGAAAACCGATGTCAACAGAAGTTCAGGATTTTGCAACTTGTTTGGGCACCCGAAAATAGTACCTACACCATCTTTTCTCATTCCATTTACCGTCCAGGCTTAAAGCTTAACCAACCTGTTCTTGCCACCTGTTAAGAGTCTGTTTTTAGTGAAAGGCTGAATAAATAGAGAACAGGGGGTGGGAGTTTGAACAGGGAATATGGGAAGGGGTGAGCCTTTCCAGCAACTTAATGCTATTCATTCTTGATGTTGCATGGTAAACAAAGACACTATCAGCATGTCTTCCCCTGTCTTTGCTGTCCTCCACAGAACCTATTGAACTGCTGCCAGACACAAGCAGTTTATTTCTCAGTCTGAGAGCCATCCTCCTGTCTGCTTTCAGCTGAGTTATACACGATGAACCCCTTGAGACACATTTCACTTGATAGAGTATTAACTTATGAGTATGTTGTGATTTTAAAGCACTCAAAAGGGTGCTTTGACCATGGGATTGAATGCATTTTCACCCCTTTTAAGTGGTATATAAAAGTACAAAACGAGAGAGGATTTCTCCTGAAAGCACAGGTTTTCAACGGTCTTTGTTTTCTATAGGTTCTTTGGTGAATGCAGAGGAGGGCGGGAGGAGGAGAGGGCAAGGGGGTTGCAAGAATGTTTGAGTCACACAGAAAAAGAGGGATGATATGTGGGGTTTGACAGGGGAGGGAGGGATAACGGAGGCATAGAGCTATGGGAGGTGCCCTGAGGAATGCCTGGAAGGTGTCAGTGAGGTCTGGAAGCTTTTAGCGCTGATAATCCTCCACATCACAAAACAATACCAACACCCTG
The DNA here is from genome assembly GCA_020466265.1 of Siphamia tubifer. Classification (NCBI taxonomy): domain Eukaryota; kingdom Metazoa; phylum Chordata; class Actinopteri; order Kurtiformes; family Apogonidae; genus Siphamia; species Siphamia tubifer. The sequence goes on from CM035788.1 coordinate 13,044,252, forward strand.
CACACTGATTCCAACCCTGTTGTTTCTGTATTTAGGCTCAAAAAAGGACAAGCTACTACTTATAAACCTTTGCTAAGTCATGTCCCAATCTGTTGCCAAAAAAAAGCCCTGAAATAAACTCTGACAAGGGACAGTTCTGTGATCCACTGAAGGGTAATAGCTTGTCAGGGTCCACAAAGTGTGCTTACTTCTCTGTGTGCTTTTAAAATGTCACTCCTCTTTGGCACCTTAAGCTTTTTTCACTGTGGCCTTCAGTAGCAAAGCACTGCCTCAGGAGGCTTTCCTTCACTTTCTTCTTATATCGTAGAGTGTGGTTTAAGTGATTTGTGAGACAACACATCCCATAGATGTGCCAAAAGCTTTGCTTTATAGACAGAGCAGTGAAACAACTCACATGCTGTAGATATGAACGGACTCTCCACTGGCCTTTGTGACTCAGCCTGGCTAAAAGCCAGAGCATAGTTTCACTGTGTTTCACTCTTTTGTTTGCTTGATTTAATTCACCAAATTAAGGCAATTAATCCAAGAAATCTATTTTTGGAGTGTGATTACACAATGTGCATTCTGGTTATGCGCTATGACTGCATGTCCTCATTAGTCTGTTCAGTATACAAACTGACGTCAGATAAAAACAAAATAAACACAAAACTTAAACTGCATTTGTTGATAAATCCTACAATTTCCTGTAGGACATTGAAAAGTAAAAAAACCCAAAAAAACAGATTCTTTGATAGTAGCTAAGATGGTTGTATATATTTTAGAATTTGAATAAACCCATTTTATGAACTGATGTCATAGTTTTGGACACTGACAAGTTTACATTCTTGTCGAAAAACATCTTGATTAGTGCATCACTTTTTTTTTAACATATAAAGGATCGTCACAAACATTTATTTGGTTATTTGAAAATGAATATCATATGATGACTTGAATGCCGTAGAAAGCCGTAGTTCGTATTTGTGGAAATGCACTACAGTATAATTAAGTTCACATTCCACTGGGAAAACAAGCAAAAATACATCAAGTGAGTGCTGTCATAGTTTGTATTCTGGATACATTATACTCTTGTTGTTTACTTTTATGTATGCAAGGTTTATTTAGTTTCAGGTTTGGTATGTGTGGCCTGTCTTTAAGTTTCACTTTTTCAGCAACAGTAAGAGAGAATTGAGACAGGGGCTGATAGTGGATTTAATTTGAGAGTTTATAGAGGAAAAACAAGGGGTGAGATCCTGTTGGGGGGGGGGCTGTTCCCACAGAATCTGCTTAACACATTGGTCATGCATGCCTTGGTGGTGTTTGTGAATGGGAAGAGCCACAGAGCAGTTTAAGATCGACCTTATTTCATAGATTAATGTTGAGTCATTTGTATCAGATGGCTGTAATTGATTAGGCCTCTGTTTTGTACACAGTTTATGTTGTGTCCTAGAGTGGTCAGATGTAGGTTGTTCTGTTCTCTTTTTTTATCCCACAGGGTGTTGTCCACGTCAAAGATAAATGTGTGTATATATATATATATATATATATATATATACACACACACACACACACACACAGACACACACTTCCATTACACCTGGCCTTCTGGACTATGACCTCATTCCAGGAAAAGGAAAAGAGAATCACCTGACAGACTCATTTGTGTAATCAGCTGTTCCATGTGACTGGAGGCCAGAGGGTGGTTGTCTTATGCCTCAGGTTAGAGATAGTGCAAACACTAGAGACACTAGGCAAATATGAACGCATACAAAGTGATTCAACTTTTATTTTGCTTCTATCCCCGACTCAGTTTTTCTTATGAACATCCGCTTATATTACTTGATGCGTTTTAGGAGGGAGATTAACCCGAGGAATCTGATATAGAGAGCTGAAAGCAGCCTTTCAACTACCTGAAAAGGGGAAGGCACCTGATCTGTCAGCACAGCAAGAGAGGGAGGGCAAAACATAGTGCAAAAGAGAGAAAGAGAGAGAGAATGGAATGGAATGACTGAGAGGGTGTGTTTCTGTGTGGGTGAGAGACACTGAGAGGAGAGGAGGAGGGGTGTAGACTGAGAAAGAGAGAGAGAGAGAGAGAGAGCCCTCAGTCTTTCAGATCTTCGCTGTGGTGAAGACACCCAGCAGAAGTGCATTCCTGAGGCAGTCAGCGAGCGGGCAAGCAAGGAGAAGGCAGCGAGACGCATCAGAAACGGCGAAGGAGAAGTCGCGGCATCCTTTAAATCTCCCCTTGACCACGTCTGACTGCCTCTGACCTCTGTCCGACTCGCACGCTCCTCGCACACGCTCATTCGCCCGCCTCGTACACTACAGCCGCACAACCGGCTCTGCTGCTCTGTCAGAAGTAAAGGATTTCACTGAGCGAGGCAGGCAGGCAGACAGGGACAGAAAGAGAAAATTAAAAACAAACTGAGGAAATAAAAGGCACAGATCAGAGAACGAGGTCCTCTCTGGCTCGGTAAGTGTTGGAGTTTGTTTTACACGTTGTTTGAGTGTGTGTTTGTTGTCTTGAACGTCAACGTTAGGAAGTTAGTAAGCGAACTCAGTTTTGTGCCTGTGGCTCTGTTGTGTGTGTGGATGTTTTGAAAGCCATTGTTATTCAGTAAGAACTTGTCTGCTTATATGTTTTATGTGTCTCAGATAGACAAAGGGGCTCTTGTGTTACGTTTTTGGTGAGCCGAGCTGTGTTTTTACATGTACCTGTTGACACTAAACCCACCACTCTGTGTCCCTGAAAGAAGTAGATGACTCAAACCTGTTTTTGGTGAAACTAAACCCTTTGCAGTTCTTAACTTTTGTGTATTTCTACTTTTGTCTGTTTTTCTGTACTAACTCCTTCAGTGAGTCACAGACCTGGCTTGTATACACATTTTGTCTGCCAGTATTTACAGTGTTAGAACCTTGAGACAAGTGCAGGCTATCTCTTTCTCACCTTGGTCATCCCATAAGCTGCTCCTTTTACCACTGTAGGATTAAAAATTAATTTATGGAGTCCGTGGGCAAAGTTCAGCTCTTTTTTTTTTTTTTTCTCTCTGCATGATCTTGCCACATTGAACAGTTATCATACTGCACTTCTCAAATGCCAACTCTCCACATGTCTAATGCACCAAAGCACTCTAAGCCCAGTTAAACACTGACTCATCATTATGCATGGCTAGCATCTTATTTAACATTTTCTCAGCATGGTATATGTCAGATAGGGGAAATTGGATCTCATTAGCAGGCTGTATTTGTTTTCCAATCAGACCTATTGATTGGAAACCCCCTTTTCACCCCACCCTGAGAGGTGATTATTTTAATTTCAAGACCAATTGTGGGAGTACACAGTTATACATCATTTGTTATCTCTCTTTGTATGTTTCACATGGTGAACTTGGTTTCAGAGAGATAATGTCAGTATAACAGATGGTTGCAGGGGAGTGATCCGATACAATGAAATCTTGAGCATAATTTATCACTTTAACATTACATCAGTTATTAGTAGTTATCTCATGTAGACATTGCCGGTTCGATCATGCGTATGTGTACTTGTTACCCTTATTTAAAGGTATTAGTCAGGTGATGGTATACAGATCAAATCCCCTTTGAGACAGCATACCAGGTTGTACACACTTCTGTGGGGTTGGTTTGTAGAGTGTGTGCTTTTGTTTGTGTCTGTTAATTTATGTGCAGCATTTAAGCGTGTTGCCCCATAGCACTTAAATCAAGGCAAAAGGAGAAAGAGCAAGATTTCTCTGCCACATTTTATTTTCATGTAGGGCCACATTTTATTGCAGTCCAAGCCATTTTGCTATTATTTCATTGTTTTTCAGATTGTTTTGTATACCACACAAAGTCTGTGACTATATGTTTCGCTCTTTTTCGTAGTTTGATGTAAAAACTTACAATCTGGTTTCAATATTATTATTACAATGATTCCATTGAAAATGCACCTTTTTAAAAAAATTTTAGTCAAATTTTCCCTAAACTGTGCAAACACATAAACATCCAATAGCAACTTCAGTCCTCTAGAAACATAAGGATTGGTTCTAAAAGTCAGTATTCAAATTTTTTGTAATATGATAGTTAATTTTAATCGCATCAGTAAAGTAAGTTAGAAAATATACTAAGGGTGTAATTTGTAGAAAGTTAGTAGCATATAAATATGAGGTAAATGGCTAGAATGTTTTCTCCCTTAGTTTAGAATTTTTTTTTAATTTGCTGTTATTGTTTTACTATCAAATGTAATAAGAATACAATAAAGATAATGTCTGTCAGGACAAGTTATTATGTGCAATATTTTACCTTCATCTGACAATATATGATTCAGTTCCTCGATAGGCAGAGAATTTCTGACATCATGTTCCATTTAATGTGCCCACTCTTTGAAGCGCCGTAGATATCACAGCAGTGAATCTCAGATAGTTTGATACTGTGGTTGCCACCAGCAGTTTCAATGAGCACATAATGACACTTTCTCTCAAGCCTTATTTAGTTAGCTCTTCCCTTCTTGTCTTTTCTCCCACACTGTTGAGATATTTTTTTTTATTTTCTATCACACAAAGGCGCCTGTTTAGCATGGAGAAAGCAGAATGTCCTCTGAGAGTCGCCTTGTTCTCTACAGTGTTATTTTTACTACTCTTTTACTGCTCGAATACACATATGGACTCTTTTTCTTCCTCTTCTAGAACAGCACACTAGTCTGCTCGCCTGTCTGTCCCTCCCTCTCTGTCGCTGTCAATGCGTGCATGCATCTGTCTGTCTGTTTTTCTGTCATTCAGCTTGCAAGGAACGCAGGTCCATCCAAGCGCAGAAAGATATCTCTTGGGATTCTTGATGGGAATTTTCAGTCAGTCTCCATGCTGTGAAGTGGCTTAATTTCTCACCAGCCTTATCAGGAGTGATTCCAAACTCCTGCAGATGCACTCCGGGCCAGGGGTAATTGGAAATCACATGACAGCACGTTGGTGAAATAATATGATTGCATGTTTTTAGAGTGTGATTACTTTTTGGAAAGATGGGTCAAATCTCTGACTGCCTCTTCTTCTTTCTGTGGTTGATGTTTTATTTCCTCATGTGTTGCTCTGTCTACCTCTGTTGCTCCCTCTTGTTCTTTCCGAGCGTCCTTCCCTGCCTGTGCAATGTGACGGAAGGTAGTGCTGTGCTCTGCTCATGTCGGATCCATTAGGGATGAAAGCACACTGCAGTGATAAAAGATTGATCCAGTCCTCCTTGCATCACATTCACATCCCTCACACCCTGCTGCCTCATTTTCCCTCACACCCCATTTCCAATCCAAAGTCAACCCAGTTTTCAATTTATCAAATCGTCTGTACTCTCCTAAATAAATCATCTCCACTAAGTTTACTGTGGCAAACTTTCTTTTCCCCCTCAGGAGTGGAAGGGGTAGAATATTCTGTTTTTATTTATTTATTTATTTATTTATTTTTTACATGGGGAACTTCAGTTTGTCTGTTCTGCAAGGTTGCAGGTTCTCAGTGGTGTCCTGGCAGAGATCCTCTTTTACTGCCCAGGTGTTTTTGGTGTACTAGAATGTGTAATTTGTAGTTTGCTAGCAGAACCAGTAAATGGACTGGCGTCTAGCCCAGCACACACAGTCTGTACTTCACCTGTTGTATCTGAAGAGGCTAAGACAAACATAACAGACTTGTAGTTTGTCACGTGCCAGGGTATAATTACTGAGAGGAAGGAACATAGTTGAAGAAGGAATTTTACTGCCGTTCTGCTTTTGAATCCTAATGTGTTTAACTTTTAAGAGCACTTGCATTTTGTTTTTGTTTTTTTTCCCATCTGCCATAAAACTGGAGAAAATTCTGAATCTATCAGAAACAAGTGTAAAACTCTTTTGATCCCAGTTGGCAGTTTGAAAAACACATCCTTAAGGGAATGCTTTGTTGCAAGGCATTGTACTTGTTTTTGTCTTCACTGAACCATCTCAGGGAATGCTTTGAAAATGTCTGGTTTAGGTCATTGAGCAGCACACAGTTCCTAGCCTAAGTCCTTCTTCATTCATCCAGCATGTGCGGGTCAGAGGTTAGATTAAACCACCTTCTCTTAAGAATGTCCTTATAAAGCCAAACCCACCTTAGGATATGTTCACAAGTGAGTCCAGCTGGCTATAAAGTTCACCTGAGTGAACGCTGTCATGTCCTGTCAGGGTTAACTTCCTTTTGACTTAATGTATGCTTCCTCTGCCAAGTCAGCGAACTCACAGCTTCACATTTTCTGGTCACCTCTTACTTGTTGGCAAGAAATAGACGTCTGTGTCTGTCCATGACTGTCAATTTGTACCATGTGTTGTGATTGTAGCGTGGTAAACATCTCTGCAAACCTCCTGGGATGGTCATGTGACTATCACTCTTGCTCTCTCTCGCTCTGTGTGTGTGTGTGTGTGTGTGTGTGTGGGTGTGTGTGTTATGAGCAGCAGGTTGTTCCCATGCTCAACCAGCCATGCTTTGTTGATTCTCTGCACACAGAACTCTCTGGGCAGTAAATAACATGGTGCCTCAATCAAGGGCCCCGGACAGAGCCAAGACGGGGGTCAAGATGCTAGAAAGAAAGACAAAATGTCTGCACCAGGGTTTAGAAATCATAAATCAATGGACAAAAATAGAGGAGAGAACCAGGTAGATTTGACACACTGGTCCCTTACCCTGAGAAGCTTGACTTTTGACCTGTCATTGAGTATAGATGTGTTTGATCAAGCACATTAGAAAGAAATGTTGCTCATGGCTACGTGGCAGCAGGTGCTTGGAATCATATTTTCTATATTAAATTAAAGTGTGCAGACTTTCTGGTATTTCTGTGGTTGACGATGTTGCCACCAAAGCACAAATGTATTCTTATTCCATCATTATTTCATTTCATTATTGTTAATAATATAATTTCATTATTATACTTATTTCATTATTGTTCATTGTGTTCATTGTTATTGAACACATTGTGTGTTGGTTCTATTTAAAAAAACGTCCAGATTGCTTTGTTTCAAACTGTTTTTTTCACAGTAAAAACATGACTAGAGGTCAAACAACACAGTTTACCAGTACTTCCTCATACATGTCCATGATGCTGTGACGAGGCGTCTGTGATGGGCTCAGAATACATCAAGGAACACTTCCCCCCTCCCCTCTAACTGTATGTGTGTTTTACCTTTACCCAAATAGCATCCATCTAGGTTTCGTGCCGTTGCTTGTTCTGAAAACGTGCAGGGAAAAAATGAGGCTTTATTTCCACAGAGCACATGAACCAGTTTGATCTGCCATTTTTTCCAGTTCATGCAGTAGCTATTGTGGCGCCGTCTTCTCTTGTAGATGTTAATGCTAATGCTACTTCAGATTCGCTGCCGGGGACGGGATTAACCCCACGTGGGTAACACTCAAGTCCATCTGACATCAGATGGACCAGCTTTTTCTGAGTCCCTCATTCCTCTTGTTTTCTGTGCATGCGGTATGCAGCCAGTGGAGGTGACAAACCACTTTCAAAGGCAGCATGTGTTGGCAACTCGGGGTGACCCATCAGATTTCATACTTTATTAAGCATTTAAAGCATTTAAAAGGCATATATAAAACAGTTTTAGTGATTGTTTTGTCACATACTGTGTTGTTTTGAAATAGAATACTGCAAACGATAGCGTTGCAGTAAAGTGTGACAGACTGGTTGTTGCAATTTGTGGTAGGCCTCAAGATCATCTGGCAAGAAAAGTATGCCAAATTTAGCTAAGCGATTGGTTTTCAATGATTGTATCTGTAGATTTTTTAACACGCATCTGCATTCCATCAGGGTTTTTTTTAAACATATGTACACAAATCATCAAAATTTTTGAGTGATGAAACTGTGGCATTTGTGGATGTATTATTTACATGTATAGTACCATGACTACCACAAACCAGTAACAAACAGACCAAAGCAGCCATAGAGATTGAGGGAAAGAGATAAGCCAAGAACAAACATATTTGGAGTGTCATGTTACCTTCTTCACTGAGGTTTGAGGTGCACTGTTTGACTCAGACCTGGGCGTTGTTCCAAAAGTGCAGGTTGGTTTACTTGCTGGGGTACTTCCTTTTAAATGTGGAGCATGGACTGCTCCAGGTTTTAGACAGCAACATTATCCAGTTATCACATTAGACTCGCTTCATGAAACAGGTCCTTGTGCACATTTCTGTCATAAAACTCTGTCATGTAGACTTGCTGCTGCCTGAGGTCTCCCTCTTATGCACTGGTAGTCAATAACTAAGTGCAGGTTGTAGGATTTAAGGCATTTTAACCCTCTGTTGTAATTTGTGTTTGACTATTTTCAATGTATTTAGTTTTCCATATTCTACTTCATTTTAGTTTTCCGTGGGTTAATTGTTTTAGATAAAGATCTGTTTATTAAATATGCATTTCACTGATTATGCAAATGACCCAAGAGAATATGACACAGTTCTTCACCCCAAACTACTTACACCATATCTCCAAATCCAACCATAGCAGCAGCTGTTTGCTCAGCTTCATTTCTTCTACTTTACGTAAGTTTTCCTGCTGTTGAATCTTCCCTCTTTATAACAAACACTTGTGTTTGTGGTATTTTACTGAGCCTCCTCTTCATCACTCCTTCACCCTCCTCCCTCAGTGCCGTACCCATGGGCTTAACTGACTTATCTCTCATATGTAAACTCAGCAACAGCAGCCGTGTCACTATTAAGCTGTGTGTCTCAGTGTGTACTCATGGATTCATGTGTACGCTTGTATCCATGCCAAAGATCGCCGTGGTGATCTGACTCAATACCCACAGGCCCCAGATATGCTTGCAGGATATAGGCAATCGGCTATAAATTTGTATCCTGCCCCCTCCTACCGTCTTCCTTACTCATCTTGACTGTCCACACACACACACCCCCTCCTCTGACAGACGTAATCGTTACTCCTCCTCAGTGTAATGACAGGGGAGAGAGAGTTGTGTGTGACACCTCCCCATCAAACTATAAATCAGCCAGATTGTAAGGCCCACCCTCCGTCTTCTGATCCAACACAAACATCGCATAGAAACACAAAAAAAACCAACCTCCAACACAAATAGCCTCTACTTTCCATGTGTTCTAAAGAGGCATATATAGGGCAGGATTACAAAATGTGATAATAAGATTCATCATCCTGTTTGCTTTTTGGTAAATATCCTCACAGTTTTTTTTTCTTTACACATTCAAATATGGTTTGATTCAGATAACAGACTTCTCCTATTGTGGATTTAATCTTTTAAGTTGGAAGTGTAGGTTTCTTTTGTCATTAAAAAAAACTCAGAAATATCATCTTTCTCAAAGCAAGAGTATTTCAGTTAGTGTTTTCATTATCTGTGAAAAAACTCAACAATATCCATTCCTAATATCATTCAAAGCCCTTCTTGCACAATCTTTTTTGTGTTAGTGCTCGTGTTTGTTCCCTTGCCATCAAATTAAGCCCTCCCCACCCATACACCACAGGCCGCAGCTTTTAGTTTTCGCCGTTTTAATTCTTCTGTATTGGTTAACCTCGGTTCCTGAGCTGAGCTTATATAAAAATAAAGCGCTTTTATATTTTACTGTAGCCCAGGAGTGAAAGGATTTGTACCTGTTCTCTGTTTGACTTGATGTAGAGATTGTTGATTTAAACTGTCTGAGGGCCTCACCTTCAGGCTAACTTGAAATGGTGGGAAAAATGTTCACAACACAAAGTTTCATTATTTGCTAGTCAAACATTGCTCCCACTTTTGTGATGTATTGTTGACATTCCACTATGTTAGTCTGATCCAACCACCACTAGAGACCTTATCTTGGCTCACACAACATCGTTTTTTGGTGAATGAGAATGATTCATGGAAAGACAACATCTTATCTGCTGCCATGATGATCCTATAGTAGTCTCTTAAAGGTCTACGCGCATTCATGCAATCTCTCCATTCCTCTCTCTCTCTCTCCAAGGTTATGTTTACCTGTGTCCCTCTCTCCCAAGGGCCAGGCATGTTAGAACTCCCTAGGTAAATACTGGGTAGGTGTGAGAAGAGATGTTTTGCATAGCAGGCTGACCTTAACCATGGAGTAACATGTTGATGTGTGGAGCTTGTGGTTTTCTCTGAAACTTCCTGGCAATTGCTCACAGAATGTCACAGTCAGGAACTCTGGGCTTCAGTTTCAAAGTTGAAACTAATCGAAAACAGCGGGGAATAGACAGCAATAGCCGTGGAAGTAGTTGATGACCTGCCCGTGCAACGTTCACAACCTCAGAGTGATGTCTTGGGAGGAAGCTGGGTGGAACTTTTTACTTTGATCTGTGAGAAATATCCATCCAGCAGACTGATATATATTTTCTTTTTGAGTCACATATTTTTGTAGTAATATAATCAATCCATTCCTGCTCAAGAATGTGCACCTGCTCTGTCCTGCTCTCGTAAATACTTTACCTTTCACTGAACTTAACTCTCGTGTAGGCCTATTTCATAAGGTGACAGTGTGAGATGTGTCTATATGATGGAGTGTCAGCATCAAGTTTGCTTCTCTCTGTTTTTTTTTTTTTTTTTTGCAGTAACACACATTTTTCCTAGGGTATGCCAAAGGCAGTATTCCCTTCTGCACAGATAAGGACAGGCAGGAGTATATTGCATCATGGATTGCATGTGATCAATGTATGATGAAAGACCAACATGAGTCTTCGTCACTCTAATAGCCTTCTTTCACCCCAATACAGTTACGGAGGTTAAATTAATTATTTTATTGTAACTAAATGTCATGTGTTCTGTGTATCAGTTTATCTTTTATACATGTACAAACTTAAGCAACTTGGATGTGTTTGACCTGGATAAAACTTTCCTCAGTTGTCCTGCATGCTAGATGGTGAAACAGTGTTGTTGTCAGCATCACACACAAATTCATCAGTATGAAACATAATAAGAATACATTTTTGTTTAATGAACAATGGGGGGGGGGCTCATTATAGAAGAAAGCTGTTTTCCCTGGTGTAGAGTGTGCATCTTCTCTTGGACGCATTAAACCTTTACACAAAGTTGAAGTCTTAATGAAGGATTCCTTGGGTATAATACAAGGTTGTGTTTTCAGTTGCCCTTTAATAATGTAGATGGCACAAAAAAGGAAACAAAATGACATAAGTGCATATTTGATATGACCAGACGTGGAAGCAATGTTTAAATTTCTAATGAGTTATGCATCAGACTTTTGACACTTAAGGCTGTGGTGTCTCCAACTCTTCACACACATGCAGGAACAGAGAGTGACGCATCCACAACTCCACCTGCGAAAAACATGTTTATAAATAACATCTTGGTAAATTTAATGCTTCTAATTTTCACTCAGGCCCTGTGTAAATTGTATCCTTTAAATTAGTGGGTTCACTTTTACAGTTGCATGTCGCTTCGATCCCAAAGTGAGCATCACCATTAAGTTTGAGTCAGCCTGTCTGCCGTCTTCAGCAGGGTAACATACTATTTTGGCTGAATTTGAAAACTGAATATGTCTGTCAGCCTGTCCCTGTGTCAGCCAGTATTTTTTTTTTTTATGATACTATATGCGTACGTTATCTACTGTGTGTGCTGCATATGAGTTTTGCTGGGAACAGAGCAATATTCTCCTTCCCTGGCAAGCACTGCTGAGTCAGGTCGGGAGTGTATAATTACACATGGGTGCCCATCAGCCGTCTGCCTGTCTTCTTCCCTGGCTCCCCCAACAATACAAACTCCTGTGCTTGTAGGGCTTAGACTACAGCCAGGCAAACCACTCATCCTGAACCTAACCTCTGTGGAGGTTCTGCCTGGACTTCCACAGGGTACATGCAATCCTGTATTATCACTCTCACCATTAGCCGCTGGCTCTGTGGGTGGATCCATGAGTCAGCGCAAGCAAATTCCTCCTCTCTAATGTACTCGCCTCCGCTCAGTTTCCGGGGTTGAAGAGAACTAGTGAATGACTCCTGCCAAGCCTGGTATGAGTAAGTCTTTTATTTGGATGTATAAATAATGTAGTTGCGCTTTATTGTGGTCAGAGTTGTGTAAATGATCGTGGCCACATGCTCTTGGGAGTGAAATTCCATTGATATGTTGACTAGGATTGGCCTATATTTCCGAATGAGAAGCAAGTTGGTGAAATGTCTAGAATTGACATTAAATAAAGATCACTTGCCCACTCTTCCACCTTCTCCATTTTCTCCTCTCCTCTGGATCAGTCCAGGTTACCATCTGTCTGTGTAAGTGCTTCTGGTGATTTATGATGCCTGGGATTTCACACTTAAGTGCTGTTTTACCAAGTGTGACTGTAGTGGTACTGACAGCCACAGGTGATGACCAGACCTTCAGTGGCCATGTCGAGGCCTGCTTCATATCAACAGAAATTACAGCCGTAACCTTTGAACCATTGCTATTCCGTCAGTAACATTCATTACAGTTGCATAGCTTCACTAATTTCACAAGAATTTGCAAAATCTCAGCATAAAGTCTACTTTTCTAGATCATAAAGTTCTTCTGTCCATATTTGTCCTTCACTTGGATGCAAAGGTGTCCCCTGTATTAATGAACTGCTGATCCCCTCTCATTGAGATTTCACACTTCGAAGAGCCAATCATTATAATGGAGAATGCCGAAGGCTGCACTAACAGACCCCTGTATGCAAATATGAAGACTAAAGCTTATTAATGCCGTTTCTGATTCCTTTGCACAGAGTCATTAGCATGCCAGTAGCGGAGACGATGGCGGACGTGGGACACTTTTAAAGGGTTGGTCGGTTAAAAGCGTTTGGATTTTTCTCAGAGAAAATATTTGCTAAATTAATGTGCTCTGAAAAAAATGCATTATTCATCAAGTGTGATAGATATTTAGTGAAGCTCCGTTAGGAAACCAGGCAACTGTACAGTCTAATTAACAAGCAGTGTATCTCAAGAGCCTGCAATCTGGAACCTCCACTGTGAGGATGGAGATACATACTTACTTAACATCGACAGCCAGTGTCACATTAATAGGGACAACTTTACACATAAGCATAGACAAACACCTGAGTGCTAACTAAATATTTTCCTGCTTAAATAAATGTGGAAACCAGCCTCCGTTTTAAAGCTACACACACACTGCAGGGTTTCTTTCATGTTGTGTTAAAAGCTCTCACACAACTTGTCAAGCTGTGACTGTTACTTTTCTAACATTTTACTGGCTTGTTAAATACTATAAAAGCATATTATGTTCTGCTTTAGAGGTGTGTCTGTGCTAGAAAGTTATTAGACATTATTGCTACCCCACAGAAGCCCTCAGATCTCGGATCGTGTTTCTTCACGTGCCCTGCGGACCACTCCCTGCTCTTTGACCGCAAGCACTGGAACCCTGTTGATAATGGCTTTTACTTAGGAATTATGGTGTTTCGGGAGCTACTGGTAGTTCTTGGCAAATGTGCGAAGCTTTACTCTATTAATGAAGAGTTTGGAAGAACATTGGCCTGTCAGAGATACTATCATAAGCAGATAAAGACATGTCATCACCCTAATATCTTCTGCATCTTCCTAAGGGCAAGTTTGGTCTGAGCTGGAGCAGATGCTGCATTTGTGGATTAACGCTATTCTTTCCATAATGAGCTGCCTTTGTCATCTGTTCAAACAAACTATGCTTAAAAATCAAAAGTAGTTTGTTATATGTTTTATTTTGCCCAGTGGGTAGCTTCCAGAGCTACTTGGGTACTGTCCAAACACTGGGAAATGCCCTCTGATTTAAATGATTTCCTCAGGGGATAAGTTTTATGTGCTGAAACTGATTGATAGTTTTCTACCATTAGTAATGATTGTTGTATTGTTGTCATCTGCAGGCATGCTGTACTTTGTTTTTGTGTATTTTTAGTGTCATTAGTCCTTTTGCACACAATCTGTGGATAAACTGAAACACTGGACAACTAAGGCTGAAGATTAAAGAATGGGAAAACAGTAGGGCGTGTACAGACAAACGAAAGTATCTGCTCTTAGTTTTTATTAGTTTTATCACTGGTAACATACGGACGCAGCAGAAAAGCAGTAATAAATGGCGTTGCGTGGCAAGAGGACCCAGCGACGCCAGGGGCCACAAAAGATACAAGGCTGCTGAGCGTAGAACCAAAACAACAATGGTGTCTCTTTAGTACGGATGACACCAGGCTATTCTGTGCCAGCATGTTACTGGCTCTTTGAGTATTTGTCTGTCTCTGCCAACCTTGAGCAGAGTGGCACAGAGGGCAAAGCTTCTTCCAGTACTGTTCATTGTTCTCTGAAAACACTGTTTACCATGTTCTGGACTCATCTATCCTGCAACCAGTCTGGGCCAGGGTCTTATTTTTCCCCCCACTGGTACTGATAGAGATTTATCTATGGTCACGGGAAAAAAATATTAGACCATCAGAAACAATGGTTATGCAATCAAGTACTCAGTCCTGTGTGTATCATGCATCTAAAACAGATGGAAAAGAAAACATGGAATGACTAAAAGCACTTTGTTTTTTTTTTTCAATATAAAAACATAAGTTGCTTTTCCAGTGCAAAATTTTACTGATATTTCCTAAATGTTGAAAAACAGAAGTGCATAATCTTGCGTTTTCCATTAAATCACAAATATGATGATTTGTTTGTTTATTATTGCGAAATGGCATAAGTAATTTCATAAACATGGCGATGAGCGTAAATATTGTGTTGATTTAGAGACATTAATAATTATTATGATATATTACCCCTCTATTCTATACTCAATTTAAAAAATAACATAGTTTCCCGGTGTCTCCACACGTGCCATGTTTGTTTTAAAAATAGGTTGTTGTAACATATGTCAACATCGTTTTTTTTTGTTTTGTTTTTTTTTATTCACATGTCTAGTTGCAGAAAAAGATCTTTCCATTGCAGTTTTGTGTGATATACCAATTGCGCTACATTGGAAAAAACACTTCTTGCCAGCACAAAAACATAGTTGGAAAAACAAGAGGTTTGAAGAAATTGGTGTTTTTCCATTAGAGACCTTTTTATGTGCAATTTGAGGGTCAATGGAAAAGATTATTTGAAATCCATGGACAATGGATAGACATCAGCTCTTAAATTAAGCTACTATACTAAAAATAGCTATTTTAGTTGTTGTTGTTGCATTTGTCTAAAAAAAATTACCTTTTAGTTGTAGCAGGATTAAAATGAACAAAAAAATGTGTGAAAACAAGGGTGGTCTAATATTTTTTTCTGTGACTGTACACTGGTTGGATTTGTTTTCTCAATGTGTGTTTGTCACTTTTCCTCTGCTATTGTTACTTGGATCTCTGTTGCTACACAGATAGCACAATAATAGCTCTGATGCAGACCTCTCATAAAGATAAGTCTAAATGGCATGTCTCCTTGCAAACACATTGACACATTCAAGCGTACTTACCCACCCCTTGACCATTGCTCTAACATGACACAGTGCTCAATGCTTCCTCTGTATACACACGCCCAGTGTACATCCTCTTCATGTCGCCTGAGGCCTAAAGTGTTGAGGTGTTGGTACATTATTAAGCTTGAATGGAATTATTCAGTTTTTTTTTTTTTTTTCAAATGTCTTTATAATCTTCATGACTAACACAATGCATGTATTCAAACTCTCACAAAAGATTAAGGGAGTGTCTGTACAGCTGCATTTGTGATTGTCTTTTTTTATGTGTTAGCTTTGCATGCATTTTTGGATTATCTTTGTTTAAATCTTGAGAAATCAAATGATGATCCAATAAATGAGTAAAAAAAAAAAAGTTGAAATACACATATGTTTAAGTTCTGTCCTCCTGAGACATGGGAAAGTAAAAGTTTTGGCTTTTTACAATAAATTAATGATAGACCCTTGAATTGGGTGTCCAATATATGAGGCTAATATTTACGTTGTTTTCTTGTATCAGTATTAGCCTGTTCCTTCAGCAGATATGCTATTTTTTCCCTACCATGATTTACTGATGGCACCTCCGTGTTCTTGGAGATACTGCTGTCCACACTGAAAAATATTTTTTTTTTTGGTGTAGTAATATTTATTAGGTTAACTGTCACAATTTTTTTTTATTAATTTCGGTAAGTAAGAATATTTATCATTTGACAGACAAAAAAAATTGGCTATTGGCTTAGAAATATCTGCAGGCTGTATTGTCATTGGCTAAAGCTGATATAAAAAAATAAATAAATAAATACTCATTGGTATCAGCTCCCCCCCAAAAATAGGGCCAATGACATATCACTGTGGTTAAAGGTGTTAAATGCTACGCAAGAGGTTGTTTGTGAAAACAAATATTGGGGCAATTACTTTCTAATGCTTTCAGAATTTACATTTGAGGGAAGAGAAGTGATTTTAATGCCAGACTGGAAAAATAAAGTTATCAACAAATTGTTTACAGAGGCAAATTTCAACAAAGTGATAAGTGTTGTGCCCAGTGCTTAGATCTTTCTAATGAATCAATCAGAATTGAAATCCGTTGAGAATTGAGGGAGGTGAATTGTGGATGACAGATGAAGCGTGATCGCAATAGCTCTTTGCAACTTCGTCCGGATGAGTTAAACATATCAGTTAATCACTACAATAAACTAGAAAAGCACTCTTAAGAGTACAGACTCTGCCAAGACAGATCAGCCCCCATTCCCCCTAAATGAGTACTAGGTTTTGCTTTAAGTTCCATGAGCAGCAATCTGCCCTGACCAACTGAATGTTCCCCCACATACCTCCACTGATCACCACCAAAATGTAATCATTTCTACCTTGTGCAAGTATCAACATTTCCTCAAAATTTCATCCAAATCTTTCCATAACTGTTTGAGTTCCCTTGCTAACAGACAGACAAACGGACAGACAGATAAACTGAACTCCACCGTTCTTTGACGGTGTAATAATTGTCTAGATTGGAAATGGCATGATGTAGACCTGTGAAGCTTTTTGTCCACCACACTGATGTGTCTCAGGAGGATATTTTCAGTGATTTATTTTGATTAAACAGCTGTATTTTGGGCATATGGTTATTTCTCTGTGTCTAACCTGTCCATCTATTCACAGTCTGACACCCTCGCTCACACCGAGTGGCACAGAGACTAGACCTATCATGCCCAGTGTCTCTGCAGGACTGTGATGTTAACCATTTCTGCCTTGAGTTGAATTCACCGAGGAGCTGGGAGGTTGTTATTGAAGAGAGACAGACATGGAGGCACAGACAGGGTGATGAAAGACGTAAAGCGGGTTAGCTGGATGGCTGAGTGACGCTGAGAGCGGAGAGACAGACTGGCACATGGCTCCAATCACAGCTCTTTTCTCTTCCTCTCTTTGTCACTCTCCTGATCTATCTATCTGACAGAATTGTTTCTCTGCCTTTTTCATTTGCTCTCTATCTGTCTTCCTCGCTGTCTTTCTTTCCCTCCCTTTCATCATACACTATGACTGGTCTGTTTTCTTTATTCAAGATAAGCTCCTCAACTGATGTCATACTGGATGGTCTCCGACTGGTACACATTCCTGAATGGTTCACATTGATTGTGGGTGTGTATTTCCTTAATTTGATCCCCACTGAAAGCACTTGGACAGACAAATGTCAGAGTTTCAGCTGAAACCGGCCTGTACTGTAAGTGCCCCGAGTCATTTTCGGAAGGAGGGTAAGGGGGAGTGAGAGTAGAGGTGGGACCTGGGAAATTATTTTCTATTTTAAGGGGACTGATGGGGTTAGGTGAGTCATGAGGATAAAATTGAATACCTAAATTTGTGTGTGGAGAAGGCCAATTCTGAATATGTGCAAAGTTTGTCCACACCCTTTGCATGTTGAGTCAGAAACTATACATTTTGGAAGAGGCACACAGATTTCCCCATGTGTTGAATGGCAGACTATGTAAAAGCAACATATTTTTAAGCAATTTCCCAATTGTGGGATCAATAAAGTACTTGTATTCTTTCTGCTAGTGCTATTTGTAGCTTAGGGCCCTAATTAACGGCACGTTATATTCCGGTGAATTTCAGAAAGAGTTAAGCATTTCTCTTCTATCTGTTCAATGACAACTCAGACATAGGACTCCGGAGCCGTGAAAAGGAGCTGGGTCAGGCGGATGTCTGGTTCCCAGTGTTGTTGCGCCTGTGACGGAGAGAATAGACAGCAACCTGAGACTCACAGGCCTGTTTGTTTCCTGTTAGTGCAGATTATCACATTTCACCAGCCATGAGGGACACAAACTAAGCATCATGGGAGAGTGACATTCTTGGTTGCGAGATACTTGTGTGTGAGTTTGTTTATATTTAATGTGATTGTTGCGGTACGTCTCATTCAGACAGACATTAAAAGGTTGGATATCATGCACGTTTATATTTGCACGGAAATTACATCAACAAATCCACTTAGGGACGATCTGGTTTTTTTCTCTACATGCATAAAGCTGCGAAAATGTCAAAGCTTAATCTCTGTTTGTACTTTGTAAGCAGTTTACTTACGGGTTACTATAAAGTATGACAAGTGGGGGTTTTTTTTGTGGTAAAATGTTAGATGCTTTTTGCTAACACAAGCCTGTAAGGTAGCATTCCATCACATGTGGTGAACAATTGAACGTTCCGTTCTTTTCACCTGTGTGTGTGTTTTAAAAAAAAAAAGCCTCACAGCTACAGTAAGTGATCATCTACTTACTCTGGAACTCGCATAGTTGAGCTTAATTATGTATTGCAGAACCCAATGTGCCCTCTCAGAAAACCGCTGACATGTGCGGTGTGTTGAAGTTTCTAGTGTTTGGTTTTGATAAGCACTCCCCTTTTCATATCAAGTTTCTTTCCAGATGAAATAACCACACATGGATCCATCCAGAAGAATTTCTACCACATGTGTTCATCTGTCTCTATCTCCTGCATGTTTTTCTGTGATCTCCTTCTTGGGGTTCGGTCTTTACGAGTCACTCCCATCTATGTCTGCGACGTCGTGTTGAGACGTTCTGTGTGATGTTGTTGCCACATCAGATAGGCTGTTGCTCCCCAGCAGAGTTTGTGTTTGGCGTCTAAACAGCGGAGGAGTAATGGCGGTATGGGGCAGCCAGGTCAGCAGCACAGGAGGAGGAGTAGGAGGAGGAGGAGGGAGGCTGGAGCTTTGTTAAGAAAAGGCAGGAATTCTTCCGGCTGGCAGATGAAGTCAGTGCATTCCTCCAAAGCAGCTCCCTATAGGCAGCCAGTGGAGCAGAGCCAGGAACTGAATGAGGGGCAAGATAATGGTGGGGCTCAGTATTAAACACCTCCCATTGAGAACCACAGAGACAGACAGAAAGAGAACACCATCTGTCTGACTTTGGGTGAAGAGTTGTCTGTTACCCACCTAGGCTACAAAGTTTCATTTACTGTGCCAAGTACTATAGATAATCCTGCCACTGCCCAAGGCGCTTTACTTTTTATGAACACTGCGGTATTTTATTACCTTGTTTTGAAGCCTGGCTGTAAAAGTACAGACAGACACAGGGAGTATTAAACATACCGATATTCACTTTGGTTAAGCATGCCGGCCAGACTACCTACTGCTCCTCTCTTTTAAGTCTTAAGGAGACCCATTCCTGGTCCTGCTGAGCGGGCAAACTTGAGTTGCACAAACATGCACAGACTTTCTCTATCTCTCCTGCTATGTTTTTATGTATTTGTACCCACACAAACACCCTCTCCCAAACACAGATACACTTGAGCTGTTCCACTTTCCCTGTCCATTCCCCTCGGCAGTAAGCTATCATAACGGCTTTGAAGGAGGGCAGCAGAGCGTTTAATTGGGTTACAGATTGGTATTTATGCTCCCAGGTCCACAAGATACCGCCGAGGCTCTTAACTAACTACTAGGAAAGTAGAAAATTCTACACTGCCATACCCCTCGGCTGCTGCTCTTCTAATGTACAATTCAGTGATCCCCTCACTCAGCGCAGCACGTTTGACGTCATCATTGTTTATTGTACAAACTGGTATTTGCACATGAAATGACTAACAGCTGAGCGAGACACGGATATGGATATGACCGTGGGTTTTGTTAAGGTTTACAATAGACGACGTCATCCATTATGTGGGTCAGGTTACATCAGCTGCGACTCAGAGATGTCGTCAGAATATTTGGTTAGAACCATTTGTTTTGCATCTGAATGTGTTTTGTCATGATAATAATAATGACTATTTTACCTGTGTTTGCTCATATTTTTGTCCCTCTTTGAAACTGTGTCACCCTCACAGCCCGAGTTGGGCTTTTTGTTTTCACCTGCACATTCATTCTTACAACTGAGAAACAAGATCTCTTAATTAATCATTGATCGTATTAACACACCTCTAACCAGACTCTCTGTCTTGTTCATCTTTTACAGAGTTGGTGCCATGCAGCGTTGAGCTGAGCTGAGCTGAGCGGAGGTTATCTATTTTGAAGACCAACTTACCCTTCACCCCACCCTGACCAGTCCCAGATGGAGCTCAAAGTGTGGGTGGACGGAGTAGTGCGGGTGGTGTGTGGCCTCTCAGAGGAGACGTCCTGTCAGGATGTGGTCATTGCTCTGGCCCAGGCCATCGGTGAGTTACTCAAGCTTTTTTTTTTTTTTTTCCAGCTCTGAACTCACACTATGATTTTAAAGTGGAGACTATTTTGAAGCTCTTGTGTCTTTATACCTGGTTATCTTCACTTGGCAGTTTATGTGATTAGATAACAACCCTCCAGTGAGAGTTTAATAAAGAAAAAATGCTGCTCTGCTGTTACCTTGTCATTCTCTACTGACCCATATTTCAGGGGTCACTTCAGAATCGAACCGTCTCTCCCTCCCTGTATCCTCTAGCTGTAGTTGAGCCATACTCTGCAGCAGCATTGAACAACATGACTCCAGATTTAGAACTCTCCTCCTTCCATGAGTGAGCTGGCTGCCAAGTCATTAGGGAGGGTTTGTCCTAATTTCAAAGTCCTTGTGGAAATTTCAGTTTATTTGAATGTTTTTTTTTTTTACATGTTGTGTGAATCTTGTGCATTAGCTTTTTATTCCAATTCTCAGTGGCAGAGATTAAGAGGTATCAGCATCATCTTTAAGTGCTTTTTTTTTGGATAGAATTACTTGCATAAGAGGGAGGAGCTATCCCTACTGCTGCATTTACCAGGAGTTGGAAACATTTTTAGCTTAATTAGTGTTTTAGATCAGATAGTTTGTGTGTGTATATTTTGTTTGTTTGTTTTTTTCTTCGCACAAACTCGACTGGTGGATTTGAAAATGAACCAACCTCTTTCATTTCATCGGTCAACTTGTTTTCACTGTCAGTGTGTAACTGCACGTGAAGAATAATATAAGATACTTCGAATTTCTAAGATGAAATATCTCAGCATTTTTGATATTCACCTCTTTGGCCTGAGGAGATGCAGGAAAAAATAATGCATTTTAACACAGGAGGAGTTGAAATGAAACGACCAAATGGAACTCGCAGACTCACGCTTCAGTGCGTTGTGAAATGTCACAAATTGTTCTGTAGTCCAGGTGATGCATGAGAATTATTTTCTGTTTTGGAAGAGAGCAGAATGTTGCACGTTGGGACCCTGTACATTTTTGGAAATGGAACCATCACAAACAAGATTTGTAGTTGCCATAGTGGACATTTTACCTTCAGATCTTTTGAAGTTAACATGAGACAAAAAAGATGAAGCTGACCCATATGTCGTCAAAAATGACAATGACTCAGGATATACTGTTTCCCATAAAGTTGTTATAATTTTGTTTTCCAACACACTCATGTTTCTATTCTTAACCCATCAATAAGCACCTTTTGTTTACACTGGTCTACAAGTAAAATGATACCACATGTGTTACTAATAAAAAAAAAAAAAAATTCAAAATCTTAAATGCTGGTTGACTCAAGTTTCCAAGATAAGTATTGGATCAAAATGTGAAATTCTTAGAATTAACAAGAGAATAGGTTTTAGTCCAAAGGAATATTGGTCTCCGATCTACTTCAAAACACTGTCTGCACATTATGATCCATTCACTTTACAGGTTCTTTCTAGTGGAATATTTACAAATCCACATATGTTATGTATACATGTACATAACCCACTATATATTTGTAATAACACACCATCATATATATTAAAAACATGAGCTAACCAGCACTTTTGTCATTTGTTTTCTGATTCATCTTATTAAAGTATGTAAGATTTAGCAGATACTTTCTAAAAAACTTTTAGAGGAGTGTTACATACCAACTCCCACTTGCACTTTATCTGTCAAGAATAAATACCATTGTCACAATCATTTCATGAGAAGAGGTCAAAATATTTTATTCCAACGTTATGTGTACAACAATATGTAGCATTCATATGGATATTTAATGGTCAGTTCTGTGATGCTGTAAGCAGGAAATAACATAATTTGAAGTTTATATTATAATAGTTTATCTATGATCTATTGCATTCATGGCGTGTTGAGAGGCTTTGTTCTTTTGTTTGCTTACCCTGACAATACAATACTGTAGTGTAGAGCAATATTCAATATGACCTCAGTTAACCTAGCTTATAAAGAATGCATCTTGCACAAAAACTTACTTCCAAGGTATATTTTAAAAAAACATATTTGATAGTTTTATTGTTATTCAAATGATTCTCCTCTTTTCTCTCCCACTCTGATTTTTGTTTCAGTGAACATTTCACCTCACATTCGATACCCACATTACTGGTTGTGTTATTTGTTTATATAAACTACTTCAATTTCCTCACCTCTTTGTCTTATAAATTAACTAAATTCGTCCACTACTACTCCAAATCCTCTGCTGCGAGTGTATAACCAATGCTAATTTAATTGCTGTCCATCTGTCCACAGGTCAAACAGGCCGCTATGTTCTGATCCAACGTCTGAGGGATACAGAGAGACAATTGCTGGCTACAGAGAGGCCCCTTGAGTCCTTGGCAAAGCTGGGCCAACATGGGAGTGAAGTTCAGTTCTTCTTACGGCGTACAGGCCCCAGCAGCAGTGATGGACCTAGCTCAAAACAAGATAGACAAACTCCTCTGCCACTGCCCAGGAATCCTGAACCTGAGCTTTCAAAACGCAGTCAGCCTAAGAAATCCCTCACCTTTAACCTGGGGCCATCAACTTCTCCCAAAACCAAAGCCAAACAGTTGAAGAGGTCGCCCCATGACTCTCCAGAGCAGAGAGCATCCCCTTCTCCTTCTCCTAGCCCTGTATCCCCTCATGTGCCATCTCCCTCTCCCTCACCACCTATAGGCCAGCCCAAAGAGGAGGTCTTCAGGAGGGTTCTTCAGCAACAGGAGAGACTGAGGGCCATTGAGGTCCAACTAGAAGCTCTAGAGAAGGAGTCACACATGTGGGAGCGTCCTTACCCTTCTCCCTGTCCTTCACCAGTATCGGATGCTCGCCTTCAGGAAGAAATAGATGCTCTGGAGCAGGCGTTGCGAAGGAACCAAGCCGAACTTGCCCACGAGCAGTACTGGGAGGAGGAGTTTCAGGCAGAGATGGAAAGGGAGCGAGGAATGAGGAGGAAGCTGGGAGAACTCCACGCCAAGTTAGACGATTGTGGGCGGCGACTGCACGAGTTTTCGGTTCGTTCTGCTCAGCTGGAGCAAGAGATCCAGCGGGAAAGCCAGTCAGAAGGGAAAGCCAACGGGCCTGAGGAGTCCCTCGATGCCGTGAAGGCTGAGCTCCAGGGCCAGGAGAGACATGGGACAGAACTGGAGGATCAGCTATCTGAGACTGACAAGGCTCTTGGGAAGGCAGAGTCTCTGCTGCAGGTAAGGAGAGAGGTCACAGAGAAGGGACTGTAAATGCAAATGGTACCATTTTAGATGTGTAGCACTGACCCTCTTCTACCTACACTTTACACTAGACACCCTCTCCTGCCTGCATACAGCAGACAGACAACAGAGCAGAGACACTAATGACAAGATGGAAAAGGATTACTGTAATAAACACAAATGTGTAAATACAAATATAAACGGCAATTTAAAAATTATGTTGGCATGAATGTTCTATACTGAGCTCGTACCCATTATGGAAATGTTTTACAATCTGAAGAACTATTTACGGTGCAAGTGAACTGGTTTGGCGGGTATTATCAGGTATGCCTATCCTGAACACATTATTACTCATGGTGATTATATTACACTGACAGTATCTACATATTCCTTTACTATTGTGTATGGAAAAAAAGAGATTAAACAGCTTTGTATTCTTAGTACAAAACCTTTTATTGGTTGAACTCAACCTTGATTCATTATCTTTTGTGTTGTTGTTATTTGTTTACTTTTGGTGGATGTCATAGATGTGGCTATATCAATAAAAGCCTAACCCAGTTTGAAGTGCAACTAGTTTCCTCATAATCCATGTGAAACCTAAGACTTTGTTGTCTAATTCAAGCAGCTGACTAGTTCTAGCCAGGAGACTGAATGAAATTACACCCCCTCTGTATTGCACTATGGTAGATGTGAATGTTTTGTTATAAGGGCACAGAACGTATTGTGAGAACATATATATACCAGTGTTTTTCTGACTCAATTTGTAAAAACCATCAAGGCTGGAATGACCGTTGGGCCTCATTTCTTATCCACTGGGTTTCAAGTAAAAGTAAATTGGCTTCAAAACTGATTAAAATATAATGATAAGCTCATTTGCCTTCATGTCTGTCATCCTCATGGGGATGTGTCTGACTCTTGGGGGGGTGAACCTGACAGATTTAGTGCCTGGTTGAATGGACAGAGAAGGGCCGTGTGTGTCATGGTCACTTTGCCAAGTCGACATTCACAGCAGTCTGTTATATAAGATGCACCCTGCTTCAGAACAGAGGCCTAATTCTGGGATAGTAATGTGCCATCGTGCTGTGACTTGTAAGCAATACTGAAAGGTTTTATAAACCAACAATAACCACAGGAGAAGGGTGCTACCCAGACAGTTTTGACCTGCATCAGATAATACACTTTAAAAAAAAAAAAGTAGACTGTTAATGTGATATAGTAAAACAAACCAACAACTGCAAAAGGTCTGGCCTAGTCAGTTCTGTCAGCTGATCAGTTGATAGTTCCAGTCGAGTGTTTAAGTGTTGGTGATGAGCACAGCGTTCCTGTCATTAGGCTAATGGAGGCAAACCCGCAGGTGCGAACTACCTCAGCAGGCTGCTTCACTCCAACATTAATTATACCGATTCGCATACACACACACACACACACACACACACTGAAGCATCCTTGCATGGCTTCCCGTACAGCGTGCACACACATTGATTAAACACAAATGGATACTCGTTTAAGACTGATTAACTACTGTGTTTGTGTGCGTCAAAGTTTAATCTGTGGCTGTAAAGGTGATGCCACTTCCTCTATGACAAATCTCTAAAGCCTACATTTTCAACAATCACAGTTAATATCTTCCCTTTCACCATCTGGTCAATTAAGACTGATTTAAAGTGAAGCAGGCAAATGAGCTCCTTATATATGTGTCTCTAAACTCCACTCAGGTGAAAACTGCAGATTGGAGATGATGATTTACTGTAGGTAAAAAAAAAGTCTGATGGCATATGAATGCCTAGAAGCATCTATACATGTCCTTTACTGCCCCCCTGTGGTGAAAACAAATACTCCAGGATTTCCTGTAGTAGGACTGAAGTCAATTTTACTTTGACGTCATTGCTTGCTATCAGAATGTTTTAGTGTCTTTCGATTACAGTTATAATACAATAATATAAAAAAAAAAGTCTTAGGGACAAATTTAGCTTGCCCTGTTTTGATTTTTATGAAACTAGTTCTAATTCTTTTGTTTGTACAGACGTGAGCTCTTGATCACACACTTGTTTTCTTTACTAATACATGTTCTTTCCATCTCAGGTCAAACAGGAGGAGCTTGAAGAGTTGAATAAGGAGCTAAGACAGTGTAACCTTCAGCAGTTTATTCAACAGACAGGTGCTCTGCCTGCACACAATCAATCCCGCACAGAGCTTCAGGAGCAGCTGGAGCAGTTAGAGCTGGCACATCTTCTACAAGACGAATACAGGAATGGAAGTACGGCCTCGAGCAACATTCAAGTTTCTATTTAATGCTGGTAACTGGGCTGTAGTGAATAGTTAATTCATGAGCCTATTTTTTCCCCCACTTTCCCTAAGGTCGAAGTACAACTCCAGTGGAATCCCCACCTCGCCCCACTGCCAAACAGTTCCTGGGACATCCCCGCAATCTTCAAAACCCTCTAGTGTCCAGTCTCAACCCCGAGGGTGTGTATGTGTGAGACCCTGCTGCTTCCCAAGTTCCACCCCGCTGTGCTCCTCTTCTGCTCTGCCCGTCCACTCGGTCCCAGAGCCCCCCCCTCCCTCCACTACATTTTCTATCCCAGCTTGATTGTGATCCTTAAGGTTACACCTGCTGGTTTTTGGTGATGGGTAATAGAAGCATCAATACGGTGGAGGTCTCTGCTACTTCTCAGGCTGAAATATATCCCTCCTGCACCTCCCTCTGTGTCTTCCTGTAGTGTCCTTAACCCCTTTTTAACAGAAGATTGAATCTTCTGTAGATCTCACACATTCCCTCTTTGACTTTTCTTCTTCTTTTTTTTTTTTTTTTTTTTTTTTAAATATCCTAGTACTGTATGTTATAATTTCCTTTCTAATCGCACCCCCTGTCCTATGTCTCTTATCCTTGTTTTGCTTGACTAACAGTTGCTGCTTTAATTATCTTTTCAAGGCAACAATCTAGTAGCGACCGCTGCTTTTTACTGAATTTCCATGTAATGCATCATTCACACTGGGAATCACTGTAGCAGACATTCTGATTGTAGTGCTGTTTTTTTATACTGTGATATGGAAAGATACAAGACCAATGTCATTTCAGTTTGCCTTTTATGTATGGATACTGTTTCTATTGTAAGGGGGTGTATCTATACAATGCCTTGTACTTTGGTAACACTTGACTTCCAAAGAGCAAGAGCCTGTCATGGAGGGCTCTGCAAAAATGTATTGCACTGTCCCATTATCTTACTGTGTGAAACCATGGCCCTCGACCGCCTACAGAGAAATGTATTTTTCTGGTGCAATTTTGCTCTGGTTTAATGCAACATACTTCGTTAAGAAGCGTAGAATTTTTTGCCAATCTATTTTTGCCAAGCTAAAAGAAGGAATACGTTTCAGAAGTAGTGCTACAGGGCCATGGTTTATTAAAGTAACAGTTATTTTCTTTTCCTTCATTGGGATGGATGCGCCTGGTTCTTTTGCTATCATCACACTTAACCTTTGACCTGTCATAATTTGTATCGTGCCTCAGTTTATCATAGATTTAGGATGAGCTTACTTACCAAAGTTCTCAGAACAATCAGGAAGTACAAAAAAAAAAAGCTGATGTTTTTCAGTGTTTTAACAATTTATTAACATTATTCACAATTATTGATCATCCACCTTCACCATCATTTACAGATTAAAAGCACTTAACGGTTATTTCACCACGTCTTTGTATCACGCTGACAGGTCAAAGTGATGTGTGTTGGAGTGCACACTCTGTGTCTACTGTCTGCAGTGTGGTGTTTTCTTTGTGGAATTATACAACAGCTCATTGCTTCGGGGTCTATGACATCTCAGTGCTTGTTATAGAGACTTCCTTGAAACAAACTGTTTCAGTGTGGATATCTAGATTCACCCCAATCACTCCTGTTATGTCTAAGTGTTTTCCAAACAAAGGGATCATCATCCCCACTTATTTTTGTGTGTCTTGCAGTCTTGACATCCAGAGAGTCGTCATGGAGATAAAACATGGACCGCTTGGCCAAGGGAAACATGTTCACTGTTCTGTCACCGCCACCTCTTATTTAACCCCTCTCTTTGTAACTTTGTCATTTAGTCTACCATAATTATACATACTTTATGTACATAAGACAAATATATTTACAGACTTTTGCTACTGTAAACACTGCAAAGTATCTGTATTAAATGTAAAATAATTTAGGAACCTTTTACGTAGAGGAATTACTATGTATTTAAATATAATAAAAATGTGCGTTGTGTTTTAGATAATTCTTGTAACCTGATTATTTTGTTAATACTGTGAAAGCACCATTTAAGTATTTTTCCACCCTATTTTCTATACATATCAATAGCTGCTTGTAAAGAAGACGTGAGAAACGAGAGAAGGGAATGACGAGCAACAAATGTAACCTGAGAATCAAACTGGGGATTTTACATTTCATAGATCATGTTTAACCCACCAACTGCAACCATTAGAAAAACATCATTTTATTGTAATCGTCATAGTTTTGAATGATATAGTAATGTGGAGTGCAATAAATTCAGAACACCATGCAGTAAATAATTAACAGACCAGTGTATTATTAAAAATTACAGTAACATGAAGCTCCATGCATTATGAATATATTATAGGTATTGAAATATGCATGATCTCCACTCTGCTAGTGGTACAATGGTCTCTGTGATGCAGAATATGGACCATTCTGGGGCATTTTAAAGCTGGTATTTACAGGTGGCTGACGGAAAAGTGCATCCTTGGATCGAAAAGGAAATGTGGTGAACATCCTGGTCTCACATCTGCTTCTGTTATGGGTGATCTAACAGCATATCTAAAGGATGAGACCATGAAGGAGTGAAGATACTGAAGTGTATTTGAGAATGATCTGCCATCTGTTTAGTAATCATTATACTTTGTTTATAGCTCTGCGTTCCTTGCATATTTGTGTTAACGGCATAACAAATTTCAGACATCTACAGATCTGGTTGCATGAAATGGTAGATTTTGTCATCATAGAATTCTCTTACAAATTATAGTAATTTATTATATTTTTTATTTTCTGTCATTTGTGAGGAAAAATCACTGTGGCAGAACAGATTAGGATCAACACACAATAGCACCACCACAATCTCCCCTGCTACATGTACATGTCCTCCACCCCTTTCCTGTTTGTTTATCCACTAGAGTAAACATACTGGCCCATCACACAGACGAGTGACATGAATTTCCCTAGTGCGCTGGCTAACCCCCGACTACTTGGACTAAAACCCTGTGGATTTCTATAAATACTCTCACATTCGGACACTTGATAGATAAAATTTTAAAGTGAAACATTTATTTCTCGGTTCCTACAATTCCACTTCATGCATTGTTAACTTCTGACCATGTGTTGGGGATTAAGAAAAAGTACATGAGATGGGCAGTTTAGATATAATGATTAATTATGTAAAATTGGATTATAGTGAGGAAGATTTAGAGCTGTCTGGCTTGGCAGGGGTTAGATAAGCTTCAAATCCTTGTTTGGTTACCCCTGTCTGGAAACCCTGCAGCACAACACTGACGCCTGCCTGTAAACCTGAGTGATACTACTATGATATATAAGGCTTGGTTGACTGCTACATGCACTCGAAAACATGTTTATGTGTCATGTGACAAATGATGACAGAGGCAAAAAGAGAGAAAAAAAATCCCATTTCAAATTATTTATTTCCAGATAATCACAAACTAATGTTGCATTAATGTTGTTTTTTTTAAAAAACTCTGTACACCAAGTAAAAATGTTTCTAACCTCAATTACTTCTAAAGCCAGAGAACTCCCATTTCATAAACGGGACATTACCAGATTATAAAGCTGCAGGACACCATGCGGAGGGAATTATTTCACTTTGTACAATGGCACTCTAGGTGAACCTCAGATAAATCCAGACTTTTGAGTGAGGGATTAGTTGACCAGGTATAGGAAAACTAAACATTTAACCACTTATAAATGAAAATAATTCATAACGAACAGAAAGTGAGAATCTGCATTTATGATAATAAATGAAGCAGCAGTTGATGAGTGACATACTGCACTTAAAGTCACGGAAACAATTATTAGACCATTGACAACAATTACTCAATTAAGTCCCAAGTCCTGTGTGTATTGATGTAACAACTTAGGTGATTATATATATTTTTTATCACAAAACATGGAAAAGGCCAAGCTATCAACTCTGAAATTAAACTTTTATGAGCTATTTTTATTACTATCATATTTATCAAAAACAAAAGTACATTTAGTTGTACCAGGCATTAAAATTAACAAGAAATTGGGGGAAAAAAAGGAGTGGTCTAATATTTTTTTCCTCAACTGTATCTATTCTTATACCTGTGGGTCACAATGATTCATGGGGTAGCAAAAGAATAAAAAAAAAACACCCTCACTGACATTAAAACACACACATTACATGATAAAGCAGAAAGTAAGATACATAGAGTAATGCCACAGTTGATTTAGTACAAACTTTACTTCTCACTTAAGGAAAAAGTTGTTTTTTTGGTTTTTTTTTTTTTTTTTACAAACATAATGCTCATTGTTGCTTGCAGAATCATTGAGGACATTTATCTTGTGTTTATCCATGCAAATAAGACAAAAATTGAAACAAAGCGCCAACAATCTTGATAGTAGTTGTCATTGGAGCAGCTGAGTCTATAGGCGGCAGTGCAAGGCTACAATAAGGTACAGTATGTGCACATAAGAGGAAGTAGGCTACAGTACACATGGACACCACAGGGAGGGATTTCATCTTGAGCAGGCCGGTCCCAGAAATGTACATGGGACATGATTAGGAACTACTTGTATAAAGGTGTCTGGTCCGGCTGTGGCTGGTTTTTGGACGAGGTATTCCCAAAACCAGGTTAGCCGCTGTCACACGCACAGTGGAAATGGCAACTGGCACAATGTGCGTTAGTCAGTGGCTTACCTGCTTTTAGATCACAACCACTTAAAACACCACATTAATCGCACAATCTGTGGAGTGACACAGACAAAAGGGCTGTGTAATGAAACAGTAATAAATCACACAAAAGAACAGCGTGTCAGGGACAACAGATAGGAAATAACAAAAATACACAAAATAATTAAATTCTACTAAAATTATTTTTAAAATGCATGAATAAACATTTTAATTCTTCCCAGCTTTATAGATTCACAAATCCTAGTTGTTTTGTTTATTGCTTGGTTGTCCATTCGATTTGACTACAAAGACATAGCATATATATATATATAGCCTATATTTATTCCTATGTCACTTGTCATGAACAACTTCCAAAAACAAACATGTCAATAATTATTATTATTATATCCCCCAAAAAATTCGAACTTAATATGTCGAAGAAAAAATAAAACAAAAACAGATGCCACAATTTAAATAATGGCCTGATCATCAACATCATATAGACGGAATAAAGAATTGTGGGAGGTAAAGGGAGCTACTTACCAGTCTCAAGTTTTCTTTTGGGATGTTTTTTTTGTTGTTAGTTTTTAAGATAAAATTGTTCAATGCTACGGATGGGAGCTTGTCTATCGTTTATTCTAAAACGGAAATAGTTTTTTCTTACAAAGAAATCACGGTGCATGATTAAAGTTAGGTGCATTTTAAGAATATCGTATAGCCGACACCGACGCAGAAGTTGAGTTCACTTGCACTACCCCAACCCTGCCCACTCCCCTGCATCTGCAACCCGACCTGGTTATGCAAATGACGAACTAAATGGCAACAAGCACAGCGAATAGACTGTAGAGTTGTACAGTTAAGTACCGCCTTTTGTCAATGACGGACCAATAGGAATCTAGAAGAGGCGGGGCTTGTGCGACCAGTGGGTTTAACAGATTTCTAGAGTTATAGTTGGGGTGCGGCGCGTTCAGTTCTGCACGTCGTACATTAGGAATGAACCATTCTGCTGATAACAGTTTCACGTCCTGTCTGATTATTTATCTTAAACATTCTTGCGATATAAGTGTCGTTGCGCTGAAAATAACGCAATATAGTGCGACAGCTTCTCCCGGCCTTGGAATAGGCGTATTTTAAGGTTGTTTGAGAAACGACGCGCCTACCCCTACAGTCAGAAGTGGTTGAACTCGGCTTACTTGTGTACAGTGTTGCCATGAGCAGAGTGTGGCTGTGCACGTACCAAGGATGCAGCATGACAGTCTGATCTGATGATGACGACGACGACGAGGAGGAGGATGAACACTCAATTATTTATAAAGACAGACTTAACGATTCTACAGCATCCACAGCTATATTTAATATCACATCTAAAATATTTGACAGTTATTTAAATTATATTTATCACTATTTTTTCTTTCAGTTTTATTTAACCGTTAATTTCCACAAAAAGTGTGAAAATACAATTTAAACGACTATCCCCGAATGGATTAAGCATTATTTTCTATTTTGAGTGATAAAAAAAGCTGTTGCACAGCTGTTTTCTATTGTAAAATATTTATTTATTAGTACTTAATTTTCTTGCTACATATTGCTATTTTTTATTTAAACTTGTAAATAGTTGTTGCACCATGGAAGAGAGGAAAGACATTTCACATGTGCTATATGCTCTATGTATGTATATATATATATATATATATATATATATATATAAAGTTTATTATATAAAAAACTGATCTTTATTATATATATAATTAACTTTACATCACACACGCCATACTCATATAATCCACAATATAAACAGTATAAATAAGAATAAAGGCACACATAATAAGAAATACAAACTACTACACCAATATATATTTATATATATATATATATATATATATATATATATATATATATATATATATATATATATATATATATATATATATATATATATATATATATGTTTTTTTATATTGTATTTATATATTTATTTTGACCATTTTATGAAGTTTATTGCTGCCAACGCCCTGTGGGATTATAGGCAGCCAGGATACACATAACCCCGTGACATTTACCAAGTAGCAAATCAGGATTACTCTGTATTATGTAACAGCTGATTTTGTCTGACTGAATTTGCCGCCTGGGGGCGATAGTATTGTTGCCTCAAGCTTGTGACAAAGTCGCCTGCTTTATGAGCATACGTGTTTTAATTTGTCTTAAAAGTTTATGCAAGAAACGGATAATTGAAACTTTGTTTAATTAATAATGGCCCTTTTAATAGATTTTGAAATTGTATCCCATTTTAAAGCATGAGTCTCTTTTTATATGCCTTTAATCAAATGTACCTGGGAAAAAAACTGAGACTTGCAATGTGACTGACAGAAGGTTATGAACAACATGTATTACCTGAAAAGATTGTATGATTTGTCTCTAAAATACATTGCATTACATTATCATTAGCCATGAACAATAAAATTAGGGTGCTCATACCAATGCAATGTACAATGACAAAGACAAGACAAGAATTGACAACAGAATTAATTTAGTCAAAAAACAAGTACCGATATTACCCAGCAAACTATTATGTTTCAAGTTTTAAAAATACCAATATAAACTGATTTAGTCATGAACTTCCAGAAAATGTTCTCCACTTATTTCACCATTGATTAATCATATAGAGTCTAATTCCATCTACTTCATTTCAATAAAACATAAAAATAAGTTTTACTCAATCAAAAATATTAAATGAAACAATTCTATATAATTAACACCATTCTTTTAGAAACAAATTATATTCAGAAATACAAATTAAACCGTTTATTTACTACGTTAGGAAATTAAATAATATACGCAAACAAAAGAAGCCACCAGAAAATAAAACGAATAATAAATAAATATACATATAACATTAAATAATAAATATACAAATTCACTACAATATGCACTGCATAGTTTTACCTTATATTTAACGTTGAATGTCATTATTACTTAAATAAAGAAAAACATGTTCCCTCTAGCATCACGTGTTTTGCTTATTTTGTTTATGATACAAGACTTTACATTAATTCGCACTATTATTGTACATGTTTGTCGGATTATATAATAATAATAATAATGATTTAAATAAAAAAAAGGGGAATGAATGAGTAAAATGTGTAATGTGATCCAACCCGTAAAAAGGTCCTGTCCCTTTAAGAGAGTCCGTGGTCTGACAACACTCGGCCATTTCCGTCTGTTTCCAGCCGGTGGTGTCACTCAACAACAGTGGAGACTTCTAATCACTTATATCTCACATACCTCACACTACTACATAGGGTAGGTCAAAGAACATTTACAAGGTCGAAGAGAACACTGGTTACGTGACTTGAATGTGGAATTTGTGCAAAAGCCCCCACCTAGCTTGCTAGTACCACAGTGTGACCGTGCTTGTAGTAGAGCTTCGCTATATTTAGCTAACACGCTAATGCCAACGCTAGCCTAGCTAGCTTCGTTTGTTTAGCTTTACAGGTTACTTACACACATTTGTCATGTCATGTGTCTTTCAGCCGAATATCTAAATGTGCGGTGTTTGTATTTTTTCATAAGAAGCATGAACTAAGTTCTCTGTTCGGTGCTGATTTTTGTATTTGTTTACAAATGTAGCTCTAGCACGGTTTACTGTTGCTGCAATCATAGTATAGGCGAGCTAGCGAGGTAACCATAGGAAACTATATACTGTAGCTGTAATGCAGACCAACGGCATGTGGCGAATAATCTTCTCCATGTTTGTTTTTGTTGGGCTAGGGTACACTTCACGTTATCATCGCCCCGTTTTGCTCCCTGCACCTGTCATTTAAAAAGTGAGTACGAAGTCAGAAGTGTCCAGTTAATCTTATGCAACAAATGTAATTGTCAGGTGTTATTTAAGACCGTCTGCAACTCTGTTTTGATTTTTTTTTTTTACAAAGAGATTTGCTATCAGAGAATCTTCCTCTACCATTCTTCTGATGGTCAGCCATGGATGAAGATGACAGCCAGGATGAGCTGATCAACTGCAGTAAATCCCAGAACAAAGGGAAACGAGCTGCATTGTGGGCTATCTCAGGTACTCTGTTCCATTTGTTTGTGGTGGAAGCAACTATATCATGGCTGAGGCTAAATTAAATTAAAGTCTTGTACATATTTAATGCATATGGTGATATTTTACACCTATTAGATGACTCTGATGATGCAGAAGAGGAATCTGGGGAGGGAGAATCCGACAGTGGTGAGGATGAAGAAGAGGGTCCTCTAGATGGAGAAGAAGAGGAGGAAGATGAAGAAGAAGGAAATGAGGAGGATGGTAATAGTAACAGAATGAGCAATTAGCTTTATTTTCTTTGGTTATTTTTGTGTAGTGTCAGCTTCTACTTTTAGTAGTTATGTAATCACACTAAATGTGAGGTATTTTGACCTTCTTTACCTTCATAGTTTTAGTATGGAATGAAGAAAGTGGAATTCCTATGCAATGCAAGTACTTTAATACCACATTTATACATATGTTTATCACATATAGATGATGAAGATGAAGAGGAGGAGG
This sequence comes from Siphamia tubifer, assembly GCA_020466265.1. NCBI lineage: Eukaryota > Metazoa > Chordata > Actinopteri > Kurtiformes > Apogonidae > Siphamia > Siphamia tubifer. The sequence continues at coordinate 13,079,409 of CM035788.1, forward strand.
AGGAAGAGGAGGATAGTAAAGCTGTGGAGGGAGCTGTGGAGGGAACCTCTGCTGACCTTGCGTATTTGAGCTCGGATGAGGAAGCAGACAAGTGTCCCATCTGCCTTAATTCATTTAATAGCCAGCCTGTGGCAACACCAGAGAACTGTGTACACTACTTCTGCTTTGACTGTATCCTTGAGTGGGCCAAAGTGAGTATTATTGGGATACATGAATACAGTATATATTGATTAATGCTGGCAAGTATTTGAGTGTGATATGTTTTTTTTATGTATATGCTGTATGTTGTAGAGATTTAAACAAGTATTGTAATGCTTCAATAATAATTTGGCTTGATTGATGAGACTATGGGGAGCTCTGCGTTTTGTTAACTGATATTATTAGTAGTTATAACTTTAATTAAGTCTAACAACAGTTGGAAGTATATTCTGCTTTTATCTGATTATACACTAATACAAATGTAGCTATGAAAGTCCAGTCATATTAAAAATAAACACTTCTAGTAGAGGCTTAAAATTATAATGAGTCCAAATTTTGTTTATACCTCCCAATTTTAAAAATATCAATAATAAAGAAAGCTGAGTAGGTCATTCAGGTGTTTTCTATTCTCCACAGAATGCCAACGTGTGCCCCATAGACCGAATCAACTTCAACAATATCCATTTGAGAAAATGCTATGGAGGCAAAGTGCAAAAAGTGGTGAGTATATTCAGTCTTTCCTTGATTTATGAAATATTTGAAAACTCAGTTTACTCTACATATGTACGATGTGTCAAATAATTACTTTTAAATAATTTATTTTTGTTTTGACTGCTTCATTTAGATCACAGTACAAAAGCCTGCAAAGCAGGAACAGCAGGAGGTATTGGATCTGGACCTTGATCAGACCAACTGTGAGGTCTGTGGAGGCAGTGATCGTGAAGACCGTTTGTTGCTCTGTGATGGTTGTGATGCTGGGTGAGATTTGACTTTTTCTACATACTGTGAAGGAGGTTGCTAATTTCACAGTGCTGGAGTGATTTGTAAATGGATTAATAAAACATTGTTTTTGCTCCACAGGTATCACATGGAGTGTCTTACACCACCACTTGATGCTGTTCCTGTAGAGGAATGGTTCTGCCCTGAGTGTCAAGCTAATAATCGTCAACCAAGTTAGTTTCTGTGTTAGTTGACTCACTATTCTTCACATGAAAAAGCATTTTTCATCATTCGGATATTCATTTCTTTTGAAACAGATGGGTCAGCCGAGGATATGAGTGATACAGAGTCCCTACCCTCCACTGCCCGTCCTACTTCTAGTCGCTCTCAGTCCCGGTTTGCAGGTCCCACCCGAGCTATTGCCCGTACGCAGCACAGTGAGAGAGTTCGAGCCAATGTCAACCGAAGTCGCATCACACAGGCACGCACATCACAGGTTTGGCATGAAGCGTGATGCTTCTGTTTTGGCTTTCTAACTCATGCACATGCACATGGCTGAATTGTGGAGTTGAATTTCATGTATTACTGAAAAGAGTGTGTCTTATTGTTCCTTAAAATTATTAATTGCATTCATGAATTGCTGAGTTGTCTTTGTGTTTTTACGTAATATTTTCAAATGATACTGAACTTTTGCCTTGTGGTTTGATTTGATTAATGATTAAAGTGGTTATTACAATTAAAATGGGCATGTGAAATCTTTTTAAATTTGAACAGTCTGTGACAGTGGATGTGTGCGATTACACATATGTCTTCTTCATAGCTGGCGCCTACATATCTGATCCAGTCCACTTGGCTGGATGAAACCATTAATGCTGTGGTGGCTGGCCTCAACACTGCTGTGTATGTACGGGATTTCACACCTCGTGTCCCTACACGCCGGCGGCGGAGGCAGAGTGGTCAGTATAAACAAAAAAAAAAATACAAACATATTTAGAGGGAGGAGAAAGAAGGGATGGACCCAAGGGCTCAATATTCACCTGCTTATGACTGAATATGACTCATGATTGACTTAACAGGGAAGCGTAGAAAAGTTAATAGCAAGAAAACATCATCTGCCAAGGGTAAAAATGGAAAAGCTGCAACTACTGGTGTCAAGAGACGAAAACGGAAAGTGAGGAGGACGAAATCTAAAAGAAAGTTGGTAAGTTTGTCTTCAATCACTTTTGAATTATACGTAGTAAAAATTATTTTTCTGGTTCTATTCATGATTAACTGTTACTGTCTTTTTCCACTAGGTGGCAAAAAAGAAAAAGACAGTCACTCCTCGAAGTCGTATTGCTAATAATCTTGGAATTGTGAAGGACAAGAAAAGCTCCTCTCTTCCAACAGTGTACCGGCCATCAGAACACACACTGAGTAGTATGCGTGCTGACATTGGCGCTGCATCTCTCTCTATCTATGGAGATCCATTTGACCTGGATCCATTTGTGGACCGGTATGAGCACTTTGATCTGTCAGGGATGACCTAAATAGAATTTTATAGCCTGTGAAAATATGTACTTCCGTTATCATATCCTCATTCTGACTTACCACTTCCATAAAAATGGTCAACTACTTAGACCTTCTTGGAATATAACATCCTTGTCACATACTTTGCAAACTGTTTATGCGGTGGTCGCACAATGCAGACTTTGTTGACATTTCTATCCCCTGAACTTCTTAATAGCCTTTGAATATAAGAAACCTAATTCACAAATATGTATTTAATAATGTTTGTCTAACTGAGAGTAAGCCCTGTGAGACGACTTTGTTGTGATTTGGGGCTTTATAAATAACATTTTAATTGAAAATTTAAACGGACTCTGTGGGCATCATGATGTGGTAATCACTTATCACCTTTTTAAAGTGTATACGTTTGTCTGTTATGCTTTTTCACATTAATTATTATGGATTTTTGTGACATATTTTTGTTTTTTTTAGTGAGGAGGAAGAGCAGCAGACCCGTGTCTCATCATTGTTGCAGGCCAAAAGACGTGGGATCTCTCACTCTGCCTTTCGCTCTCACCAGCCTGTAGCTCGACCAGTCACTGCAAGTCTTTCCAGGTACCATCCTGATTCTGTGTTCTTGATAAAAATGTATAATCATAGCAATGACTGGAAGAATGAAAGATATGGAAGAAAATCATAATGACCTGGTTTGGCATGTACTACTCTTATATGGTTTAACAATACAGTGTTTTTGATTTTTCTTTACTTAGTTGTAATCTCACAGATTTAGCTAATGTTTGTACATCAGTCTCAAGCAAAATTAAGGATCAAACTATGAACAAGATAGAAAATATTCCTGGTGTTTTGCTATTTTTGTCAACGTGAATTTCTGTATTTAGCAAAAAGTGAAACTTACGTGCCGTGAAAACCTGAAGATGCACAGTTCTGATGTGCACCATCTTAAACACTGTAATAGCTGAAGTATAACTTGTTTTGGCTTGGTCTTTGATCGAGATAGGCTTAATCCAAAGCTAAGAAATGTGGCTCATGTAATTGAAGTGTCTCTGTACTATACCAGGAGAGGGGTCGATGTTCCCCAGTCAGGGGGTGTGGTTGAGGCAGCTCCTGTGCCTGATCTGCTGGGCAGCATCCTATCAGGACAAAGCATGCTCCTAATGGACAGCTCTGATGTTGTCATAAATCGAGATGGCTCCCTTAAAGCTACAAAACCAAGTAAGTGATTATGTTTTCACAGTTTCATCAGTTTTAACTTGAATGCAAAAGAGAATATCAGTGGTTCAAATCAAAAACATTATAGGACACAAATCAGTTGGGGTTAACAGTCTGAAAGGAGACCACAAGGTTGCTGGTATTGTTGAAAACATTTGACCGTTTTGGCAAAAATACCTGTTTTATTGCTAAATCCTAACTTCCTCTACTGTAAGTTATATACTAAAAGGTTTAGAATGCAAAATAACTTAATACTTTTATTTTAAAATTCCCATATAATGTTCATATTTTTTGTGTTACAGTGAGTTTATCATCTACAGTAAAGCTAAGTGGCAGCAGTAGCTCAGGAGATCCAGTAATGTCCTCGAACCATGCAGATGTATCATCGCTCCAGAGCAACACAAACCTACCAGGAACTGCAGAGAGCTCTCTAGAGAGACATTTTTCCCAGAGCTCTTCACGCTTTTCATCACTCACACCCTCCACCGCAAACCACCGTGAACCAGGTCCCCATTCCAGCTTACCACCCCGAAGTCAACCAGGTTTGCAAGTGCCTCATCCAAGAGGACCAACCCTTGAAACTGGTCACCAGGGAATCAACAGAGCTAGAGACCACAGGGAAGCTATCTCCTCGTCCTCCCATCTTACACCTGACTCCAGTTCCAAGGGCAAAGGACCGGAGTCTCAACCTAAAAAAGCAGCTACAAAGCCCATGTGGGTTGATGTTTCCGTGCTACCCAGGATACCAAAAATAAAAAGGGAAAGTAGTGTCAGTACAGACGATGCCAATAGTCAAGTTGGAAGTATTGGTAGTGATAGAAGAAGCAGTAGGGCAAGTAGTAGTAGCTCCACTACCAGTATTAATAGTTATGGCACACGTGAAACTGGCATAAACAGCCTTGCTGGGGACAAAGGAAAACAGCATAGTATAGACCAGCAACAGGGCAGGACTAATGATCAGGCCCAGAGACACAGGACTGATGGAGCAGGGTCATCATCAAGTTTCTCAAATTCTTTCTCCTCTGCTTCATCCTCCGCTGGCTCTCATAGCAGCCAGCCCTGTTCCTCGTTATCCTCTTCATCCTCATCAGTGAGCTTCCGCATTAGCTCAAGTGGGAACTCATGGCATTCAATGCGACTAAGCATTACGTCATCTACCACAAGTAGAGGCAACATGCAGGAACGTCGTAAACAAAAAGAAGATGAAGCAAGAAAGAGACAGCTGCACAGAGATAAACAGATGCTACTAGCGTCACGTACAGTCAGTAAGGAAGAGGACACCAATACCATTTATGATCCTTTCAATCCCACTATGTCAGAATCAAGCACCTCAGATGACGAACATGAGAGCACAAGCTGGGAGAGTAGCTCTCAACTTACCACACTTGAAAGGAGGTCTCCCAGTTCAGCACACAAAGACTGTGTAGTGCAAAACAGCCAGGAGTCAGTTCAAGTGAAAACTGAAAAACAGGAGAGTCCAATTTCACAAGGTGAAGTGGGGACAGCTGCTGCTGAGGAAACTGTATCATGGGATACAGAAGAAGATATAAAGGTTGAAGAAAATGCACCATCAGTAGACACTAATATTGGAACTCAATCAGCACTACTTAAGAATACAGTGAAAAAAGAGCCAGATGATGCAGACAAAGATGAAAACTGTGGTCACGGTTTAGAAAAAGATTTGGACTCGGATGCAGAAGAAACCACACAACTTGTTCATCATCACAGATGGGATCGTTTAAAGACTGAAAAAGACATTAAACAAGAGGAAAGTGGGCATAACACTGGATCTCCTACCACAGTTTCCTCCACATCTTCGAAAACACCAGGTTCCAGTTCAACTTCCACTGAAAAGAAACAAAAGACAGACATAAAGTCTGAATCTCTCTCCAAGTCCCCATCAAGAGATCCAGGCAATATAAAGAAAAACTCGAAAAAGCATGTGTCATCTAAGGAGCAGCAGACTAGATCCAGCAGTTCAGAAACTGACAGATGTAAGAGAGGAGACCGCACTGCTTCAACCCAGGGAGGAAGTCAGAAAGGGAAGGACAAGGACAGAGTCAAATCTTCCAGGCGATCAAGATCAAAAGAAAGAAGACGAGCACACACGGATTCCGACAGTTCCCAATCCAACTCCCCTGACAGAAGTTCCAGAAAGAGACGGCATTCACGGTCACAATCACGATCCAAGAACAGGAGGCGATCCAGGTACGTATCTACTGCCATTGTTTGGCCAATATTCTAGGTACTAACTTTGCAATAACACATTTTATTTCTCTCTAACAAAGACTAAATAGTTAACTCATCATGTGCTTTTAGGTCTGGTTCCAGCTCCAGCAGCAGAGAGCATTCAAGGGGGCGCAAGCATAAACGAAGGAGCAAAGAGAGGTATGATGGCAGAGAAAGAGACCACGAGAGAAGACGTGTGACAAAGGATAAAAGACGTGACCGGTCTCGGTCCAGATCTAGATCAAGAGACAATAGACGTGGCCGGTCACGATCAAGATCTAGATCAAGAGACAACAGACATGGTCGGTCACGATCTAGATCAAGAGATAACAGACGTGGTCGGTCACAATCTAGATCAAGAGATAACAGACGCGGCCGGTCACAATCTAGATCAAGAGATAACAGACGCGGTCGGTCACGATCAAGATCTAGATCAGGAGACAACAGACGTGGTCGATCACGATCAAGGTCTAGATCAAGAGACAACAGACGTGGTCGATCACGATCAAGATCTAGGTCAAGAGACAACCGACGTGGTCGGTCTCGTTCAAAATCACGATCCAGGGAAAGGAGAAAAGATCACATAACCCAGCCATCATCAACTCTCTCCTCCAGAGACAGAGTGGAGTCACGATCAAGAGAACACAGGAGAGGCAGATCTAGATCCAGCTCTAGAGAGAAGAGGAAAGAAGATGGGTCATCCAAGAGCTCACAGAAAACACCAGGGTTTGGTAGTTCAACCTTAAAAGACACCAAAGTGTTAAAGGACAGGAAAAAAGACAAGGATTGCCCCGTCAAAGAGGAGAAAGTTGCTAAAACCAGTTGCCCCGTCAAAGAGGAGAAAGTTGCTAAAACCAGTTGCCCCGTCAAAGAGGAGAAAGTTGCTAAAACCAGTTGCCCCGTCAAAGAGGAAAAAGTTGCTAAAACCAGTTGCCCCGTCAATGAGGAAAAAGTTGCTAAAACCAGTTGCCCCGTCAAAGAGGAAAAAGTTGCTAAAACCAGTTGCCTCGTCAAAGAGGAAAAAGTTGCTAAAACCAGTTGCCCTGTCAAAGCGGAAAAAGTTGCTAAAGTCAGTAAACAAGAGGTTCTCTCTTCTACTTCTGTATTGAAGGTAAAAAAGGAAGCGCCAGACTTCAAGACAGATGAACAGGTTTCAAAAGCTGAGATAATAAAAAAGGAAAAAGATGTTAAAGAAATTAAGAAAGAAAAACCACCATTATTTGATATGTTTGAAGATTCTCCCATTAACACACCAGTTGAGAAAGAAGAAGTTGACACCCCTACCCCTATTCCTTCAGTACCTGAATGCATCAAAGAGGAAGAAATTCAAAAAGACTCCATTAACGTTGAAGTTTGTGAAATGACAACAATTAAATCGGAGCCGAGTTCCCCAGATCAAAGTCAAATAAACCCAGTCCTGTCAGTTTCTGTAGTGACCACGAGCTCCCCTCCTTCAGTTTGTGCCCCGCTCACTGCCTCTCCACTTTTAACGGACACAACAGAGCAGCCTAACACTGATGTGTTGACTGGCCCTGTGAAGCAGGAAGCTCAGCAACCCTCAGACTCTGATGAAGATTTCAATGTTGATGTGATGCTAGACAACCTGGACTTTGTGAAGTCCGAGTCTGCAGAGGAAAAAGGTGCTTCTGTCAAACAAGAGAAAGAAGTAGAAGAGGTGAAGATTGAGGGAGAGCCAGTTTTGGCTACAGTTGGAACTAAATCCAAGACTCAGGTGAAAAGGGTTACGTGGAATATACAAGAGCCGGAGGGGCCTCAGCCAGAGAAATCAGCTAGCAGTAAGTATTGTCACAAGCCAATGTTGTATCCAAATCTCCCACTGACATGAGTGGCTTTCTAACTGTAGAACTGCATATTTTTACTTATCAGAATTTTTACTTTGTCAGAGTTCCCTGATAACAAAATGGGACACTGATAACATGACAACAGATATCTACACTATTGAAAGTGCTACACAAATTTGTAAAAAAAAATTTAATAACTAAGCAGTTAATTCCTTGACGTGGAATAAAGTAGAAAACAAAATAAAACATTAGACCAAGATATCTTTTACCCCAGATAAAGTGAATCACAAACTGGTATGGTAAACACATCATTTGTAACATTATACACTACCCAACTATGAAAAAGCTGATTTCATTGAATTCAAAATTTCATTGAAAGGCTTTTAGCTTTGATTACAGGACACACAATAATTACACCCAATTAATGTTTTCATCAAGATCTACTAATAATAATAATGGTAATATAGATACACTGAATGACATTCGCATTGAGAGAGCTGAATATTTTTTTATATACAGTATATATGGATGCTCAATCCTGGTCCTCCAGAGCTACTATCCTGCATGTTTTAGATGTATTCCCCTTCCAATACACCTGATTCAAATGATAAACCTCTCATCCAGTTCTGCAGAAGCCTGATAATGACCGTCAGGTGTGTTGGAAGAGGGATACATCTAACACATGTAGGATAGTAGCTCACGAGGACCAGGATTGAGATTAGAGACATAACTAGGTTTTGCTTTGGGAAACTGGATTCTGTCTATTCTTAATGTCTTCTGTTTTTCTATTCAGAGGTGGCTCTGTATAAGCTGAAACTGAAACAGGAAGGAGTTCGCAGACCTTCCTCTGCAGTCCCCACATCCACTCAGGTAGGACTGAATAAATTGTTATGGTAGAGTTATCGTGTATGTTGCTTCAAATTCAATGAAAAATGCATCTCAAGTACGATATGTCAGCAAACAACCAGAAGGTGTCAGTGTTTATCTACAGCAGACCAACACAAATGGCCTGGGTGTCACCATGTGGTATAAAATGAAACCGATACCCAAGCATTTTCACACTAAACGAAACTAAGAAAGACATGGAGGAAATCAGAACTTGCATTCAATTATTTAAAGTGGTCTTATCATGTGAGCTATTTTATTCATAGGCAGTTTGTAAAAGCACACAACAATAATCAGATTTTATTTGTTTTCTGAACTACTCCTACTTTGAGACCGGCCTGATTAAAAACACAACAATAATCGGGTTTTCTTTGTTTGTGTACTAGTCGTACTTTGAACCTGACCCATAAATTAGTAACTGATTTCTAAACAAACTCATCCATTTTGATAGGATGTTTCTGGAGCTGTGCCTGTCAGCGGCTCATTGAAGAAGGCTGGTGCTGGTCCACACATTCTGTCTAAATCTGATAGTTCACATCCTGAAGAACTGCTCACCACAGGACAGGGAGGAGCAGAGGATGATTTATCAAAGAAAGACCAGGTAAATAAAGTTCTTTTTTAAGTTATTTTCAGTGTAGATGCAATAGATAAATGGATGGATAGATACAGTAGATAGATAGATAGATATTAATCCCTCAGGAAGGTTCCTCTGGGAAATTAGTATTCCAGCAGCAGTACTATACTGTATGATACACCTAAATACACTCATAATAATAAATAAAACACATATAAAATAAAAGTATACATACATAAAACAAGTATGATGTATATGTACACTTCTAGATATGCACCCGGAATATACAATATCCAAAAAATATAAAGTGTATTGTATAGCACTTCCTATACACACATACACACACTTCGTGCTCGTGCAAGAAATCCCAGTTAATCCCATTCTGTTTAACATAGCTTTAAGTAAACAACATTATCTTTTTTTGTGGAAATGAAGTCCTAACTGAACATGTTTTATGATATCAGCAGTATTTGAAGAAGCTGCATATGCAGGAACGAGCTATAGAAGAGGTAAAACTAGCAATCAAGCCTTTCTACCAGAGGAGAGACATTAACAAAGATGAATATAAGGAGATTCTACGTAAAGCCGTCCAGAAGGTGAGTTGTTAATTATGCTTATGACAGTTTTTTTTTTCTTTTCTTTTTTTTTTTTAATCGACGGAATTTGTGTGCGATTACTTTGTGTGTGTGTGTGTGGTTAACAGGTGTGCCACAGTAAGAGTGGGGAGATCAACCCGGTGAAGGTGGGCAATCTCGTCAAAGCATACGTGGACAAATATAAGCATGCTAGGAAACACAAAAAAGGAGAAGATCCAGGGAGGTCAGAGGAGTCTCAGTCTGACGCCATGATAATCTCCGACAGCCCATGAGATAAAAAAAAAAAAAAAACGCAGGAAGACCCAACACAAGCCCTCAGTCATCTTCATCTGTGATTTACTGTGTCTTACTACTGGGTATAATCACCATCGAAATGGTCACATTATGTTCACCTAGTACTTCATGATGCTTCTGAAATGTTCAGCTTTCTACCTTAATTGAATATTTAGGTTTAGTTGATTACTTGAACAGCATCTCTTGGTGTCTCGTGTTTTGGACTGTAACTGCCAGGAACTGGTCTTTATGTGTTGTACAACCCAGAAACTTAACGGGAGACCTTAAAGATGGTGCCTTAAGGAGGCAACTTTTAAAGACCCTCCCAGTGAATGATACAACGGGGAGTGTTCTCCACTGGCATATTACTGACAGGAGGCAGTGTGAGGTTTGAGTTTTCTATGATGTTTTGTTTTGCGGGAGGGAAAGGGGTATTTATCAGTGGCAAACAAGTTTTGTTGATTTACAGAGTGGTAATAAAGTATGCAAAGTATGTTTGTTATATCAATGAAAGCCACTGTTATGCAACTTTTGTAGAACATTTATCAGGAGTCACCATTTTAGATTTGGTTGTAAATAATATAGATTTGATATATCCACTTATCCTGTTAGTTCATCTCTTTTTGCTTGTTGACGCCGATTGACAAAAATGATTCTAGTTTATAAAGTTGCCTGGTGTTTTGTTTTGTATTTGACAGTCTCACCCTGCATCTGTCTTTCACGTCTTATCCGTGTCTAACAAGCTAAAGCTACAGGTGTTTTTTGGGTTCAGTTGTTTTAACAAAAATACTTTGAATCCCACCATGTCCCTCCTTTCAGTGTGTGACTGACAAGTAGAAAACTAGGTTTTACCAAACCGTGGATTATTTTTTTGTGCCAAATAAGTTTAAAAAAAAATAAAAAATCAAATACATCACTTCCTTGAATTAGGGATGTTTCATTTCCTTTTAAATAGCAGAGACTACATAGCACTATAGTGTAGGTTGTATTTTATTTTGAAGACTGAGTAACATTATAATAAAAAATTATGTAATTTGCCAGTTTCCAGTCATTGTAATTTTGAAAAATATAGACACAGTTTTATAAGACTAGTCTATATGTTAGAATTTCTGTAAAGCTTTTTCAAATTCTGTTTTACATTGAACAATATAATAAATTCCTAAATAGGTAACATTAACTGCTTTTTTTGCAACTTAATCCCAGTCTCTTATGCCCTTTAAAGATACGCCTCACTACTCCACGTTACTGTTTGGCAAAAATGTCAAAGAAAAATATTTCCTCTCGTTGACCCTTTGTATATTTTTTTTTCAACCTACCATAAAGAATGGTTAGAATTGGACTTGCCTTGTATATTGTAAAAGTTTATTGGATGGATCTGTATTGGTTTGAGGAACTATAAAACCGGTGCTCATGTTTATTTGAATGTATGTACTTTTTTTCTGCAGTAATTTTACTTTTTCTGTGTTTCTTAGACGGAACACTGATAATGATAATAATAATAATAATAATAATAATAATAAAAACAACTAATCATAAAAGGTTTGGCTCATTTACATTGAAATGCATGCTAATGTTATGGTTCTATGACAATATTACTAAGGGAAAACTGCATGAACATAATTTTACACCACACCAGTTCAACACTGTAATTGTGATGATTTGTTTCTTGCGAAAAAATGGATCATTGTTTTAATTTAGCATAAAGTTTATTTTGAACATGTCAATTATTAAAGCTCCAAATAGTGTAATGTATTTCCAATTACTCACAGACAGTCAGATGTTATTCACTTGTAATATATTTTATTGCAGTCCTACAAGCTTTGTTTAGTCAGTAGTAAAAGTACAAAATGAGCAAAATATAAAACTTTAAATTAAACAGTTTACAGAATGATCAACCAATATTCTGGGGGGGGAATGCAAGGCCTCATATACATATTTTATGACACATAAGAACTGTAATCATAATAGTCATATTTTCTGATTACATAAAGTACATAAACAATCAATGTTATACATTACATTGAGTGATCCAGTTTCATAACAAGACCATTGACCTTTACTTGATTTATATACAGGTGCAACATTTGTTGTTGTCATTTTAGACTTTGTAGTGCTTAAAGGTAGTCCTATACAGGAGATGAAGCTAAGCGGATGATACATTTATACATTTATAGTCACAGAAAAAATTATTAGATCATCAAAGGTCATCAAAAACAATGTTTACACAATCAACAGAGGTGTCAAAAGTACTCACATTCTGTATTTAAGTAGAAGTACAGCTACTTGTGGGAAAAAAAATACTCTGGTAAAAGTAGAAGTACTGATTCAAGTCTTCCACTTAAGTAAAAGTGAAAAAGTACAATTCTAATATCATACGTAAAATTGCACTTTTTCCCATGGATGAAATAATGCTTATTTAACCATGAATAAAGCCCTTAAAAGTGAGCTACGGTGTAGATAATGAGTTTGATCAGGAACTCAGGTTTGTGGGTACGGGCAGATAATTTAGGAAAAATGGGAGATTAAAAAAAAGGCTAAATTGAGATTTTAAAAAAAGCATAATTATCAGATAATAAAGTCTAAATTGAGATGAAAAAAAGTCATAATGGAATAAAAAAGTCAAATATGAGATTAAAACAAATGCGTAGTTATCAGATAGGTCTAAGTTATCAGATAAGAAATGTATAAATATAAGAAAAAGTGTCAAAATTATGATAACGTCAAAATTCTGACAAAAAAAATCACATTTGTGACATAAAATGTATAATCATAATATATAAAGCCATAGTTTCTTTCCACCGATTTCCCCTTAGAAGCCACTTTTGTTTGTACTGTCAGATCGGTTTAGTTTGAAAAAGTAACGAGTTTATACTGAGAATGTAAGGAAAATAAATTATAGATATTTATATAAATGTAAGGAGTATAAAGTACAGATATTTATGAACAAATGTAGGGAGGAAAAGTAAGAAGTTTCCAAAATAAATAAATACTCAAGTAAAGTACAGATAGCTAAAAAAAAATTGACTTAAGTAGAGTAACGAAGCATTTATACTTAGTTACTTACCACCTCTGGTAATCAAGTACTAACTCCTATGTCTATTAATTGACTAAAACAGACATTTAATGCCTGTTTTTGTCAGTACAAAGCCAAACGTATCGATGTAAGAACTGAAGTGATTCTGGTTAGTATCAAGAAAACATGGAAAATGTACAGACATCAGCTCTGAAATTAACCCTTTGTTGGTCAGCTCAACAGTTCAGTAGAGGTAACTTTGAACCCTGATATCTAATCTAAATTTAAGTATTTTGTCACTAAACTTCTTGGGCAGCCAATGCTATATTCAGCTCATGCTAGTATATATACCACCAAGGAAGGAGATGGTAACCATGACAACACCTCTGCTACGATCTTTTCTTTTGGACACAAATTACAGGGAAGTTCGATTTTTTTCCCTCCATTTTGTGAACTTTTAGAGTTTATTTTACATAAATAATCCTCATCATGTTGTTTAAGAAATACTTTAGTATTCACGTACTATTTTTTTGAAAACTGAATCAAACGGTAGAGATGATAGTAAAGTGTCATGAAATGCTAATGCTAATCGCTAAAGATACAAACACATAAGAGTTAATTCACACTTTATGTTGGTAAGATTGGTGAAGGAATAATGTTTGAGTTTTAATACTTTAGTTAAATTTAGGGTCAGTAAAAAAACTATGTTTTATTTGTTATAATAGTCTCTGTGAAGTGGAAACAACAAAAAAATATATATTTTATTGTCATTTTTGTAGTGTGACCAACAAAGGGTTTTGTTGTTATTGCTATATTTGTAAAAAAAAATTACATTTAGTTGTAGCGAGCATTAAAACGAACAAGAAATTGAAGAAAACAAGGTTGGTTAATATTTTTTTGCGACCGTATATGCTTTTACACTCATTAGTGGCCATTTTGCAACATTTTGGTATTCACTCCATTCGGTTTAACTTATCACAGGGTAGCTTCAGCTGAAATCAGGAGCCAGTACACCAGGAAGAAGTTGAAATCATACCGGAACAGATCTAATATACAAAGGGATGTGCTGGATCTTCAACCATTGGAAGGCCAAAGACAGAACTGATGAGGTCGTACAGGCTGTTGTGTGACATCTGTAGGCTGACGTTAGCGCTGTGAAGAGACGACGCCCCCTCCATTTGGGCTAGCTCATGAAAATGTCGGCAGATTAGAGGGACCACCTGAAAAATGAGAGAGTGTTCTTAATATGCATAACTACAGTAATAGCACTGCGTTTATATAAAATATAAATAATATTATATATAATATAAATATAATAGCATCAGGTTTTTAAAGTACTCACATTCTGTACAGCTACGTGTGTGTAAAACTGCATTATTTTGCCATGGGTGAAATACTTATTTAATGAGGAAAAAAAACTAAAGTATCCAAAAATAAAGCCCTTAAAAATAAGTTACTTTAGAGATAATAGGTTGGATCAGGTCACAGTACTCACTTTTATAGGTATGGACAGGAAAGTTAGTAAAAAAATTTAAAAAAAAATTGGGGGGAAAAGTCACAATTGAGATTTAAAAAAGGCATAATATGAGATTAAAAATGCATAATTATAGATAGATAAAAAGTCAAAATTGTGAGATAAAAAGTAAAAAAAATAAAAAAATGCGATAAATTCCAAAATTTGAGATAAAAAAATTACAATCATGAGATAAAAATCCTAATTCTGAGATAAAATCTCAGAATTATTTTCTCTTCTCCATTAATTTCCCCTCTGAAGTGACTTATTTTTCATACTGTCACATCTGGTTAGTTTGAAAAAGTCTGTTCTGAGAATGTAAGGAGTATAAGGTACATATATTTCTGAACAAATGTTGGGAGTAAAACTAAAAAGTACCCAGCAAAATCAATACTCAAACTATAAATACTTGAAAATCTACTTAAGCACAGTAATGAAATAGTTGTACTTAGTTACCCCCACATGTTTTTGTATTATGTACTTCTCTACATTCCAGAAGTTGTACTTTTTTACTTTAAGTAAAGGGGTTGAACCAGTACTTCTACTTTAACAAAAGTATTTTTTCCACACACCTAGCTGTACTTCTACTTAAGTACAGAATGGGAGTATTTTTACCATCTCTGCCTAAAGGGAGGTTGAAGATGGTGTTACCTTGACTACAATGAGTTTCTTCTCCAAAGGTTTGCCATCCGGAAACTTCTCCCCAAAGCACATGTTGATGGTATATTCTGGAGAACCACCGTTGTTTTCCTTAAACTGCTTCAGTTCTAAGACAAATAGGATACATTTAATATTGGATTAACTGAAAATGTAACAGCGATGATTAAAACCATGCAGACGGTGGTTACATACAGGTTTCACAAGTATGTAACAATATACATAGAATTGGCTGTTTTCATATATTGCACATATATATGTGTATATATGCACATATATGCTGCATATAGTTGCATATGTAATATATATAAAATGGACTGTTTTCATATATTGCACATATGTCGCATATATGTTCATATAGATTCTTTCCATGTGGGCAATGAGAAAGTGAGCCAGAAGCTGCTGGAGACCTACCATTTATATACTTCTCAAAGCTGAGCAGCTCCACTATGGTGTTTTGTGGTAATTTTCTTGGATCTGGATGGGCCACACCAGGGTCACTGGTGCTGGCGAACACATGGCATCTGTCCTGTCTGAAGGCGTAAATACCAGTATCACGCACCTCCAGGAGAAGTCCTTTCTGAATGCTGTTGAGGATGCGGTTGGTGTATTCAATCTGGTGTGAAGAAGGTTGTGGTGACTGTTAAATAGGGATGTTAGAAAATACCAGTTCTGCCATATACAACTCTGGAAAAATTTAAGAGATCACTGAAATTCTCTCTGAAATCATCATCATGTGTGCATGTACTGTATGACCACCATTCCATTCCTTTATCTGTTGAATTCCAACACAACCACACCTTATTCTACTGAATAAACACCTAATTCTTATTTTATTTAAGAAGCAGAAGTGTAAATAATGAACCGATTTTCTTTGCTAGCTTAGCCATACTAGACTCCTAGCGGCAGCACATGTAATGTGCTACAGTAGTCGTCTATTTGCACTCGATTCAACTTTTGGCAAGATTTCCCTGAATCTGGCCGACGAATCACGGTGAAGTATAGACTCAGAGGGCGGGCGTAACAAAGTGATGCTGCAACGATTCAGACTTGGTCGGCACTGGGGAGGCTAAGTCACGCCCTTCTACTTCCGGTCCATGGGTGCTTAGGTTGCAAAAAAATGTAAGGGGTGTGAATGGAGTGAGTCAAGCTAAATTCTGATTCCGTTTGACAAGTGCTCTGAAATTCACATATGATAGCGGTTAATAAGAAATATTTGATGTGTCATAGGCAGACCACCTGTTTTTGATAGGAAGCAAACATGACGTTAGGTTTCATGTGGGCTCAGTAAGAGACTACAATGCGTCACATATGTGACGTCACACTCTGCTCAGCTGTGGTGTGGAGTCTGTGATGACGTCACATACACGCCAGGTGTGTAGTCCAAACTATTAAAGGGATTTACTCGCAAATGAATCAGCCGTTGGTTAACGGAAGATGTTGAAAGACACATCGATAATCATCCTTTATTATGAGGAACAACATGTGTGATTCAGGGCACATGACAAACCAGATAGGATTTTAGCATTTTATTACCCATTGAATACCATTCATTAATTTTCTGATCTCAGGTGCGATTAGCCTCCCCGAAGGGGCGGAGATTTAAGCTCCCCCTAGTTCATAGACGGAATTGCGACAGAAGTAACAGAATCCAATATGGCGGCTACCGAGTCGGTACCCACTGATCAACATGATCAATGGGCAATAATTTTGACTCTTGGATCAACATCTGAAGCCTACGAGGCTTTTAATGTCTACAAGAGTTAAACAATGAGTTCCTGGCGGTGTTGTCTAGTAGAAAAACAATTTGGTAAGAGAGTACTTGCGTTAAACCTGCACAAAATGAGTTTGACAGATAAACACACGAATGAGTTCTAATTTAATTCAAATGTATAAATGATACATATCTATAAATGGTCAAATTAGAGAAAGTGATCTTTTTAACTTCACTGGCTCCCTGTTAAACACCGAATTGCATTTAAGATCCTCCTCCTCACCCATAAAGCCCAGATGTCCCCTACCTCACTAACCTCCTCCCTTGCCTTCAATCCTTCTCAGTAATATCCTCACATTCTTGCCACTACACACCCCTAGTTTTTGTCTTCCATATAAAAAGGCTAGTTAGAAGTATCATATTCATACGTAGGCATGTGTACCTGTTTGTGGTCCACCAGGCTTTCAGTGGATGGAAAGCACAGATGTTTAGCATTGAGCTCAGGGGCTTCGTGGCAGTAATGAAGCTGGAGACGTGGTGCTCGCAGTGTGGTCTTTAACATTTCTTTCTTTCTGTAGTGGATGGAAACCTCCAAGTCATAAATGTCTGGCTGCAGAGGTGGACTGATGAACTGAGGAGGGTTTACTGGAACCAAAACATTAGCACACAGTTTACAAACCGATATAGAAAATTACTGCACTGAGTGGTACAAATAAAATTAAATCATCTACATGGGGTTTTATTTGCAAAAACACCAGTAAATCTGTCTCTGAATCTGTATAATTATTCTCTTCAAACTTTTGGCCCATTTCTGTTAACGTCATCCTATTCATATTCATATATATATATATATATATATATATATATATATATATATATATATATATATGGATATATATTATACAGATGTACATACCCTCACAATAAGCAGACTGAGCTGGTAAAAATTGTGTGTGGTCTTCTGGTGCTGGAATAGGTGCGTATCCCTCCACCACAGGAAGATTGGGTTGGATGTAGTTTTCATCCCACTGTTGGTCTTCTGTAACATACAATTAAAAACATGACAAACTATGAACATTGGCAGACAGTATAAACTTGTGTAATGTCTGTTATTAACCCTGAACCACTAATTCATTGATAGAAAATTCGAGTTCTCTAAGACATTGGATATTATATATATATATATATATATATATATATATATATATATATATATATATATATATATATATATATATATATATATATATATATATATATATATATACGAATGACGTGAACAAATTCAAACAACCATAAGTGTGATTGTAAAATATTGTCTGTTACTAAGTGGTTTGTGTATTTGTTGATCAATTATAATCTGAAAGTTAAAGTGTAAATATGTAAATGTTAAAGTGACATAATATTGTCAATATCACACATTTTTTAGAGACCTTAGTTGTTTTGTTATTCACATTGTTTCAAAGAGTAGTTTGTAGACAAACATTTTCTTGCCTTTTTTGCTCTAAAACAGAGGAAGTTTGGAATTGTCATTATTTATGTATCATTATGTTAGCATGTTACTGGTCCGGCCCACTTGGAGTCAAACTTGCCTAAATGTGACCCCTGACCTAAATGAATTTTACACCCCTGGTGTAAAAGGCTTAAAAACTCATGTATCAAATATGATACACTTGGTGTTATAGGGTTAACATACACACAATAAACGCTACCTGTTGATTGGCTGCTTAGATCCAGGCCCCTGAAGTTGTTAAGCAGGTTGTTCTGTTTGAAGGAAGTGGGTTTTCTTAGTGAGACATATATTAAGCATTCATGAAAGTACACAGACAAAACAGATATAATCTGACCAATAGGACTATTTGTCAGAGACAGAAGTGAAAGTGTGCTTTCGACAATACCACACCTCACTGCCTGAGGGGAAGTACTCTGTAGGGGAGATGATATCTGGAGCCATCTCTGAATCTTCTTGGGAGTCTTGTGTTACCAGACCTACACATGACATAAAGATGATGTGTAAATTACACTGGTCTACAAGTAAAATGCTTCTGGAATAAAACGAATAACATTTTACCACATGTGTATTATCTATCTATCTATCTATCTATCTATCTATCTATCTATCTATCTATCTATCTATCTATCTATCTATCTATCTATCTATCTATCTATCTATCTATCTATCTATCTATCTATCTATCTATCTATCTATCTATCTATCTATCTATCTATCTATCTATCTATCTATCTATCTATCTATCTATCTATCTATCTATCTATCTATCTATCTCTCTACCTATCTATCTATCTATCTATCCATCCGCAGTGTTACAAACATTGTCAAACTTAATATTCTGCTTTGAGAGGATGTGAATCAAGCAAACATTGTCTTACATTCGGCATTGATGATTTCGTAGATTTTATGAGGGTCCTCGTTGTTAGTCTTGGAATTGTCCTTTATCATCTTGAAACATGTTTTGAGGTTGTTGAGAGCGCAGCGGAAGTTGGTTTTCCACCTGGCTTTGTCACTGGGGAACTCACTGATTTTGCCACTTGCTACTGCCCATGCCTGTGAATCATGCAAGTTACACATTAGTCAGAATTTATTTTGAAATGTGGAAGGTTTGTTAAGTTATTTTCAGGAAATTTATGGTCCGTAAAATGATAAGATAAGGGAGCGGGAGTATGCAAGTTAAATGAACATCCTGATCCTTTTCAAATATGTTTTTCTTCTTTCTTTTTTTTAAATATTATTTTCTCTTATCACATGGTTTTAAATGTTGATAAGTGAAATAAACAAAGATTTGATGAGATGCTACTGATCTTCTGTATTTTCCAGTGTAACTCTTAAATCCACACAAACTAAAACACTACAGTTATCCAACACATGGACTTTCAGCAACTGCCAGAAATATTACAAAGAAAAATTGGCTAACTTTCCACCAAAGTTATGAAATACAATTACAAAAGGACATTAGAGAAGCCAGCTCATTGATTATATTTAAAACCAAATTAAAAACATTTGTATTTTTATTAGCCTTTGAGGGGAGATAAAAAAAAATTGGGTTATGAACCCTAACCCTGAATGTCCCAATTTATTGACATTTTATATATTATGGTCAGTATAATCACTTCTTGCACTTTTGTAACTTTTGAGATTATGTATAGTCACTTATTACACAGTAAATTTGTGAATATTTTCTTTTACTGCACTTTTATTTCTGATTTGACCTCTGTCTTGTATTTTATTTTGTACAAATGCTTATCAATGTGAAGCACTTTGAACTACAATTCTTGTATGAAAGGTGCTACACAAAAAAAATATAATAATGATGATGATTATTATTATTATTAACAACAACAGGTTCTGTATCAGGTGTCTCCAACCATATTCACCCCAGTTTGATTTCAAGTGAGCCAGACCAGTACAATAATAAGCATTATTACCTATAAATAATGATAAAGTGTAAATATGAAAATGTGAATAGGCTGAAGAACTACAAACAACTGCCTTGTCTGTCAAACCACTTTGTAAAAAAAAAATAAATAAATAATACAAATACAAATAATCAACTCAAAAAGTACTCTGAGAACACAAACCTCAGTCAAGGCAGACCCCCCCCCCCCTCAATGAAGAGAGGTCCACCAAGGAGGATATGGTTTTGCCAGAGTTTGTCTGTCTGTCTGTTAGTTAGCAAGATAACTCAAAAAGTTATGAACGGATCTTGATGAAAATTACATGACGTGTTGGGGGTATCACATGGAACAAATGATAACATTTTGGTGATGATTCGGAAGAGATCCTGAATTTTGGATCACCTTGAAATATTACATTGGGGTAAATTGAGAAAACATGTACAAAATTATCCAGGATCTCTTCCAGATCACCACCAAAATGTAAACATTTGTTCCTTGTGACACCAACACATCCTGAACATTTGATCAAAATCCATCCATAACTTTTTGAGAAATTATGATGCTGACAGACAGACAGATTCCAGCGAAAACATAAGTGAATTTTAATATTATGTTTCAACTTATCATTTATACATGTACAGTACAACTTATAGATTGCAGTGGGTCTACAAAGGTACAACACATTTGGTAACAGATAATATCTGAAACTGAAATTAACAAAAAAAAAAAACTTAAATCCTGGAGGGCCATTTTAGCATCATCACTTCATCACCATCATCACCAAAGGCATATTTAAAGTTACAATGCTGCCACTATTGGATTTTATTGACAATGTGACACTAATAAAACATTAATGAGTCAAGTTGCAACCCAATCATCTTTATCCAGTCAGTCAGTGTCAGATAACACAGCAGGACTGTTGCATTATAGTCATAAATGTAACTAACATTTTTTAATTATATTTGATTGGGTTGTTTTATCATGTGTTTTGCTTGTGTTTTAGGTGTAACACACTTTGGTCTTCTTTTATGTTGTTATAAAGTGCTATATAAATGAACTTTTATTTTATTTGAAGATATTGAAACTTACCCAGAATATTTTACTGTCTCCATCATTGCAGTCCTTTCTGGAGTTGTGCTTCCAGGGGACTCTGAACTTGTTATGGCCAACGAAAGACAGGCCTGGGTACTGGCCCGTCTTCACTTGCTCTATGAGCCAGCTGGCAAACTGTGGCTTCGGTACACTGTAGGAAGGACACATGGAAGACATTTGATATCATGTCACACCCACAGTGACCTAAAAAAACCCAGCAAGATTTTTCTATCTCTCTCACACACACACACACACACACAGACACTACAGTAGTTTCCATGTCTCATGAGGACAAAGTCTATCATCATCACTTGTAGGTATACAATATATTTACATGTAGGTACATATTTTTTCTTTTCTTTTTTTTAATATAAAAATTATATTCAATTTAAAAACAGAACAAAATAAAATAATTTAAACTTTTATAAAATAAATAATAAAAAGATAAACACCTTCAAATATTTGAAAAATACATGTTTAGCTTTGAACCAGTTTCCCTCATGCTTAATGGGGACTTCAAGAAAAAAACAGGGGACATAATTTGCATACTTCACACACAATTATATACTACTAGGGTGGACCCATAAAGATAGGAATATAAGTGCACACACACACAAACACATTCATATATATATATATATATATATATATATATACATTCATACATACACACACATACACACACACACACACACACACACACATATATATATATATATATATACACATTCATACATACACACACACACACACACACACACACATATATATATATATATATATATATATATATATATATATATATATATATATATATATATATATATATATATATATGTGTGTGTGTGTGTGTGTGTATGTATGAATGTGTGTATATATATATATATATGTATATATATATATATATGTATATATATATACACATTCATACATACACACACACACACATACACACACACACACACACACATATATATATATATATATGACCATCAAAAAAATTAACCAAAACACCCAACCCACATACAAAAGAAAAGCTAATTATTCATAATTAATTTATTTACCTTTTACACAATAGAGTACTGATAATTTCGTTATACGGGAAAAATTATTACATTCTAACTCTTCCCAGGTAAAATAAGACCAAGGTCTGGACTATAAACTATTTACCTAAATACATTGTGTTTTTTTAAGTTGTTGTAGGAATACCCCATCTTGCAGTAACATGCACTCAGTTATTTATTCTGAATTTCATGTAAAAGGACATTTTTAATTTATTTATCCTGTTTATTAGTGATTTTGAAAAGGAATTGTTCATAGCTGGCTGCTTTAATCATTTCCCTCTCCCATTCGCTACAGAGTACAGTAGTTATTATAGTACTATTATAGTACTATTCTACACACATTATTCTATTATCTTTACATATGCTGAGATGCAGCTCTCTATAATCCAATATGAATGGAGTCAAAACATGCACTAAAAGCAAAACAAGACAAAAACTGCTGATCGATGCAACATTCGACAAGAAATCCACTCCCATTATAACATGTAAAACCAAATACATACAATGAGGAAACAAATACACATGCCTCGTCCCCTACCTTTGCATGTCGCAGCAGGCTGTTCCTAAATAAATAAAAATCAAACGTGTAGCTCAGCGGCACAGTTTAACTTTATTTAAAGGACTAGATCGCTGACGTCATATGACGCTGCTGTGTCCCCGCCCACCTCTTCCCCACACAGTCACCTTCGCCTATTACAAACGGAAGCGGCAGACGTGCACGCGCTGGATTGGCTGCTGCCCGTTTCCACCAACAGATCGGTGATCCGTTCCAGGCTGTTCAGAGTAAATTGAAACTGAAAGTCTGAAACTGGAATATTTGATCCTTTTGTTGCATCATCGTCTCTTATCTCTGTCTATTCTCGGAATACAATAAAACTGGTCATACTAGTTTTCTTTGTTTTTTAAGTCACAATAATGACGAACATTATATGATGCCACTGTTTTCAAGACTTTCTCTGCTTATATATGACACTGATTTGTATTTAGACAGACAGACAGACAGACAGACAGACAGACAGACAGACAGATAGATAGATAGATAGATAGATAGATAGATAGATAGATAGATAGATAGATAGATAGATAGATAGATAGACAGACAGACAGACAGACAGACAGACAGACAGACAGACAGACAGACAGACAGATAGATAGATAGATAGATAGATAGATAGATAGATAGATAGATAGATAGATAGATAGATAGATAGATAGATAGATAGATAGATAGATAGATAGATAGACAGACAGACAGAGAGAGATAGATCCACCAAGGAGGTAATGTTTTTGTGTGTCTGTCTGTTAGTTAGCAAGATAACTAAAAACGTTATGGACGTTATGGGGGGGGGGGGGGGTCTGCCCTCTCAGAATGCTTTTCTAGTTGTTTATATTAATTCCAATTTTTTTAAATGTTTTTTAAAAGTATATTTTGTAGAGCATATGTAAACCTGTACTTTTCACATTAAAACAACAACAAAAATCTGGAGTTCTCATTATTTATAGGTTATGTGATTAGGGTGACACGATGAGATTGGATTGGGGGGGGGGGGTGCTCACTGATGGCACCCAGTGCGTGGGGTACTTCCCCACCCACTGGTCATGGTACCTCCATTGACGCCTTTGCTTTTTAGTGGTTATGTTGAACGAATAAATAGGTATTTATCATCAGCACATTTTCATGCCTACATTGTAGAACATAAAAGAAATAAACAAAATAGATCCATGTAGCCGGATACATAGAGGCCATCACAGGCTGCATGGAATCAACTCAACCATGTCTAATAAATACTCATTATTCTCTTTGAGTTTGATTTGCACAATTGAACTGTTTTCATGTGTGTTTTGCCAAATAATCCACCACCTCCTTCACTTTATATAATTGTATTGTGATTATATATGATATGCCAATCTTGGTTTTCTTTTATTATTTTGGTGTCTGTTGAAGGTAGATAGATTATTTTTATTTGTAGTATTTTATTTAAAATGTTTGCCATTTGCAGGTAAGGAACCAAATATGGTAACTTCACTGACCTTTCTTTTCTACATTAAAATAAAAGGTTTTGAAAAATGTCTTCAAAGTCTTGTTAGGTCTTGTAATAACACACTAAGGTTGACATATGGAACTTCAGGATATTTTTTTTTTTATCTGTGGCCTATAAAGAGTTTAAAGTAAAAACTTATACTAATACACATAACATGGGGTAAAAGTATATTTAACAAGTTTACTTTTCTCCACAATAAATGATAAAAAAGAGGAAGTGAGGCCCCACATGAAACATGATGAGTAAGTTATTTAAGTATTAGGACTAAAATATATGTCATGTAGATGAGGACATCCCCATGGTACTTTCAACCATTGTCTGGTTATTAATACATTGTACATGTTGAACCACACACCTGTTCAATGCTATCTCTGAAAGCCCCAAAAACACATGGCGACAATGCATAGTAGTTATATATTACAGTACTGAATTCACTGGAAAGAGATGGTTCCATGAGATATTAATTTAATCGACTATTATTTTCTCTAAAGTGCTTCAGGCCAGAGCAGGTGGATCTGCTTTTTCTCTGCCAACAACATGATCGTTATTAAATCTAACCAATAGTATATCTGAATATATATCTGCATTACATAATAGACAATAAATCCTCCTTTCTGTGCATCACATCATACTGTATCATCAGCGTTTTGCCCATATACCATATTTTCCAGACTATAAGGTGCACTTAAAAGCCTTTAATTTTCTAAAAAACAACAACAACAACAACAGTGTGCTTTATAATCCACAGTGCCTTATATATGGATTCATTCTAATTGTGGTTAGTGACTTTGAAGTGAGTTTGTGTCATACACAGCCCTCACGGTGTGGAGTAAAACATACTATTACAGTGTGTGTACTGTATAAGGACTGAACTGAAAAAGTGAGTGTATTGAGCTGTATTTTACGTGTTATAACTGAACAACACTGGTCAGTGAAGTTACCATATTTGGTTTACTTACCTGCAAATGGTAAAAAAAAAAGAAAATCTATCTATCAAGATGTTAATATAAAACAAAATCACCTAAAACACATGTTAGCAAAAAGGAAACATATTTTAGAACATTAAAACATCACTTTGTCACAATCCTCTAGGTCATAATAGGGATAATGTATTGCCCACGCATGACTATCAGAAAAATATCTCCCCCCACAAAGGGTAGATGGGTATTGTGTTTGTGTCAGTTTGTTAATCTCACCCAACATTGGTAGGTCGAGATTACACACACTGTGTGTGTGTGTGTGTGTGTGAGACCCTGCAGAGACATATCATGCTATAATTCAATGAATACTTGGGATATTACCATGAAATTACATGGGCATATACATATAGCTAATGAGCATCCAATGCAATGATCCATTTGAGTAAAGGTCAAAGGTCAAGGTCACATTTTCAGCTATAACTCAAGGACGGAGGGTTACAGAAATTTCAGATGGGTACCAAATAATGCTGAATGAAGATTTCTAAAATTCTCATAATTGGTGTTATCACCTACGACTAGGGGTATGACGAAACACTCAGCTCATGAGACGAGACATGAGATTGGGTTCACGAGATCATGAGACACTGTTTGTGTGTGTCCAGCATAGACATATCACACTATAACTTAATCAATACTGGATATATTATCATAATATTACACGCACTGATGCATATATACATATAACAAAATTATCAATATTACAAAAGGTCAAAGGTCAAGGTTACATTAAGCAGAAAGGTCAAAATCACATTATTGGCTCTAATTCAAGAACAGGTTGTCATAGAAACTTCAGATTGGCACAAAATTGAGGTGAGATTAGGCAATATCTGAATACTTGTTTGTATGTTTGTAAGCAGGTTTATGCAAAAACTACTTCACTAATTTTCATGAAATTTTCCAGAAAGGTGCAAAGTGGTCCACCATAGATCCCAATAAATTTTGGTGAATGTAGGTCAAAGGTCACAGTAATCAAAAATGTTTTTTCACAATCATAAAAGATAGGGCAAATCATGTCAAATTTGTGTAAGGGGGGGGTGGGGGGTTTGTTGTGTCAGGTACCACTTCTTTTAGGTGTTTTTAGGTGTTTTTATGTGAGATGCTGGATACAATAATTTACCTATGGGGATGAATAAAGTGTATTGTATTGTATTGTATTGTATAGCTCGACTTTTTTCTTTTACATGGAAAATTGCCTGTGATTCAGCGACCATATTGTGACCACAGACTAACATGATCAGTGAATAACATAGCAGCATTACTTTGGTCTGACGCAGTATAAGGAATAAAGGTCGCATAAAGTCAGGATGCTTCTCTAACACATGGAGAA